>CAUZXS010005581.1:7500-330133 GCA_963585895.1 Sepioteuthis lessoniana | reverse complement strand
GACCTTGTGTCAAGTCCTGTCTTTTTGGGAGGCAGAGACAAATATCGAGTACCTCAGTGATACTTTTCATTTATACCCTCAATTTCGAGGAAGGAGATGTGGTCGAGGGGCTTTAGTAAGCATCACTCTTTCAAACCCCAGGTCCGATCAGACAAAGTTCTGTGGATCCTCCACATCCAAACCGCATCTAACATTTTCCTTGATAATCTTTTTTGGTTTTTCATCGACCTCGAGGGGCCGACAACATTCTTATTTTTGTCTTGTAGAAGCCCATACAAATCAACCAGCCATCCCTTCTATTATAAATTGGGTTGACATGCTGTTAAAATCAACCAATCAACAATGGAAGCATCATGAATGAATCCGAACGTTTAAGTTGCACAAATGTTCAACTTGGGAACCATATTTACTCGTTTTTCAGCTTAGCTCCTATTTTTAACTTAATAACTTCATTAAAGTTTGTTAGACTAGCCAGGTCATACGTGTCTCAATTCAACCAATCAAATTTTAAATAATTAACAAGAAGAATGAAAAAAATTCTGAATAATATCAAAGTTAATTGTTAAGTCCAGTAAAGCAGAAATTAAACCGGGACGCTCACCATTGATCGCTTTTAAGTTTTTCAAATATTTGCATAAAGAATGAGCTCATTTATTGGTCAGATGATTTTGTCTGCCTTTCTAACCTTTCAGGGTTTTTTTTTCTTCTCTTTCTCTTTGATATGCCATTCAGCGCATCTGCAATTGTAATTTTGCGCATGCGTACAAAAGTTTTATCTTTTTAAAATTGATATCGTTCAAAATAATCTGCTGAGCCAGAATTCTTAATGACATGAAACCATTTAATTTTGGCATCGTAACTCGCAGACCATTCCGATTGTTGATTTTTTAAATATTTTTCGAGAATTTAATGAGTACAAAACTGATCGATGGTGACTTTAACGTGCGAATTATTTTCGTGCAAGTAATGCTAAATGAACCAGAACTGAAAAAAAAAACCTCTCCCAGAGCACTTATTAAACTGAGAAGTCAATTATTTTTTTCGAAAAGTAAACTTAATATTTTAGCTTTACTGTTTAAAGTCTCCTATTTTGAATATTTCCAATTGTTATCAGTTTTATTTCTTATCCACCGATATCTAATATTGTCACTTTTGCACAAAATCCATTTTAGACTGGTTTGGTTTGGTAGATGGGAACCTAACAAGTACTACCATTCCGTAGTGGATCTGGGAGTAATGACAATAAAAGGGTATTCCATTTGTCCCAAATATTCAGAAATAAAGCTTTACAACTAGACGCAGTTTATTATCACACCCAGTACTTTTAACTAATAATAATAATGATAATACCTTCTAAACAATCATAGCTTCTAGTAAATATTCTCAATAAAAATAATTTTCATACGGTTATATAGTATTCAATCTTGCAATCTAATACAAATCTGACCCATAGATGGGAGTCAAAGGGGTTCTCAACACTCTCAGCAGAGCTCTAGAAACTGGAGCCCCACAGTTAGATTTTTGGGCAAGGGAACGTAGCCTCTGGAAGGGATATATTAGGCGTTTTCTAAGCCCCAATGAAAGGCTGAAAAAAATTGTTTAATGAAACTACTTTGGAATTATTTATAATTTGAAGAATGATTTTATTCAAGAAGGTAAATTATACAGAATATCGTTTTCAGCCTGCAGACTTTGTTATGGAAGGGTATTTGATACCCACCTGCTCGATAGGGAAAGAGTTAATTGGCATTTCAATATTATACGGACCCGCAAGTGGCATTTGGTGCGAATTAACAATTTTCATCAGTTTAGGATTGGTTGGTCAAGCGTGTCGAATTTGTATGCATAAAGGCATGAACATTTAAGACTCGGTTAAAATTAACCTGTCGAAGTAATGGTATATCAACCTTCCAGGGTTACTTAATGCTAAAGGCAGCCTTGTCGAATAATAGTAGTAGTACTAATAAACCCATAGCTGGGGTGGGAAAAGAGGGTTTATATTTTTCCCAAGGGTATCAGTTTGATAGTAAACGGGAAAACGCGGCTGGAGTTTGAACTTTCTTACTATGACGTCACTGTACAGCATGTTAACCATTGAGCCATGGGAACTCCCGATAGAAATAAAAAGACTAGTGTAATGATTTGGTTTGGTTTGATGGCATATCAACCCATTGGTGATTATTTAATGCCAAATTCTCTCAATACATATATGTTAAATATATATGATTTGGTTTAGTCGGATTTTATGACATATTAACCCTTGTAGGTTATTTAATACCAAATCTTATTTTATTTATATATATATATCAAACATATTATTTGCTTTGGTCGAGTTTTATAGCATATCAACCATTGTAGCTTTTTAAACCCCAAATTCTTTATATATATATATATATATATATATATATATATATATATATATTCTTTAAGAAAAACAACAAAACCGGTCACATTGGATTATAAATTTATTTCCATCCAGTTACGCATTTTTGAAATTTTCAAAAACACGAAAAAAAATTTAACAGGACTTCGTCAGATCTTTTTGATAAAAAAAAACTAGAATAGATACAGAAAAAAGTGGGAGGGGATAGAAGAGGGGTGAAGAGTTATCTCCTTATTTAGCCCACTTCTGTTTTTAATTTTAATTTTGGTTAGAAATATAGTTAATTTATTTAAAAAAAAATTTTTATTTTTTAATTACATTTTGACCTAAATTACAGATTTTATATTAAATTAGATTTAAGCTTTAATAAACAACTTTACGTAATGATACAGTAATAGTTATATTAAATTAAACAAAGATTTAATTTATTTTAAATTATTTTAAAATTTCAAAACTATTTAGAACCTATTAATCAGTTACACTTTTTATGAGTAGTACATATATACGATATGCTTTTTCACAATTTTTCTATCTAACATTTTATTTTATTTATTCATCTACATTAATTCTCAGTTTAACTCTGTTTTTTTTTTTTGTTTTTGTTTTTGTTTATTGCTCTCTATTATTGTTACATTGATCTCTTTACCAGGAAAATTTAAATATTCTCTCATGAATAATTTCTTGTCCTGATGGAATTACTCCTAATTAAACATATTTTATTGAAAACATTTTGAAATGAGCCTGTGCTCTTTTTTTGCACACAGTTAAATGGCTTCAAGTATTTCCATCTAACAAGAATAATTCTATTTACAATTAATCATTTGTCTGCACACAGTTAAATGATTTCAATTGTTGTGATCTAACACTAATAATTCTTTTCAACATTAATCATTCGTTTGCAGACAGGAAAGTGGTCACTGGTATTGTTATTGAACACTTATTCTATTCAATATTATTCAGTTTATTTAAATACAGTCAAAATGTTACAAATATTGCAATGTGATAACAATAATTCAATTTAGGTACACAGTTAAAGAGTTTAAATCAACACTTGAATATTATAATCAATATTGCCCATTCGTTAGCACACAGTTAAATGCTTCCAAGTATTGATATGTATCACAAACAATTCAGTTTAACATCAGTAATTTGTTTACACACAGTTAAATGAACAAACAGTTCTATTTCTAACAAATTAATTTACCATCTATCATTTGTTTAGACACAGTTTAAATGTCAAAAAATTCTATTTGACCCATAGAGAGGACCCTATTTGGTGCTACCACCTCGGTTCTAAGTCGTCCTGAGAACAATGGTAATTAAGGGTATTCCATATTCCCCAAAGCTTCAGGGCTAATGCCTCGCCATCAGATGGTTTAATATCATATCTTGGACATTCCTTGAAGAGAGGTCTTACTCCTATGCAGAGATGCAGTCTGTGTCTTCTATAGCTCAAGTTGGCGGGACTGATCAATATAATGTGCTCACAATCTTTCTTATTTTGAGAGGATGGCTTTAAAGAAAGATGTCAGTGCGTAAGACCGAATTTTGAATGTGTTTTGTACTAGAAAAAAACTTTTATATGAAATCTATTCCTTTGCACAATTAATATTCTGGCACGAGATCACAAAAGAAACATTTAGATATCGAGCAGAAACCAAGCTTAATCAAATAAGGGCTATTTCGTGGGCACACAAAATGCCAACAACTTAATTAATTGTGTTCCGGCCCATTGGTATAATGATTAGAGTGTTCGCCAATAGTCCAAGAAATCGAGGTTCAATCCTAGGGCGTCATACCAAAGACTAAAAAATTATACTTGATACCTCCTTGCTTAACACTCAGCATTATAAAGCACGTATCAAGGGTAAGCGAAATAATCTAAGAAAAGGAGCAGCGTCCTTCCTTACACCTCGGTGTAATAGGTATTGAAAAGGGAGCCTTCGGTTTGCCCTTGATTACGGTCGGCCACCTTATATATATATATATATATATATATATATATATATATATATATATATATATATGGGGAAGTCCCTATGTGTAGAGGTTAATGTACTGGACTGCAACATCGTAGACAACGAGTTCGAAATCCAGCTGTTCTATTTCGTTCATTTTCGGACTAGTGCCTTTTAGCAAGGTTTGAAACCCTCACATCATCATAGCAATGAGTTTAATAGTATCACTACAGACCTTTTATTAGAATGTACTTGGCAATGAATAAATAACTAATGCTAATATTCCATTAAACTAAGTAACCTCCCCATGTATATATATATATATATAAGGATCATTAAATAAGTTTCCAGACTTTTTTCGTATGGGCACAAATGAAGCTCAAGTCCCCTTCAAAGTAATCTCCTCCAGCTGCAATGCACTTGTTTTACTGTTCCAACAACTTCTGGAAGGCTCCATCGAAGTCCTCTTATGTGAGCGTGCCAATGACCTTCGTCACAGCCTCTTTCATCTCCTCAATTCTCTCAGAACGACAGCCTCTGAGCTTAGGGAATAACCAAAAATCACAGGAAACAAGCTATGGACTATAGGGAGAGTGAGGAACTGTGTTGATGCCCATCTTGGTCAAATAGTCTGTGACAAGGATGGAGTTGTTGACTGGTGAATTGTCCTGGTGGAAATGCCACTGACCCGATTTGATGAGAGCTGGCCTCATCCGACGGAATCTCTTCCTGAACTCCCTTAAAATCTCAACATAGTAACCCTACCCCTTGGCCAATTAACTCTGGTGTATTGACTTCCTTACTTCTCCCACACCTTTCATCATCCCTCACAGACTCCCTGCCTTTTTTTAATCTCTTATGCCACTCAAACTGATGCTCGATTCATGCAAGATGGTCGAAAAGCAGTCTGAAGTATTCCATACGTTTCTGTGGCATTTTTCCAAGTTTAAAACACAGTTTTATTCCATATCATTCTTCTAAAGTGTCCTCACGTCCAGATTGGATTTTTGAAATTTAGCAGCTGTGACAATCAGCCTTTAGTTGGGTGTATTCCAATTGCTGCTGTAGCTGTTCATTTGAACCTGAAATCATAAAAATTTGTCAGTCATCTCATAAGATGTATAGCAATAACATACCGAATTTTCAAGAGTCTACGACAATTTTAAATGCCTGTACAAAAAAACGTCTGGAAACTGATTGAATTCACCACACACACACACACACACACAGACATATATATATGGCGTAACGGTTATCGTTGTAAGAAAAGGAACTCGTCGAAATGAGTTCAATCCCGGGTGAGGTTTGCGTTTCCTTTCGTGCAAATGCTTTTCGGAAATGCTATTATCAGCTCATCCAAAAAGTGTGTTTGGTTCTACATAATCCTTCAGCACGATAAACAAATCCCCAGAAGATAATAAACCTCAGTAAACAGACATAAGTTCAAATAACGGTTCTTAATACTCGTAATTTGCGGTTAGATGGTATTAAGTATTCCTGTAGAATACGAATAATTGTTAATCAGATCTGTTTGAATTATAGTTGGCACCCAAACAGGAAAAACCTCTCCAAGCCACTGTGAACCAGGGAGTAATGACAATGAAGGGGTACTTCGTAGATCTCCAGAATATATTAGGTCGAATCGAATAACTTAAAATTATTGATGGAGACCATTTTATGTTATATCAAATATTTTTTTTCGTTTTACAATCAAGTGTGACTTCATGGGTAGATACTGGAAACAGATATTTTCGAAACGTATGTAATGTTCTACATAGAATATCTTTTGGAGATTGTAACTCTTCTGAAAATGATATTTTAGTTCTGTTTGTCAAGTTATAATCTACTTTGCGATTGAAAGCATTATAATCAATGACTGAAGGTCGTCCACTTAAAATGCTTAAAACGATTTTTGGCATACAGCCACCAATTATTCACATTTACTCTCACTTTCTGAATTCCACGAGCAGCTTCAGCTGCTTTGAGGTCCAATTTAAAGTAGTTCTTAAAAATTGATCGAATCTTAATACTTTTATCTGTCATAATCTTTGAAAAAAAAAAACATAGAGAATAATGATAGTGATAATGATAGATATCTACTAGATACAAATAAGTAAGGTGCAAACAATTTCTAATCAATCATATTCATTTTGTATACAAATAAAAAAAAAAAAACATTGTATATATGTTACCAGCACTACGATGCTAATTTTTCATGCTGTCGCTATCGATATTAAAGTCCTTGTCTCATCGGTGCACAAATGTATGAATACTGTCTTCGAAGAAAGCAGCC
Organism: Sepioteuthis lessoniana; assembly: GCA_963585895.1. Classification (NCBI taxonomy): domain Eukaryota; kingdom Metazoa; phylum Mollusca; class Cephalopoda; order Myopsida; family Loliginidae; genus Sepioteuthis; species Sepioteuthis lessoniana. The sequence continues at coordinate 323,499 of CAUZXS010005581.1, read as the reverse complement.
TAAGATCAATTCTTTTTTCTGTCAATTGCTTTTGGACCTAACGAGATAGTAGTTGAATTTTCTCACGTCAGGGGCCAATGACTTTAGAAGATCACGTTTCAAAGTCATGTGAACAGTATTACCCTCGAAGCTTTGATTCAAGATAATAGACGACGAAAACGTCGTGATATATCTTCATCTTGATGCCAACAGTGTAAAATAGTCACGTCGGTAACATATGCACAATATTCTATTTGTAAATCATGACTTTAATTTTAGTTTGAACTCAGACTATCCAAAATCAATTGGGATTACAATACAAATATTTTTTTCTGTTACTATTCTTCATTATTTGTGAATTACACTTTGAAATTAATTCTCTAGGGTTTCAAGAATCTATTATGAGTGTTGTCTCCTCCTAAATAATCAATTATCTTAACTATTGATAACTATATCTCATAAAATACTTCAGAATCAAAATTATCGTATTTGCTGACATTATTTCATTCACAGTCTACGCTTATTTTTAACTGAAGTTTTCTATCATCCCTGTATATTGATTACATTGAAGACAGCAAAATTTTCGGGACATTTATTGGAATCTGCCGATTTACTCCCTACATAAAAGAGTCTTCTGTTTGCTTGGTATTCTGTTTTCTTTGGTTGTGTTAAAAAACTATATAATAATTAAAGAACCTGATAATTGATCTTGAATGTCGCAGAAAGTACTTCATCAGTTAGAAAGCTTAAGCCTAATTATTTCGGAGACTGTCGAAAAGGTAATAATTTTGAGGAAACTTAGCAAATCGATTAGTCAGAAGTTAAACTTGAAATTTGTGGCTTTGCATTTTAACTAATGTCATTTTTGTTCGTGTGTAGTAAATTGGTCGGATATTTAACTTGATTTTGCGCAGAGTACAGTGATTAATTATTAACACAAAAATTATATCTGGCTTTTTTCTGTGGAGAAAATGTTTTTTTAAAATCATACACTAATAATATTTTCTTAAAGGTAAAGAAAACAAAAACAATTGTTCCTTATCGTGCTAAGTTAATGGGTTTAATGTTGTTTTTCATTTGAGTATCTTTTATCATCTGACGTAAATGATTTGCGCATCTTTTAACATCTGACGTCACTGACTGGTATGATTCTTTTGTTTAGAGTACAAAAGTACTAATTTACTAAAATTTATTTTGCTGTAACACAAGGCAAGGTTTATGGAGTATCCAATGAGATCTAAACTCACTGCTAACCACTGCTTCACAGGAAGCGTCCTAAATATAATAATGTCTGGTGGAAGTGATATACTACTGTTCCTATAGTCCATTCTTTTAAAAATATCTACCGGGTCACCCTTAAGAACAAAGCAGGAGAAAGCACTCAAACACAGTGCCATCAAATTCTGACCAGATCTTCAACTGCATTCACTATGCATGCCTGTACCACATTGGACTTGACAGCCACGAACCTGTCAGCAGTCAGCATGGACCAATCTCCTTCTTGATTTTCGTTCACGAAGCTCTAAGCCATGATAGTGATTTGCGTATTGCTTTTTTTAAAAATCTTTTTAGAGCGCTTAGTATAAAAGAAAGCGGTTATCATACTATATAATAAATTTATTTGCTTGGCTTATATATATGAGCTGGAGTTATTCGTTAATACATGTTTGGTTAAAAAGGACACACAAATATGTAAGACCAATTCAATATTCCTTTGACCCGCGACTGTTATACGATGTTGGTCCAGGCCAATTTCGTTTAAAACAAACACATGATAAGCAAGTGCATATCATTCTTTATGACTCAATGAAAATTAATTTTGTTTAAATTCAAATTCCACAAAAACGAACAACCATTTTTTGGTAGACAAAAATGTTCGAAACCCAAGATGATTTAAATGATTACTATATTAATTCGATCCCTATTTACGTCCTTTTGTTTGTAAACTAGAAACATAAAAAGGCCCACATGGCACCATGTGTATTCCTTTTAACTTTACAGACTCATTTTAAGAGAATGAATCGTCCAAAACGTTTCGAGTTTCGAGAATGGAACATTCGTTTTCATATAAATTTAAGCAAAGTTAAGTTTCATTAAGATTGAAATAGGCTGAAAATTAACCTTGTTTAACTTCAAGAAAAAGAAGTCGCATCAAACTTTTAAAAAAATGTATACTTTCTTCAGGTTGTTTTTAACCCAACATGAATTAAGGAAAAACTGCTCCCCACCCACTCACAAAAATATAGATAAAAGTTATCTGATAAATACATTGGCGAAAAACTGACACTCAACAATTTGCCGTTGATTCTGTTTCTACGTTGTTTTAACTTAATCTACGGATGATTTATCGTCAATATTGAGAGAATTTTTCTATAAATGGACCAAACGATATATACATGTAAATAGGTCCATTGGCCTAGTAGGTGTAGTGTTCGCCAATGTCCCGTGAGACCGGAGTTCAGTCCTTGGTCGAGTCATACCAAAGACTCAAAAAAAGGGTACTTAAGGCCTCCTTGCTTAACACTCAGCATGATAAAGTAAAGTCAAGCAATCCAGGGAAAGGAGTAGCGCTGTCCCCTATACCTCGGTGTACTTGGTTTTGAAAAGGAGCCTTCGGGTTGCCCTCGACTATGGCTACCGAATTTACTTTATAACCCAGTGACCTCAGCATCACCTGTTATGAATCTTCAAATAAACAGATAAATATTATCATTTAATAGTTATATTTCTTGTCACAAATATTATATATACAGGTTTGCACACACACAGAGACCTCCACGTATATACAGGGTGTAACAAAAATACCTCCTACATTTTAAATTGTCACCAGCAAATGAATTTAGGCAATTTTTTTTTCAGATATGATCAGTTACTCGGACCGGTGCACACTGTATATTTGCAGTTGAAACGTTTTTTAAGACTAGTGAATCTCTGATTTCTGTGCAGTGAACTTGAATGCTCATTTCATGTTTGGTTGGAATGTTGCTGTTTTGGATAAAATTTCCAGCCCATAGCAAATAGATTAAAAAAAAAATACCTTAGCTTGATTGAATTACTATTATCACTTGTGGAAGTTTACTTGCACCACATTGACACCAGTTTAAAATATGGAAGGTATATATGAACTCACACAACTACACTTCTGAGTGTGAGAGTGTATTTATGTAAATGCACGAATATGGAAAAGACAAGGCATTAAGAGGTGGGGGTTATTTATAGTTTACTGATAGATAAATCTTTCTCTGAATACTTTGTGTTTTTCATATCAGTATGGGTAAATATACTGATATAAAAAACCCAAAGTATTTAGTGGAGGATTACCGTTAGAGTACTATTCCCCCACCATATATATATATATATATATATATATATATATATATATATATATACACTCACAACTACTCAGTGGCCCAGTCGGCCGGGGCTGTAAAATACACCGACTACATCTCTACAGTAAGATCCCATCCACGAGTGTTCTGAATGACGCCAAACAATCTGATAGCAAACCTTTAGCCCTGGAGCTTTAGGGAATGTAGAGGACCCGTTCATTGCCATCGCTCCCAGGTCCACTCTGTCCTGGAGTGGTAGTACCTGATAGGGTCGTATCAATGGATCAAATAGAATTGACATTTAAACTGAGTGCAAGCAAATGACTTGTGCAAAATTGAATTGATAAAAATAGACCTGTTTGATCATTTAAACCGTGTAAATAAATGATTGATGTTTAATTTGAATTATAAATGATACATAGCAATTCTTGGAACAATTTAACTGTATGCAAAAGAATAAGCGTTGGCTCGTTTTAAAACAACACATATGTTTACAAATCATATGTATTTGATATATAAGTATAAAGAGGATTTTACATTAAATAACCTACCAAACCAACTACTCGTGTGTGTAAAATATAAACATTACATAGGCTCACACACGCAACTACGTGTATATATATATATATATATATATATATATATATATATATATATATACGTATTATATATACACACATATATAACTACACTTGGCCAGTCGGCTGGGGCCGTAGAATACACTGACTGCTTCTCTGTAGATGGGTAAGAGCCCACCTCCAACGAGTGTCGTAATTATGACACTAAACAATCTGATTGTGAGGTTACAGTAATGGTGGAGCTTCGGGGAATGCGGAGTACCCCTTTATTGTCATCACTCCCTGGTCCACTCGGGCCCCGGAGTGGTAGCACCTGATAAGGGTCCTATCTATGGGTTAAATAGAACTAAACCGTGCTTCCTTCACTATTTTGATTTTTGCATTTAAGTTGCGTATTTATACTAAACTGAATTGCTCTAAATAGAACTGTTTTGACTTCTAAACTGTGTACTTATGCTTAACTGAATTATCTGAAATAAAACTGTTTTGACATTTAACTCTGTGTAGTTCCCAGTTGGCTGGGGCTGTAGAATACACCGACTGCACCTCTGCAGAGGGGTAAGACCCTCCCCCAATGTGTGTCCTGGATATGACACTAAACAACCTGATAGCGAGGTTCCAGTGATGCTGAAGCTTTGGGGAATGCAGAGCACCCCTTCATTGCCATTGCTCCCAGGTCCACTCTGCCCCGGCGTGGTTGCACCTGATAGGGCCCTATCTATAGGTTATATAGAACTAACGATATACTTAGGCTAAACTGATTTGTTTGAAATAGAAATGTTTTTGACAATTAAACTATACTTACATTTTAACTGTGTAATTATTCAAAACTGAATTGTTTGAAATGGAACTGTTTTTTGATATTGAAACTGTACTTATACTGAACTGAATTGTTTAATATAGAACTGTTTTGACATTTAACTGTATGTAATCAAAATCCATACTTATACTAAACTGAATTCACTGAATTAGAACTGATTGAATTAAGTGAATAGTTTGAAATAGAAATATTTTGACAAATAATCTGTGTACTCATGCTGAATTGAATTGTTTGAAATAGAACTATTTGAATAAAAATGGATTTGGCCTTAAATAACCTACAAAGGTTGATATGCCATAAAACCCAACCAACCATACAACTACATGTGTTATATATATATATATATAATTTATTATTTTTAACAATCATAATATCCATAAATATAATGGGATTATTTACATATGGATGGGTACTTGTGCCTAGAATTAAAGTGGCTCACCGGCCGCATGTCTGTATAGTATGTAAAATGAAATGTGCACGCATGCATGCTATTCAGTGTTTATGTATATACTTTTGTGGCATATGCCAAACAGTATCGTACCTGTGAAGAAATCCTTCCTCTTAAGTCCGGAGCCATAACAACTGGGCTATTACTGAAAACTACATTCAACCGGAAACTAAAATAGAAAGTGAGACACAGAAATATTGAAGATAAGACGATTTTCTTTTTATTAAATTTACACACATTGCATGTTATAAAATCTCACGAATTGGTCATCAATTTTCTGCCGCATGAGTTTTAAGTATATTTACTGATAAACATTTTTGTCGTTTTCATTTTTTTTTCTTCTTTTGTTTTTTTCATTTTAGGATCAGTCGAGCGGATATTTTTGTTCGCGTCATAACTGCAGGTTGATGCGAGTGCAAGTTTCTCTTTATATTTCGCTTTAAATCTTGATTTACTGAATGCCAACTAATTATTCTGAACGGAGAAACACTGTTTAACATTTAAAGAACTTACTGCGTGCGACTTTTAAAAAACTTTGCCGTTAGCTATGGCTGCTTGTCACGTACGATTTGAATAGCGTCATCTGGTTTTTTGTTTTTTTTTCATTCTAATTCTATCTTAATCTTTACATCATATAACAAATACACATTATTGGGTTTTTTATTTCAATAGGATTAACCGTCTTTTGCCGATAAAAAAAGAGAACGAAACGAATTTTGATAAGAGAATATCTCTCAGAGAATCAAGACATGTATTTTGCTTGTATTTTTACTTGTTTATTTTACAAAAAAATGTAATTGGTTTTGAATTTTTTTTTCGAATACTATTTTTAAGTTTGCAATTATTTTATGTTAATGCTCTTAAAGAATTTAGCAAGGCCATTGATTCTAAATAAGTTTTTTAAAAATTGCATGTAAAATTTTATCAATCATTGATAGATCTTTTCGTGAGGGATCATCTCGACGAGGAGAGTTTTGTTTAACATAAAAATTCGTTTATTCGTTGTAATGACAAACGGCAAAGAAAGCAGCAAAAAGTGAACAAAATAAAACTTGTAATGTTTGAAAGCGGATTATATTGTAAAAGCAATCAGAGGGAACCTGAAAGTAATTCCTTATTCAAATGTCCTGGATATGATACTGTTGTATTGTGGCTCGCACCACGTGACTTCCGGTGTCTCGGAGGAATAAAAGACGTCGTGTTTCTTAAGCACTGTCAGTACTAAGACTAACTTCGGACGTAACACCGACAGCGCGAGTCTTATAATATTTATTGGACTTTACCAGTTCAGTTAATCAATAGTTAACTCTATTTCACTGTGTATCTCTTCCTTACTACGATACAACAGATACTAAACGGTATCAGATGGTAAGAAAACAGTTGTGGCGATCTTGAGCGGGGTGGAGTATCCTTTCATCGTCATTATTCCCAGATCCACCCTCTCCCAGAGTGGAAGTAACTATTAGGGTACCATCTAGCGGAAGAAATAGATCTGCTTAAAATCATTCGTATATAATTGGGGTACTTAATATTTTATTGTAAATTATTTATATTAAGAATAGCAACTTAAAACGATGTTTAAACTTAGGATTATCATTAGTCGCATAAAACTATATAATCATGTATAAACCAATGACAGATATTCGATAGTTGCTTAAAACTATATTTGTCGATAAATTATTAGTATTAGAAATGAATACTTGAAACCAGAAAGAGTAATAACTAATGTGCTTCATTATGACCTCGAAGTAAGCGAGTTCGAACTCCAGTCGCGCTATTACTTTCACTTTTGGACTAATACATTTTCCAAAGGTATAAACCTCCTTATTCACCCGGCTATGGGTTAAATAGTATCACTATTTTTCTTCGATAAGGATGGCTTTTGGCATTAAATAACCCACAAAGGTTGGTATGCTAATAAAAAACTTGAAACCATTAAATTGTACGCAAATTATTGGATTTCAGTACGAATACTTAATATCATATGATTGTGCAAAAAGAATAAATAGATTCCCTCGCTTGAATAAAAAAATAAAAAGAAACAACTACGTAAAAATGTAAATATTGCATAATGAATGTCATTCCCAAACCTCTGAGCATAAAATAACCATAAAAATTTTGCCGTTAAAATCAATCAGCAAATCATTAGAAAATTTTTTTTCTGTGTCATTGATATTGGCTCATGATTATCAAAGATTATGTTAGTGGTATGGCAGTAGAAGATGAATATTCCCATCTAAAATATTTTCTATGTTTATAAATACCAGTTGAAAGGCTTGAGTTTCTCCATAGGGAAAAACGTCTGCATTTGACATTCCTCAATGCTGACTGAACGTTTACAGAAAGCAAACAGTGGATGTGAGAATGGTTAGGTGGAGAGAAAGGCTTTTTTTTTTTTGCTGCAGCGACAACCTACAAAATGAAGAGTGGATCGGTCAGCTCATTTCAGCATTGCGCGCTAATGAAACTTTGTCATCGACGCAGTAATCGCGGCTGTAGAAAAGAAAAGGGAAAGAAAAATAAGTTCTCTCCAATAGTGCAGATATTTACAAGCGCAATATCCTGGCTCTTGTTAATTGCTGGTAAGAAAACATAGCCTGTTATGATTGACGATGTTGAGGGAAAGGATTTTATTGTTGAAAACTTGCTTCATCTAACGATGTTATTGTGTAACTTGTATCTGTTGAAGTTTCTGATGAAATAAGAGTCATTTCTTCCGGAGAGTATGTATGCGCCCATCCCATCCGACATAGGCAGTATATGACACAAGGTCAATTTTTAAGCAGAATACCGTCAGTTTGAATTCCGAATTTTCCTTATATTTGATTAGTAGCCTAACTGTTGCATAGCTGTCAATCAGGGATTTTCGGAACCGCATATTCCAGCCGTGTAAACCAAGTGATTACCGGAAAACAAGTGATCCGTAGATGTAAGCAAATCCCGTGAATCACGAACTGGAAGGAAGCGACGGGTTATGAAATTATATATATATATATATATATACAGGTACTCATCTTCAGACGGTCAGTCAGTCAGAAAAGATTTAGGTAGTCAAGAAATTCTAAGAGCGGTCAGCGAGTGCCCAGAGGGGATGGGGGTCAAGTGGCACACTAGTGGAATTGGTTGAGAACCTTTCGTCAAGGAAGCGAAGACGTAAGGTCCTGAATATGGAATCACAACTTGGGTTAAGAAAGGATCATTATTGCAGTTTTCTACCAGTTTGTGTCTGCGTACCTGTCCCTGTCTCTCTCCCACACGCCGACTGCCAGTTTCAACCCTTTCGAGTGATAAAGAGAGAGAGAGAGTTATATATTTTTAGAAAGAAAAGTGTCATGCCGCATCATTCCAGTTATTTATATTGCCCAGTTATTTACTCTTAGTTCGGGATGGAAGAAGAAACGTAGGTTTCATGCCTTTCATAAGGACATGAGTAGGAAGTGAATCACAAACAGCATCATCAGGATTTGAGCTCGGATCACTGATTCCATTTCCCACGATCTTCATCATTACAATATGTCTACCTCCTTTTACTTTTGAAGAGAACCTCGTGGAGATTTAATAGAATCGAGGAACTTTTGGTTAAAAATTATACGAAATATTAATTCATACGACAAATCAAAAGAGAGATAATGACCTTTTCAAAATCAAGCAATTCCCAAAGAGTTCATATTTCTACTTGCTCTAAAATATATAAAATTTAGATAAATAGAACTTATTCGGCTGTCTTCACCGGCAGTCAAAAAGAATTTTTATTTAGTATATAAAATAAGACCCTTGATTTATGGTTAGAAAATCCAATCTTTATAGAGTTCATTTTTTTATGTCGAGGGTAACTTGTCAACCTTCACCATACTTCGGATTTTAACCTGACAAAAGAATTATTTATTCATAGGTTGACTCCGATTTTGGCCAAAAATGAAATCTCTAAAATTCGACCGATACACGATTATAAACGATATCGTGCCACAAAGAGGCACAATTGAATCGCTGAAGGTGGAGATGCATTGGAGTCGACAATGCATCCACCACTGCCGCTGCCATTAGTGTAATATTCAAAACTACGCTATTTGTCCTTTTTCTATTGTTTACGGCATTCTTGGGTTGAAGCAGCTACTTGAAATTAAGCCAAGTTTTCTAATTCTATTTCTGCTGAGAAGGGAAGAAAAGTCGTCAATCTTGCGTGATTTTCTATGCAAGTTTTTAATTTTATCTTTTAGTCACCTAAGAATTTCAGCTAACAAGCACTTGAGCTGGTACATTGCCCTCGAGTGTCGATTTCTGCAGCTGACACGCTCGTGTTTTTGATTTTTGTTTTATAAACCACACGCTTCTTTGGATCAAATTCATCAATGAGCAGAAAAATATATTTTTTTCTCTTCCTGATGGATCAGCTTTGTATCAAATCATTTTGTTGTTGTTTTGCTTCTGTTTAAGCAGGTTATTCTGTCATTATTTCCTTTCTAACTAGTTGCTGTTGTTGTGATCGCAACTTGAGATTTGCTGAACTAAAATGGTGACGTACATGTGGCGCTAGAGGTGATCACAAGCCCAAAGAACTATGTTTTTCTGAAATAAGTTTTGGCGTATTATTAAACCCTACATATAGTGCCCTGTTATCGCATAGTGAGTCAAATGATGAGAAAATGCCGTGCGCTGTCACTCGAGTTAACATATATCTTGTTGGTGTAGGTTTCTGATTTAAGGATTGGGGATCAAAAGGAGAGAGAGAGAGAATGAACCTATGACAGGAAGAAAGAGGAAGTTGGGGTGGGAGTGAAGCTAAAAAGAAAACTGTTAGGGTGAAACGAATGACATCTCATCAGATCACATGACCATTAACTAATCAATCAGGTTAAAGTCTAATAATAAAAAAAATTGCAATATGTTGCTACATTCTACTGGGGATATTTTGAACAATTTTATCGCGTGTTCAATACTACAGCAGGGTATGTAAAAAAACATCCAAAAATGTGCAAATATATGTACTTTACATTCATTATTTTTTAAATGAGTACAATAGCACGGATATATATATATATATATATAGTAGATTAAGTTGTAACAATCAAGATTAAACGTGAATTAATTTCTCTTATACATGTATTACACATACAAGTCAATAGATGCATCATCATCATGATCATCAAATCGTGCTCTGTAGCACGGATTTCTCTCTCTTTCTCGCTATTCATCTTTATTGTCCATTGCTCCCGGTAGATCCTTTAGACTACATCCTGTGTTCCGAAAGAGCTGTTGGAGATGGGTTTTAGTTGGTCATCTAACATTTGCACGTCTGTGTGAAGGTGTCCATAAGAAAACGTTACTAATGAGTTCGTTCTTACTGCATGTCTTGTCCGTCTTATTTGGATGGTTTTATAGATGGGAAGTAGGTGGCTGTATAGCTGCTGGTTTGTGGGATGTTGCTTCCAGGATTTGTTCAATATAGCTAGTAGCATTCTTGCCCAATTTTTATCTATCTTTTTCTCTATAGGCTTAGTTAGCGTCCCTGTGGTGCGTCCATATTGTAGAATTGACACGACCGCTGCTTGGAAAATTTGCGTCGCAATTTCCAAAATAAGGAGTAGATTAAGATTACTTACAATCCATGTACATACTTTAAGTAAATAAAGTTTGTGATCTTAATCGAGAGCGACTCGAAGGCTCCTTTTTCATTGGCTTCTACACTAAGGTGTAGGGGAGGGTGCTACTCATTTCCCTGGATTGCTCCATTTTACCCTAGATCCTTACCTTGTTATGCTGAGTGTTAAGCAAGGCGACATCAAGTGCCATTTTTGTGTCTTTAGTTGTATTCGATCTGGGATTGAACCTTTGTATGCTGGGCCGTTGGGGAAACTCTACCCTCTCCGCCCAAATGGTCAAAATTGCCAACATCTTGAGGTATGCAATTTTTTGTGAATGTAATAGCAATGTTCATATATGTGTGTGTACATGTCTCTTTCTCTCAATATATATATATATATATATATATATATATATATATATATATATATATATATATATATATATGTGTGTGTATGTGCATGGATACAGATATGTGTGTGTATTTACCCAACCCCTCCATACGAGAAGGACGCGACACAAGGTCAGCTTTTAAACGGAGTTCAACATATTTGAAATCAGAGTTTTCTTTTTCGTAGTCCAGTCTGCTTTACTATTAACCCTTCGATGGAGAGAGAAAAGTTGGATTCATATCTTTTCCAAGAGTATTAGCGCTATGTAAACATCCTTTTCCTGTATATATACACACGTGTGGGGAGATATTTATGTGTATGTACTTACATTTGTGTATATTATTGTGTGTATATTTGTGCTTATGCATATGTATTTGTTTATATGTATATGCGTGTAGATATATGTGTGTAGATGTATATCTATGAGTATATATATACACGTATGCCTGATCAGTATATATATATATATATATATGTGTGTGTGTGTGTGTGTGTGTGTGTGTGTATATGTATCTACTTGAAGGCGAACGTGTTGGGTAGTGATTTGTGTAGGTGGTATAGCAGGAAATAGACTTGTTTCCTAAAGTAAACAGAACGCGGGTGTTTCCTCAGCGGAAGTGCCACGTAAGTTGCGTGGGTGGCATGCTTGGAGAAAGCGTGTCTACGAAAAACGTGTAGGTGGCAAACCGGAAATGTTACCACTAGATTTTGTGTGGACGTCCGGAATATTATATAACCACGGAAATTTCGACCGAAGGAAGAAGACGACCACTGAAGAGAGCTACAAGACGTCACGTTACTCTGGGATCTGGCCTTGCGCCAGACCACCCAGATTTGAGAAGGTAGGACAAACGAACATGATTCAGTGCCTTCAGATGGCTCTGTACGAGACTCGCAAAACCAGAACGAAGAGGAAGCGGTTCTATGAAGATTCGTATCTGCCCAGTGTGAGTGCTAATCAGCCATCTCGACTCTCTGTCACACTACCCATACATACATACATTTCAGGTAATAAAAAGAAAAGAAACAGATTGTGTTTTTGCATGTTAGCGTTGTTGTCTTACACTGTATACAACACACGTGGTACAACGATTATCGTCCAAGGAAATGGACATGGTGACCCTAGTTTACATCCTGATTGCGGTTGTTTGTATTTCACATTACGCTAATATCCTTACGGCAGGTATAAATCCAAGTCTCCCTCCAATGGGTAAATAGTAGGGTAGACAATGCTCTTTAAAGTTTTAGGAAAACTCATTGAAAATTGACCTTGTGCCATGTCCTACTCGGTCGGAAGGATTAGGTAAATATACATAGATTATATAGTTGGTTATTTGGTTTAGTAGTATATCAACCCCTGTATATTGTTTAATGTTAAATTCTGTTTACACACAAACACACACACACATGTATGTATGATTTTTAAGCGAATAGTTTGTTGGCTTATGTTTTATGGCATATGAACCCTTGTGGGTTATTTAATGCCAAATCCTCTTATATATAGGATTTGTAACTTTATTTTTAAATGAGTCGGAGTTCATTTGTTTTGACACATTTAAGTGGTTTTAAGTATTGCTATCTCAGTGCAATTGATCCTCATCAATCACCTTGTAGTACCTTTAAGGTAAGAGTTAGGTGTTTGTCACCAGAGCAATAAATTTAGAGAATAATCATATATAGGCTGCGATAATCATATAGGTAGTAGGGCTTGACATGACCAGCTGATTGATCGAATCGGGCTTTTTCTAGCTTTTGTCGATTGTAGTTTGGGCCGAAGTGTAGTGTTTCAAGTCATGTGACAACTTTAGCTGTCGGGTCACAGGCACACCTATCCGGGGCTTCAGCATTATGGTCAACACCCCCGGCCAACAGGTAGTGTCGTTGGGAAGGGCTCTTTGCCCCTCTTTAGTGGTGCAGTCGGTGTATTCTATAGCCCCAGCCAACAGGGTGAGTATGTTTATAGAAATGTATAAAGTGTGTGTTTATATGTATATAATGTGAGTGTATGCATATAAAGATGATATGTATATGCGTATAAATGAAGGTATACATGCCTGTATGTAATATATATATATATATATATATATATATATATATATATATGTGTGTGTGTGTGTGTGTGCACGCGCCTGTTTATATATACATATGTGTATATTATATGTGTGTGGACGTATATATATATATATATATATATATATATATATATATATATATATATACACGTTTATGCATATCATGTGTGTATATATATATATATATATATGATTTATCAATCCCGCCGCGCATGCTGGATGGGACTCAAAGCCAATTTTTTAAGCAGAATTTAACTGGTTTGAAATCAGAGTTTTCCTTTTTCTAGTTCAGTTGCCATATCAAGATTAAAGTCTCGTCCCTTCTGTTTACCAAAGCTGAAATGAGAATATTAAGTTGCATATGTTAAATGTAAACACCTTTGTCTTGGATTTGAACTTATAGTCCTGTACATTTCCAACCAGGATAATCATTACACCACAGGTCCCCCTTGCATGTATATATATATATATATATATATATGCACACTCACTACATAAGCATTTATGTATGATTATATATATTTGTGTATATATATATATATATACATACACGTTTGGTTTTGGTTTCTTTATTTAACAGTCTATCAACATTCAATGGTTATTTAATGCCAAAGCCGTCCTTGTAGAAGAACAGCAGTAATACTATTCAACTCATAGCTGAGATATGAGGTGGTTCATACCTTTACAGATATATATATATATATATATATATATATATTACATAATATTCCATTAGCTCACATTTAAGTGGCGTTATTGATGGTTTGAACTCAGTTTTTCTTTTCCTCGACTGAGGGTAGATGGATTCATGCCTTTCCCAATTGCTTTTGTGTGAAGTGAAAGGTACACAACATTAAATCTGAAAATTACAAAAAATATTTTCTGCATTTTGCTATATAATTTAAGCCTTTCTCGTGTGAATTCATTGAAGGGTTTTGTTTAGTCGTTTTCCAATTCATCTGAATGTATACATTGCTGATACGTCAGTAATTGGGGAAATAAGTGTATAAGGAATATACCCCAACCCACTGATTAACTTTCACCGTCTCGATCTAGATCCATTTAAAGTCATTGATTCAAATATTAGTTTTAACGGGATGTCAATTTGTCGTGTTATTTTATGCCTAGAGATTGGGGAATCGCAATTTTTTTATATTAATATAGTTGTTTACGAGTTTCTTGTACGCTGTTATGTGATATAAAATATTCTTATACAATACAAACGATTAGCATACACTGTTATGATTTCACCTACTCTTATCTGCTAGAAATGATTAAACGGTTTCAAGTAATTATTTCTATTTGATAAGAGTCATTTGTTCTCACACAGTTGTATGATTTTAAGTAACTAATTAGAATACTTAGTAAACAATAGTAGCATCAAGTACGAATCCCTCTTTCGTGGCGCCTCAATTATCAAGAAATAAGCCTTATTTCTTTTAGACGATGGGGACCAGGTCACAGCATTAAACTGCAAGTAGAACATGGGGGAACAAAATATGGTGACAGCTATTAGTTTCTGATATTACCAATTGGACTGTTTATTTAAAAGCAAAATACAATACTCTTGAGGTGCCGGACCTCATATAAAATATGGAATAAGAGGAGCTGTCGACAATAAACTAGTTTTGTCTAACTAGCCAGCTCCATTCGCCGACCCTTCACGTAGTACAATAGTGTCATCCATCCATTCATCCACAAGCGCGCGACAATCACTAGAATACCACATTTGCTTAAAACCCAAATGGAATGATTTATTTACAGTGACAGTAAAACAGGGGATGGGAGAAAAAACTCGAAGAACAAACTGGAAAAGGAAAAAAAAAGTTTGATTAACTTCTCATCTACCCATCTAAGGGTCGAAAGCCGACTATTTCCCGGTAGTCAAAGAGCCAGAAAAAAAAGGGAACCCCTACATAGGGAGTTGGGCTATGCTGGTTGAGGCAAAAGATACGTAAGGAAGGGTACAGAAAGGAGTAGGTGACATGAATTGGTAGAATGGGAGACTAAGATCTTCTGAAAGGTCGGGCTAAGATGATAGAAGGTTAGAATGCAAAAAGAATAGGGGTGGGGAAGAACTAGATGTCAGAACCAATGAATAGTATCATACAACTAACTAGAAAATAAGGGAACAAAATTGACATACCGTGGGGGGGGTCCAGAGGACCCAGATCGTGGTTGCCATATGCAAGAAGTGGAGAGAAGGATGACTCCGACATTGCCATCTTTCTTACGACCAGGCTCGCTGCATCCCCCCACCTTTTGTCGAATGTTAAGCGGTCCGAATGTTTTCTATCGCATCGGAATTTGACTCTAAGTTGATGCTTAAATATAAAAAATCAGATTAGTTTGCACCCTCATATAATCCCTTCTTTTGCGTCATCCAAATCACCATTCGGGCCACAGCATGGATCACGAGAAACACCACATGTTTTTCATCTTTCTACCGAAGGTCAACATTTTCTACTAACAGCATTGTCTGGATTGATGCGGGCCGTCCGCTCCCTGATGTGACTCCAAAACGAGCGAACACGCTCGCTGTAGCAGAAGGCTTCAGCTAATCCGCTGTTTAAAGGGAGCAATAGGGTATATCTGCCAAACCGGCTTTGAAAACCTAGCCGGCAAGGGGCAACGCGTTCTGTGCGAGTCCCCAGCGAGCGAAAATTCAGTTGTTCGAGAAGCTCGAATCTGGCACCCAATTCCACTGGGAGCGAATCTCCTCTAGTGACAAGCTGAGGCACTTCCCGAGTGGATCGGAAGCGGAGCCCACCACTAGTTCTCGATACAGGTCCTTTCGAGACTGAGAAAGTTTACTGGACGCAAGAAGAGAACAAAGGGCTTTACAGCACTTGTCGAGAAAGCTGTTTCATCCCTTGGCCTACGATAGCTCACGGCTTTGGGGTTGGAATTCAGGCGAGGAAAGGCTTCCTTCATCTTAAGTACCTGCACCGCATCTTCAGACAAGGATCAACTGAGAAAAGCCAATATTTCAGCGAGTCGATGACTCTCCAGATCGGGAATTCCAAAGTATCATTGCGAGGACGTTCATAACAGACCTGTCTTCCCATGATCGGCTTTCGACCGCCCTTTAGCAACTTGGAGAGGGAATGTTGTAGCGTCAACCGAGGGCCCTAAGGAAGGGAAATTACAGACTGCCGGTAAAGGATCAAGGAAAAGGCGTACGTAGCACACGCCCCCGTACCAGGTGGTATGGCAGCGAATTCACTGGGATTTTGTGATGGGGGAGCTGGAAGGAATGGCTATTAGGTCCCGCTGGTACTGGCTGGAGAGGCAGTTTTGTCATTGGCTGATCGGGACCTTGTTTTCTCAGCTTGACAGGAAAACCTCTACAGAGCCCAGGGATGTTGTCTTGGCCACTGTTCCGGGTCTGGTGACTCAGTTTTTTTTGTTCCTCTTGCTACGTTGTGTCCTCGAAAAGGTCTTAGGAAACATTTGGAGATCCCTCCATGGTTGTGGAAGCAACTCGGAGTTGGGTAATGCGAAGGTGACGGACGATAGAAAGGAATCTGTGATATTGAATGAAAGGAAAAATAGTAATTTGCCTACTGGAGTTGGCAAAAAAAGCTATAAAGTTGCTGTGAGATGATTTTTTTAAAAATAAATAAGCGCTCACGGTAGACTTAGGGGGCAATGAGTTCAAGCCATCGTCTTGCTGTCAGACATATATACAAAAATTAATGACACGCGTGAATGTGGGCCCCAATGCAAAAGAATTGCACTAACATTGCCAATTGGACCGATCCACTTAAGCAGAGTTCAGTATATTAAGCAATTAGATTCCAAATGATACTATAGTAGGGAGGGCGGGTTCTACAGCTCTCAACTCACTTCCCTCCTGATTAATGTATATGCTGGATAATCTACTCGGGTAGAACTTAGAATCACCTAGCTACTTGGTTTACCTAGAGTTGCTGGAATTGGCTGATCTTGTTGATATATTGGGCAATGTTTTTGTTATGAGATTTTTTATTTTTATGGATTACCCATCTAACGAAGACCGAGAAATTAATTGACCAAAATATGACCAGCAAAACAAAAAAAGTATGTGCTATTGTCCGAATTATTTCTGATATATTAATGACTTGTATCAAAGTTATCGATATTTACCTCAGACTCTTGATTTTTTTCTTGATAAGTGTATTATACGTCTTTGTACAGATAATTACACCTGCCTTTTCTAATCAGGGAAGTAGTCAAGATTTAAGATTGGCCAGTAGAGTTAAGTATTTGTCTTTCTCCAGTAAAGGAAGGGAAAATGTACATTTTCTCCTAGCTTACTGTTTAGATAAAACAACCAAAGAACAATATTTCTAAGTTGTCACTGAAAAAAAAGTACTTTGTACTGATAAATTACAAGTTCAAGGAACTTATACTGACATTAAAGTTGATTGAAAAAGAGTCTGATTACATACAATTCAGCTGTGAAAGTAATTACCAAATGAATTTCTTTTTCATTATTAACCACTAAAATCATGTGCTTTTTTTGTCTTGTTAACTATCCAGAGTTTTGGTTTTATCAAAATGTAAGTATTGAGCCGAGATAAATATATTTGATAACGAATCAGTCCTGCCATAAATGATCAGATTATATACAAAACGATGCACATTTAATCTCAAAATAATTTTCTATATTTCAGTCTGCGTCACTTCATGTTCTTTTTTTTTTTTTTTTTTTTTTAATTTCTCTTTCTTTGCAAATTTTCTAATTTTATTCGGTTTAATAAAATTTACTCTGTCAGCAGAGCTAAGAATACTTTGATTGCATACGCTCCAGAAGGTTAAGACCCTCCCGTCCAAAAATAAAAAAGTGAGTTGTCTTCGGTATCATATTGAAATCATCTGATGGTAAGGCTTCAGTTCTGGAGTGTGGAGTATACGTTCTTCCAGGTTAACTCTGAGTGCTAGTTCCTGTTAGGGACCCATATACAGGTTAAACAGATTCGATAGGAATATTTGATGCTATGTAACCGATTTGTATTAAGAATAGTCCCTTAAAGATATGTTTTTACTTGGGATTTACTAACATATTAGTATAAAATAGAAATAATTACTTGAAAGAATACAGCTGTGTACAAATTATTTGTAATTGATCGAAATATTTGAAATTATAACTGTGTAGAGTAGATATGGACCTTCCAATTAAATAATGAGGGGGGTTTATTAGCAAGTATTGAACTAGAGAAGTTACCCCCACCCCCGATAGTAGAAAAGAGCCCAGTCTTCAATGGCAGTCTTTTTTTTTTGTATACACTTCAGACTGGATTAAGTGTGTCAATACTACAACCACTTCGTCGTTGCTACTTTATATTAAGAAACTACAACACAAATATAAATGTACAATGAACGCAATTCCCAAACCTCTAGACATAAAGTGAATTTGACCTACTAGTAAAAATCAGTTAATCCTGTCTTTGTTATTTGGTGTTCATGCTTTTTCAATTTTTCTTTTCAACTAGTTTTCTTCCTTTTTGGTTAGCTGAGAAATAAACATGTTGAGTTACCCTAAAAGAAAACTTTCGGTGTTTTGCGGCGATACCAGGCTGTGTGATGGAGATAGTGTAACAGTGTTTTAGATAGTATATTCTGTCTGATTGAAAAGATTGTCTTTTCGTTTTGTTGTTCGTATAAAATGAATAAACTAGAGATGAACAGCGACTAAAGATCGCAAACCACATTCAACTGAACTTTAGTAAAAGCTGTCAAAGTTTTTTTTTTGGGGGGGGGGGAGTCAAGACAAATTTGATCGAAAAAAGATTCTTGGATCTTTCGCAACGAACTTGTTTCTTTTTCTTTTACTCTTATTTGATTTTATTATTCTACCAAATTTCATTCGTTTGAACAAGACGTCAGCTTTTACTAATGCTTGGTGAAGAGTCCCTCCCTGAAACGTAATTTTATTTATAAAATAATTATGGAGTCCACAAAAATATAGGTTAGATGATTCATGTCGATGAGGTGTAGAGTAAGCTGAATGTATCCCCGGCAGAAGTGTGACACTAAACTGCATTTGATGGTTTCAGTTCTGGAGAGTATAAACCTTGGCTTTACCATTACTACCAGGTCTACTCTGACCTGGAGTGGTAGTTCCCGTTAGGGTCCTATCTATTGGTCAAATAGAACTTTCAAAATTATTCCTATTTGATAGGCGTTTTTACACATGGTCCTATGAAAAACAAATGCAAATGTGAACGTGAATTTCTAACCTCAAGGCATAAATGTATAAACAGGTTTGACGTGCCGTTAAATCAATCATCGGATATATTATCTTTACATTAACCACTTCTTACCGGTAAAGTCCCTGAAATTAATATTTTTCATAAACCAGCCTGTTAATATAAATATTGGTTGAGTGTTCGCCAATGGCCCGGGAGACCTGGGTTCAATCCCAGGTCGAGTCATACCAAAGACTCAAAAAATGGTACTTGATATAACTCCATGCTTAACACTCAGCATTATAAGGTACGGATCAAGGGTAAAGTAGAGCAATCCAGGGAAGGAGTAGCACCCTCCCCTACACATTGGTGTAGTAGCTATCGAAAAGGGAGCCTTCGGGTTACCCTCGACTATGGTCACCAACTTTACTTTTTACTTAAGGTTATTGTTATAAGTTCGATTCACTTTTGTTTAGTGTAATTATTTGCTTTTGATTGGACTGGTTCACAGGAACTGATGTTAAGTTGTCACTCATCGAATTCCAGCCCGCTTTTATTGAAGATCTTGAACATTCATATATAAAAAATCATATTACCTACTTCTATCGACCCATACCGCGCCCGACCCTTTATTTCTTTTATCTCTGTAGATTAGTATTCCCGCCCCACCTAGGGCAGGTCCGGCTTGTTTCCGGTTTCTTTCGACCCGGAAAACAATCGGCCTCCAATTTTATAGACGGGGGGATGGGAGGGAAACCAAACGGGGAATTTTTCTTTGTTTCTCTTGTATATATAATTTTTCGGGGTTTTTTCTCCCATTCCCTTCATTTCATTGTACATAAACCATATTTTGTAAATAAAAATCATATACCACTTTTGGGTTTTAAGTAGGTTTTCTTCATAGAGCAAATGCGGTATTTTGGTAACTGCTGCGCGCATGATGAAGGATGAATGGTTATATATTGTACTGTTGAATGGGTCGGCGAATGTGGCTAGCTAGGTCCCTTTAGAATATATAGAATAGCAAGACCGCTCCCTTCCCCTCCCCAAAAACCTTAAGGCCTCGTGCCTTCTTTGTACTTACAAAGAAATAAAGTTAAGTTGTCACTCATCTCGGTACTGCTCAACTTCGGTGATTTGATATGAACCCGTGTTTTCAACTTGACAATAAATCACGTCTCTGAAAATAGTGCGTCAGTTGCTGGTTTTTACATTTGTACAAGGGTGTGATTGGCTTAGAATAATATTCACATATTTTTCTCGATTGCAAACAAAACCGAGGGGATGCTAATTAAAGCTACCCAACCTACAGAGCGTTCGAGTATAGACTGTAAAAGACCTTTACAGTCAGATAAAAAAAATCCTTCCATGTTTTGCTGTTGATGACTACTCTTAGTTCTCATTTGTCTTTTTACGACCGAACATGCATGCAAAGAATGTAATAGTGTCTTGAAACAATCTTTTCTCGGTGTGATATGTTTGGCTTAATTCAATCAGATAAAGGTCTATCTTTTATATCCCGGTCGTTCCAAAGAGTATCTTTCTTAAAAGGGAATCGCATTAAATATTTTCCTACCATTTACGTAATGCTCAAGACAATAAATATAACGGAATTATGTAGAAATCTATTTGTCTAAGAGGAAAAACAAATAACCCTGATGTACAACATTAGAGATGATCTTTCTTCACAAATACAAACCAGCATATGATTTTTTTTCCTTTCAGAACCTATCAAATTAGAATTTCTCTCTAATCTTGGTTGTTGTTACCAGGATATGCTCCTCTACATTGTTTTTTTGACATGAGAACTAACCAAAAGTAGAGCAAGTGGATCTTGATGACGCAAATCCAAAAAGTCTGAACAAAATTCTGTGATTTAGCCCCATGTCAGGTACCTTGTGAAAAATGATACATTGGACCTTAATATGCCTGTAACCACGCTCCTAGGAGTCTGAAGTTAATACCCGACAACCAGATTTCACAGATGAATTAAACTCTGTCCTGATTTAACATACCATAACCAAGAATTTCTCATCCATAAGCACACCGGGTATCAACTAGTCTCAAAACCTCCAGAACATTATGGAGGCAATTTTTTCGGCGAACTAGATGTATAAACTTAATATTAGCACATGTCTTATCTGTCATTTTTATGCTATTTGTCTTTGATGGTTCTCAATTAGTTTCGACCTTAGATCCTCGCTAGGAGAAAGTTTTGTGGAAAAGAGATTTTCTTCTTTTAGAAAAGTTAGATTTTTCTCTTTTTACAATCGAAAAGAAATGAAAAAAAATTGTTTTGAAAGAATGTTTTACTAGAGTTAATATGCGATATGAAAAGCGATTAAAAAATGTTAGTGTAGCGTATTCATTAGTCTGAAGAATGTTGTCTGATCAGAGAATATTTTTCTGGCCATCATTTCAACTACATCCCTGTATTCCGAGCAGATGGGTAAGACCTCACCCACAAAAAAGATGGGTCCTGAATATGAAAAATTGAATTTAGTGGTGAGGTTACAGTTCTAGATGTGTAGCAAGTACCATTCTATTGTCCTTACTCCTGGAATCTCTGAAATAGATCTGTTTGCAAATTATTTATATTAGGAAGACTTGATATCATAAATTCACACCTCCCCCCCCGCCAAAAAAAAAACAAAATAAAAATAACCCCTCTTAAATTACACCAAAAATACAAGTGTACAATGTACGGAATTCCCTAACCTCTCGACATAAAATAAGACCAGATCGACTGACATGCTGTTAAAGTCAAATCAAACCTTGAATAATTTCAGAAGATACATTCGAAAAGCATTGGCTAGACTTCATTAAATTGAAATTAAAAACGTACATGTAATTTGAGCAAGTAGCATATAGCATTACAGCAACAGAAATATTGGCTTTTTGTTTTTATCAATATTTCGGATAGAGGAGTCGATGATAACATTGTAATCAACAAAATATTATTATATAGACCTATTGAGGTTAGAAACAAGAAAATTATAGTAGCCATTTGTTTCAAGCGAATGTAAAACGAGACGTTATTTGATCTTGCTTTGATTTAAATATTCTAAACATGTCGTAACCTTTTCCTCAGAAAGAGTAATTAGGTGAACCACTCAGCCTTTTGACCCAGGCAGGTTTTTCACAGACTTAGGCGACAATAGTGCGTTGTTCTGTTGTGATTTGTGTGTATGAGCGTATATCTGTAAATTTTCTTTTCGTGATTGTTGTTGAACTTTGTCTCACAATTTTCATGCGTCAGTAACGAGTGCCAACCGATTCGAAAAAAAATCGGGCAGGGAAAGGAGAAAGTATCCAGATTGAAGTACTATTTTTTTTTCTAAATTTTAAAATTTAAATAAGGTTGTGTACACGACGTAAAGATTGATGTCTAGACTAGCCTCAATCCATGTTACTTTTCAGTCTCTCAAACTGAAAATTCATCTCGAGAGGAAGATTTAAGGAGGTGGGTGGTATGCCGCCTCAGGATCAGACAGAAAAAGAATCTCTCGTATGCAATTGTACCACGGAAAGAAATGTATTCCGTGATTTGTTTTCCCTACTGTTGTATCCTCAGATGACTAAAGGTAACAACACACGCGCCTAGCAGCCCTTCCTCGGTATAGCTTTGGTCAATTCGTTCGCACTGTCAGTCAGAAAGCCCTCCGCAAAGCACAACAGCGGCAACTCCTGCTGCTGGCATGCTCTTTTATGCACATTCCGGCATAAGAAATTTACATACGCGGTTTGTTTCTTCTCGCGAGACTCGAGATCGACCCACTATAACTTCTGCCTTCGGAAGTAAACGTTTTTTTTTTTTTACTGCCCGACACGCAAGGCACAATCTTACGCGCTTTGATCCAGGAGGTAAGTTTCTTCTCTCGCGACGGTGGAAGACAGATATAAAAATGGGTACTTATACATTTGTTACCGCAATAAAGCCGAACTTTCTCGAGCGTTTCCGGGCCGATAACGGAAAGAATCGGAATATGCCGACAAAACGCCTAGCCACTTAAATTTAAGCAAGCTGACGATAAAATAATTCCATCGCTTTGTTGACAAAGTTACGAGAACAGTATTATTCAAGCAATTTTAAACATGATTTTATCGCAGCAAGGCGACAAACTACATTCTGTGGAAAGGGTGATACAATTCTGCCAAGAAAAAACTTATTGGCAAAATTAAAAGTTGACGGACATGCGAGCATCCTTGCCATTTAAAAAAAAATGAGAAAAAGCTATGCCTGGAGATGGTTTTCGTGCGTTTTGTCGGCATATTCCGATTCTTTCCGTTATCGGCCCGGAAACGCTCGTGAAGGTTCGGCTTTATCGCTGTAACATACATGCATAAGTACCTAAAAATATCTAGAAGTATTGGGACTGAAGCTGTAATTACTGAAATAGAAGTAAACGAATGGAAAGTTTATTTTCTTAAAAATAGTCCTTTTGACATTCAATAGACATATTCCGGCGAGTTTTTATTATTTTTTTTATTTAAGGGCCTTTGAAACTTCTGGTCAATCTGGTGTTTAGCTCCGCCATTGTTTAAATACATTCTAAATCCTCAAATAGCCCTCTTTTGATAAAAGGATGTATATTGTGAGAAGAAAGACCAAAGTGAATGAAATTGTTTCGTATAAAATTTTATGCAAAGGCTTTTTCGAAGTCATAACTTTAGATAAATATCATGTTACTTTAGTATATCCTTCAGTATTGAAGGACACAGTTCTAAGAAAACGTGTATGAATGAAACTATGTGCAATCAAAAAACTTCTGTTTAATCTGCAACATCACTCGCACGAAACCAAAGTCTAGTTCGGTTTCTTTGTTGAATGGCATATTAACTTTCATGGGTTATTTAATGCCAAAGCTCATACTTTTCTCCGTAGTATTAGTCCGAAAGGGAACGTAATACCGTGACTGTGGTTCGAACTCGTTTGCTACGAGTTCACAGCCCGGTAAATTAGTTATTACATCACGGAGACTCCTGCCTATCAAAGTCGGTATTTGTTTAGGATTCCACAATGCTAAAGTGAGGCACAAGCCCCCCCCCACTCCACAAAAGTCAGCATTTATAAAGTTTGCTTACTCTTTCAGGTGCAGGGCTCGGCAAGATATGTAAAACCGTAGGTTGACAATGGATAATCCTGTAATAATCTTAGATAATCTTTAGATTTAATCTAATATTCAGTAGATCGATTTCTTCTTTTATATCATTTTTTAAAAATTTTCGTATTTTGCTTTTTCATCGTTTTTTAAAAATTTATAATGTATTTGATCTTGATATTATTAGGTACTAGTCAAAAAGGTATTAGATGTTAACCTGGTATTGGTAACTTGACGCGAACACCTCTTCAAAAATAACCACCGCAAGGGATATGTGATATGTTTTTTAATCTGACGATAAACTAGGAGTATTTAAAAATTTTTTTTTTCTTTTGCTTCTTTTAAATAATGCAAACAGTAAAATTTCCTAATTCTAGAATAATTATATTCCAGTGTCTGGTTCTAAGTTTAAAAAAAAAAAAAGTAAAAGTTAGCTATGTGATTAAGATTAAATGCAGAATTTCAACCTTAAATTTGATGAATTTTTTATCTAATTTTATATACATTTGATTAAAGTAATTTCACAATGAAAAGACTCAACAAAAAGATTAAGAAAGGCCAGCCAACTTCAGAGATGCGAAAAAAAAAAGAGCAGGAGAGAACAATGAACATAAGACATCGAAATGAGAATCTATATTATAACTGAGGTCAGGTTTGAGTTCAAGGACAAAACAGCATTACCACTGGTGGATTGTTCTGGTTTAATCATAAGGTTGCTTTAGTTTTCCAAAATGTCTGACCCTAATATCATCAGCTGACGACTTTGTTGGAGGCACAGCGGTTTTATAAACATTTACAGCAGGTCTCTGTAATTATATATAAATCATTTTGTTTGAAAATTCTCTTGTGAATGAATTCATATTTCAGATTACATACAAGATTTGTTTTGATAGTTTTTTTCTATGTAATTTTCTCTTTTGAATCCGTAAGCCTGATATTTCGATCCTAGGGACTTGTCAAATATAAATAAAAAATAGTTTCATATAACGACCATTCGCAGTTTTTCTTTTAATCAAGTGCTTAAACATTTTTAAACACAGTTGTCTTGAGTGAAGGTTGACTGTTTTGTTGGTTAGTTGAGTTTTATGGAATATCAACCTTTGTAGGTTATTTAATGCCAAATCTATTTTATACAAATAAACAGTTCTATTTCAAACAATTCACTTAAGTATAAGTACACAGTTCAATTGTCAAAAACATTTCTATTTCAAGCTATTTGATTTAGTCAAACAGTTCTTATTCTAGAAATTCAGTTTAGCATAACTATAGTTTTTGTTTATTCACAGTTAAATGTCAAAACAGTTCTATTTCGAACAATTCATTTTAGCATAAGTACGCAGTTTAATTCCATTTAACCCATAGAGCCCCACCAGGTGCTACCACTCCGGGTTAGAGTGGACCTGGGAGTGATGGCGATAAAGGGGTGCTCTGCATTCCCCAAAGCTCCAGCATAACTGGAATCTCACAATCAGATTTAGTGTCATATCCAGTACACGCGTTGTGGGGGTCTTATCCCTCATCAGATAAGCAATCGGTATATTCTTCGGCCCCAGCCTACTGGGCAATTAACTGTTTTGTGCTGGATAATTTTGTGAACTGGGATTCAAAGAATAAAGGGTTGAATAGTTTATTTTTAAGCTTATCTTGGTTTGGCACACTGACAGAAGTATGGGACATCTATTGAAAATCGGTCTCACAAACAATAGTCTTCAAGCCGCTTGAAGGCCTGATTGTATTGAGATGTTTGAAAAAATTACTAGTTCAAATCAATAATGCTGGATCTAAAAATCAAAAGATGATCCTATTATTACTCAGAGGTGGAGAGCTGCTCTATCGGCGGGGCTCTAAATATGCTGAGTCTTCTGCAGAAAGAATAAGACACCTCCACCAAAAAAAGGGTGTTGTGTGTATATCATTAAACTGTATTTGGTGATAAAACCCCAGTTCTTGGGAGTGTGGAGTACCTTATTATTACCATTATTTTTGGTTTCACAGGTATTTGTAGAACCTGTAAGGACTCCCACCTATGGGTCAAGTAAATCTGTTTAAAGATTATTTGTATTCAATTGGCCCATGAATGGGAAATAAGAAGAAACTACACTAAAATGGGAATATGAGTGCGATTGTCTAACCTCTAGGCATAAAATGGCCCGAGATGGATTGTCATGCCGTTAAAATCCGTCAATCAACGAGGGAGGGGAATAGGTTAAAAGGTTGTATTTGGTTTCTTACAAATGGTTAGTTTTCCGAATTTTGGCTCATTAAGAGTACCTTGCGTGTTAAATCAAATTCACCTGGGCAATGAGATGCGAGTTAGTCTCGTTAATGGATTATGTATTATTTCTGAATCGTATAGTTTTGTGGTTGACTCAGATTGACGCCTCGATCGTGTTGCGATTAAAAAAAAAAAAAAAAAAAAAAAAAGGAAAAATTCAATGGTTGAGAGTAATCTATGCATAATAAGATAGAGGAATTAGGAAAATGATTTTGAAACAACGTTTTCGTTCACGAGGAAATGTAAACTGTAAAACAAATATTCATATTCACGTTCGGAATCTGCTGTGATTAAGCTACAAACGAATCACAGTTTTAAATGTGCAATAAATATGCATGTTAGTTTTTTCTGCTATTTTGGGCATTAAAAAAAGAAAACTTAGCAAAAATTCTCGTGCAGAAAGGAATTATGACCAAACTGAAATCTCTGCAAGATATTTTCTGCGCCGAAAACTAAATCTGCATAAAACTTGATGGGCGTAAAATGAACGCACACTTTTAATAGTAAAGTTTGAAATTTCGATAAACCGATTCTTTTGTATTCCTGAGATAACGACTTGCCGGTTGTAAAGAGACTACTATTGATTTTTAGGTAAAGGAAAAATTTGTAAGGCACTTAAATTATATTTTTTAGATTCTAAAGCAGTTTGGAAATTTTTTTAGCAAGATGGGAATACTTTTTTATCTTCTTCAAAATAGAATATTCTGCGTTTTATTTTTTAAACAAACTTTTCAAGTCAACTTTCCATTTCATAAATTAAAGGTATTGAGAATTTCTTAAAGAGAGTAACAGTCAATAAATATTTTTTTTTTTTTTTTTGAAAATTTAGTATCGTTATTATGAATATCAATTTTTTTCTCTGAACGAGAAGGTCCTGAAAACTGACAAGAACGTAAGGACCTAAACCCATGAAACATACATCCTCTACTCGGAGCGCATTCATCTTTTCGTTGAAAAAACTTGGAACATCGTTTCTCAAGTTCTATGGACATCAAAATCTATCTGCGATGTATTCAATTTTTATTCGCTTCCCTTTTGATGGGGCTTAGAATACGCTGACTGTACCCACTGCAGAGGGGGTAATACCCCCACTTGAGCAGAGTCTTGGATATAATTTCAAATGACATCCTGTGGTGAGGCTCATATTCTATAACTGTTGGGTAGTGTGAAGACCCCTTTATTGCTATTACTCCCCGGTCAAATAGATGAAAAATTTGTATTAAGAATAATTACTTGAAGTTATATTTTTTACTAAGGAAGAGAAACCATATAATAGAGCAAACAGATGGCTATAATTAGAAATAATAACTTGAAACCATTTAATTGTGCATAATTTATTTATATAAGGAATTCTTGATATGTCCAGATACAAAAAAGATACACAAAATATAAATATACCATGAACACGATTCCTTTATCTTTTGATATAAAATAACCATAGACGGTTTGACATGCCTTTAAAATCCATCAGTTTTGTATACTAAAGAATTTTTATAAAATAGTTACTGATGGTCAAAATAGCAATAAAATCACTTGTTTTCATATTTCGAACTTTTAACCTTTTCTTAGACATACGGAGTTTTTATTTGACAAATATTGTTGAATTGATAGTTCTTATTCTGAAGAATTAAAACTATTCAGCTCGCTTACTCTACATTTAATATAATTAGCAAGATAGACGTATTTTTCTCATTGTCTGAAGGCAGACCAATCATTTTTCCCAATTATCCAGGAAGCAAGCAACAATAAAAAAGAAATTATCAATTTTAGCGAAATGAAATTGCACTGAACAAATTTTTTGTTTGAAATGTCTGAGACACGCGATTTAATTTGAAATAAATTTTATCCTATTTTCCAGAAGACATTGGAGATGTGGTAGGCGTGGACTTCGAGCTTGCGTTTTCTGGTATAAATAAGAAAAGCTCTGTATGGTAAGTAAATGTTAGTTTAACGAATAATTTAATTACTTTTAAGCTGCTGAAGCACTAGTCAACGGAAGAATTTGACCGTAGGCTCAATCTTTGTGTACACTTGAATCAAAATGAACGTTCAAGAATCTTTATCACTTGACATGAAACTTGGAGAATCGAAAAGAAAAATAAATTTGTATTAAATCTCCGAAGCTATCAGGATCACTTCATCGAAAAATATAGAGAACGTTTCCTAAAAGATGCAACCCTCAGTGGGTAGATTTTATACGAACGTAAATTTCATGGTACTATATTCCAATGGAAACACTTGAGACAAAAGTATGCTGAAGGTGAAATGATATCGTCATACGTTAGTCTTATTTGAACATTCATTCTTTTGTGTATAAATTGAACAAGTAGGAAAGACGAATTTAATGTGAAATTTGACTTGCCAACAAGTCGACATTATTCTATTCAGTTGAGTCTCAGACTGTACAGTATTTTTTAACAGTTCAGCCTTTTAATGATGTCCAAGCATTTAACTTGCTCTTCCAGAAAATCTTTGAAATTTATCTTTGCAGATTGGACTGTCTGAAGTTTTTTTAATGCCCAAAATAAGTCATAACAGTTAAAATGAAAGTTGCATCCTTTTTTAAATGTTCTGTAAATAAACAAATGAGCTCATAAGAAAAAAAAAAACCTTAATGTAAAATAGAATCTTATTTTCAGGTATGGATACACAAAATGCATAAATCGATACTTGTTAGTCAAAATGATGAATTACCGTATTTCCAAACTAACGACATTAATTTCTTATCCCGGAAATCACTTTCGTCGGGAAATAACTGTCTACTTAAATAAAAAAGTTCTTCAGAGACAAATATATCAAGTCCCACTTGACTTTGATTTAATAAATTCTATATATATGTATATATATATATATAAACTGAATCAACTTGTTGCAACCTAAGTTGGGGAAATATCCATAAAAATACTCACCTATCCTTTTGATGATAGAAATATTAACATAGCAACACTGAATCAACTGAATATTTCTCTTTTTTCCCCTCTATCTCTATATCTTCGTACATATTCCTTTTACCTTAAATCTCCTGTTCAAAACACTGGAAACGATTTTAATATCAGAATATTCTTAACTTAATACCATGAAATTAATTTTTCGGCTTTTTCCCGTTCATAATTTTTTATTTAGTAGTATTAACAGACACACGTAAATATTTTTGAAGTCGAATGTAGATGTAGTTTGTGCTTCAACCAAAGGTAATATTTTAAAGAGAACAGCTTCAATAATATTTATTTTCTCTTAGATCGATATCTTTAAGCTATTTTTAAAAAATATTTCTATTTTCAAGTATTAAAGCAATTAGGTTTTTATTTAGCAAATTTGTGACATCTGTTTTCAGAATTTCCTTCTAATATTCTTAGGAATCGGAAAAAAAACCCAAAAAACAAAAAAAAAAAAAAACATGCAGAATTTTGTCGCTTCATCGCCAGTTATTTTTACGTACTTTTCGATCCTTTTCAACTGTTCAAAAAACACGTCAAATTCTTTTTTTTTATCTTTAATATATATATATATATATATATATATATATATATATATATATATATATATATATATGAAATTTTGCCGTAAAATTTGAGCAAGCTTTATTGCAACTGTGTTATTTTTTTAAAATAATTATTTTACACCCTATAAAACAGTGCAGCTTAAGATTTTTACGCCCAATACCTTGACTGAAAAATTCCATCAAAAATCAATTTAATTTCAATACTTTGGTAGATATCTGATGTCATTTCCATTACGAAATATTCATTAAAAATTACTAAAGGAAGGCGAACTTCTAAATTTGCTAAAGAAAACCCCCAAAATGCCCCCCCCCCTGAAAAGAAAGGAAAAAAAAAAAAAAAATTCCAAAACACCTCAAATGTAGTCTAACACGTGCTAAAGACGAAAGCCATAAAAGAGTTGACTCCTCCTCTCTCTTTCTTTCTCTCTCTCTGTGTGTGTCTCTCTCTCTCTCTCTCTCTCTCTGTCTGTCCACCACCAGTTGACCATGATATAGGAGTGGAACCTTTAATATAAATACTAAAATTAGTAATAATTTAATCCTTCATTTGTTGAAATAGTATGCATACGTATGGAAGTGATTCCGTTTCCAGAATTTTTTTCACAGAGGTCAGTAAATTTATTCTACTAAACTATTCATTTAAAAATGCACATTTGATTTAAAATAGTAATGTCTTAAATCTCAAGCTGTATTATGTGTTGTTTAAATGAAGAATGAAGACTTTTGCGAGTTAATTTTCAGGAAAACTTTACTTTTGGAAGGCGAACTTCTAAATTTGCTAAAGAAAACCCCCAAAATTCCCCCCCCCCTGAAAAGAAAGGAAAAAAAAAAAAAAAATTCCAAAACACCTCAAATGTAGTCTAACACGTGCTAAAGACGAAAGCCATAAAAGAGTTGACTCCTCCTCTCTCTTTCTTTCTCTCTCTCTGTGTGTGTCTCTCTCTCTCTCTCTCTCTCTCTCTCTGTCTGTCCACCACCAGTTGACCATGATATAGGAGTGGAACCTTTAATATAAATACTAAAATTAGTAATAATTTAATCCTTCATTTGTTGAAATAGTATGCATACGTATGGAAGTGATTCCGTTTCCAGAATTTTTTTCACAGAGGTCAGTAAATTTATTCTACTAAACTATTCATTTAAAAATGCACATTTGATTTAAAATAGTAATGTCTTAAATCTCAAGCTGTATTATGTGTTGTTTAAATGAAGAATGAAGACTTTTGCGAGTTAATTTTCAGGAAAACTTTACTTTTGGAAGGCGAACTTCTAAATTTGCTAAAGAAAACCCCCAAAATTCCCCCCCCCCCTGAAAAGAAAGGAAAAAAAAAAAAAAATTCCAAAACACCTCAAATGTAGTCTAACACGTGCTAAAGACGAAAGCCATAAAAGAGTTGACTCCTCCTCTCTCTTTCTTTCTCTCTCTCTGTGTGTGTCTCTCTCTCTCTCTCTCTCTCTCTCTGTGTCTGTCTGTCCACCACTAGATAACCATGAAATATACCACAAAATTTCTTTGAATTTTAACATCCAGCAGTCCTGGACTTTAACTAAGTTAAAACTTAAGATAAAAAAAAGAATTTTTTTTTTTTTTTTTTTTTTTTATTACTACCGCGTACACATGGGAAGCAGCATGCTGTACGTGTGAGTCTTGCGGCTTAACGCTCAAGATTGCCAGTTCGATCGGGGAACTACTGCTGCTCATCTATAAGAGTGGCTTGTATAGATGAGAACAAAAACAGCCATCGAAAGATAACCATGACTAGTACTCAAACCAGATCCATAAACCGCATCGCTCTTCGCGCGGGTAAAAAAGGGGCGCGTCCTGCTGAGGTTGGAGCCCTGGCCTCGGTGTTCGAAAAATCAGCTACAGAGCTCAAACACAAACAAAAACTACTAAAATGCAAACAAACAATACAGATAGCGACATTTAACGTAAGAACCCTAAATAGAATAGGTCAACTATCAGAGCTAACTGCATCAGCCGTAGAACATAAGATAGATATAATTTGCATACAAGAGCACCGATACACGCACACCGAAGATATCAAGTATCACGAAACTGGAAATGGATGGATGCTGGTGACTGTATCGGCATGGAAAAACTCTGTCAATGCATCGGTAGGAGGGGTGGGAATACTTCTAGGACCGAGAGCGTTAAAAACACTGAACAGCATTGAGAGAATACAACCTAGGATGATGGCCGCAACGTTTAATGGCAACCCCAAAGCAACAATTATCTCCTGCTACAGCCCTACCAATGTTAGCGAAGAAAACGAAATAGCCACCTTCTACGAAGATCTATCCTCCCTAGTACGTAGCATTCCGAAACACAACCTGCTAGTCATTGGCGGAGATATGAATGCACAAATCGGGAAAAACAGACACAACAAATACAGCCTACACTACGCGTCTAACAGGAATGGACAGCATTTAATAGATTTCATGATAGAAAATAGATTAACCTGCCTCAATACAAACTTTCAAAAAAGGGAGGGGAAATTATGGACCTACACATACGCGAATAAGAGTAAAGCACAGATAGACTACGTCCTTATAAACAGGAAATGGAAGAATAGTGCGATGAATTGCGAGGCATACTCCTCCTTCGAGGGTGTGTCCTCCGATCATCGAATAGTTACGGCCAAAGTACGACTAAGCCTAAGAAAAAACGCCACACGTAAAGCGACGACCAAGCACTATGACTGGGCCCTACTCAACAACAGAGATATTAGAGATAAATATGCATTAGAATTAAGAAACAGATTCGAAGCACTACAAGAGAAGGTAGAAATAGGCACCCCAAATGACGAATATGAAAATTTTGTAGAAGCACACCTGGAGGCGGCAGAAAAGTGTATTCCAACAAAACCTAGAACTAAATATAGAGTCCCTTGGGAAACGCCAGCAGCTAGAGAAAAACGCGCACTCGTGAAGACTGCCTCCAAAAACTATCAACAGAACCCAACAAATACAAATGCACGAGAACTAGAAAAGGCGCAACATCAATTAACAGGAATATACCTAAAAGAACAGGCAGAATACGTACAAAATCAGATAGATAAGATTAGAGACTCGGTGGAAGATAGGCAATCCAGGATAGCCTGGCAAACAATAAACGAAGTAAGTGGAAGGAAGAGCACAGCCAAAGCAAAATTGAAAGCTGCTAGCCAACAAGAAAGAATAAAACTGTGGGAACAGCATTTCAAAAATCTACTAGGAAACCCACCGGAAATAACGGATGAACCCATCACCAGAATTATTAGTAAGCAATTAGACGTAAAACTAGGTCCTTTCACCAAAGAAGAACTCGACACGGTTCTCAGAAGAATTAAAAATAGGAAAGCGGCAGGGCTAGACGAGATCCCCCCAGAAGTGTGGAAGACGAGACAATTCGACGATATACTGCTCCGGCAATGCAACGCAGTCTATAGTCAAAATAGGATAGAACGATGGACGAAGGGATGCATCCTTCCATTCCCAAAAAAAGGCGACCTCGGACTAGCCAAGAACTACCGAGGGATAACACTTACATCCATAGCAGCCAAAATCTACAATGCCCTACTACGAAACCGCATAGAACCCAAAATGGAAAACATCCTTAGGAAAAACCAAAATGGCTTCCGGAGAAACAGATCCACAACCTCACAAATACTGACCATCCGTAGAATCCTGGAAGGCGTTCGGGCAAAAAACTTACAGGCGACATTACTATTTGTCGACTTTACCAAGGCCTTCGATTCCATACACAGAGGGAAGATGGAGCAAATCCTACTAGCTTACGGCCTACCAAAAGAAACCGTAGCAGCGATAATGATTCTCTACAGAAACACCAAAGTAAAAGTACGTTCACCAGATGGAGACACGGAATACTTCGACATTGTTGCAGGAGTACTACAAGGAGACACACTAGCCCCGTACCTCTTTATCATCTGTCTAGACTATGTGCTTAGGACTTCGATAGACAAAATCAGAGAAAATGGCTTTGAGCTGACTAAGAGAAGAAGCAAAAGGTACCCCGCAAAAACAATCACGGACGCCGACTACGCTGATGACTTGGCGCTACTAGCGAATACGCCTAATCAAGCAGAGACACTACTACATAGTCTGGAACGAGCTGCAGCTGGCATTGGCCTACATGTCAATGCAAACAAAACCGAATATATGTGTTACAACCAAACAGGCAACATTGCCACACTAGACGGAGCCTCTCTGAAACTAGTCGACAAATTCACCTACCTAGGAAGCAGCGTCTCATCAACCGAGAAGGACATCGACACACGACTGACGAAGGCATGGACAGCTATCGATAGGCTCTCGATCATATGGAAGTCGGACCTAACAGATAAAATGAAACGCAGTTTCTTCCAGGCAGCGGTTGTGTCGATACTGCTATATGGATGCACCACATGGACGCTTACAAAACGGCTGGAGAGGAGGCTGGACGGAAATTACACAAGAATGTTGAGAGCAGTATTAAACAAGTCCTGGCGACAACACCCCACGAGACTCCAACTATACGGACACTTGCCCCCCATCACAAAAACTATACAAGTTCGACGAACCAGACACGCGGGACACTGCTGGAGAAGCAAGGACGAGCTCATAAGCGATGTACTCCTGTGGACCCCCACTCATGGATGTGCAAGAGTGGGACGACCAGCACGAACTTACATACAGCAGCTATGTGAGGACACGGGTTGTAATCCTGAAGACCTGCCGGAGGCGATGAATGATAGGGAGAAATGGCGAGAGACGGTCAGGGATATCCGCGCAGGCGGCGCGACATGATGATGATGATATAGGTTAAAGAAAAATATTGTTTCAACAATAAGTGTATTTAGCTTAAGAATGGAAATTAGAAATCCCTGGAACCCTAGAAAATACACATATGTTTTGATGAATAACTATTTTTTGTTGAAGTTAGATGTATCCGCTTTTCAAGGAATAAGGACAGTTTTTCAAAATCACTGACCTCAACTTATCCCTTTTTTGACTACGTATTTTTTTCGATGTTGATTGTTCAGGTTTGGATCATCAAACACCCTTGTCAAGTTAGCACCCAGAAGCTCTGTCTCATTAAACACATCAGTATTTGTTTTGGACTGGGCATTAGCATATTTTTCCTATTAACAGCTACATTTTTATGTGTAAATAATGAGCAATCTTTTCTTTATTTGTTGTGCATTTTGACCCATACTGAAGTACATATCTTAAAATTGTCCCTTGATTTATTTCTTTCGGGAGTGACGCATATTACTACTGATTTGTCTAAAATACCTGTAACGAAGGTATAGTGAATTTAGCAATTTATGTACATTATAATGTTCCAAAGAAATCTTCGAGGTACTATAATAAAAAAAAATTAACACTGAAATTAATCATAGATAAAACAAGCAAACATTTAAACAAATAACTGGAGGTTGAGTTGGGCATTATTTTGGACAACAAGCAATGATTTACCAAATGTATAAATATTTTGTCTGTGTATGAAATATTTCAAGTATTTCTATGAATTGTTTACTTGTGTGTCAGTCTTGAATTTCTTTGAGGATAAACTATGCTTATCGTCGTGAAATTCGGGATTGATATTTTTGGTTCAACCTGGCGTATCTTACGTCTGTCTTCGACTGCTCCTTAATATGAGGGTGATAACTGAATATACAGATTCAATGACTTTTGAAGGCAAAATAGAAATAGTTTTCATGGGAAATTGACACATGTCTTTTTTTCTGCTTTGAGATTTGGCGAATGAATTGAGTCAAAGATCGTTAAATAAATCCTTTACATTGCATTTAATATGAAAGTTGTTCTCATTGAGTTTCCGTTTAACTTTACCTTGTTGGTTTGGTAGAGAAACAACGTCCGACGTTTTGGTCTATCGTTGATCTATTGTCGCCAGTTTTCCTTTTATTTTTTTTTTGTGGATGGGAGGCTGCCATTTACATCAAACAGTGGTTTGCCAAGTCGGCTGGGGCTGCAGAATACACCGACTGCATCTCTGCAGAGGGGTAAGACGCCCCAATGAGTGTCCTGGATATGACACTAAACAATCTGATGGTGAGGTTCCAGCAATGCTGGAGCTTTGGGGAATGCAGAGTACCCCTTTATTGCCATCGCTCCCAGGTCCACTCTGGCCCGGCGTGGTAGTACCTGATAGGGCCCTATCTATGGGTTAAATAGAACTAACAATAGGCTTATGCTAAACTGAATTGTTTGAAATAGAAATGTTTTTCACAATTAAACCGTACTTACATTTAAAATGCGTGCTTATGCTTAACTGAATTATTTGAAATAGAACTGGTTTTGATATTAAAACTGTATTTACACTTAACTGAATTGTTACATATAACTGATTGAATAGTTTGACATGGAAATGTTTTTGACAATTAAACTGTGTTCTTATGCTAAACTGAATTGTTTTAAATAGAACGGATTATTTACATAAAAATGGATTTGGCGTTAAATAACCTACAAAGGTTGTTATGCCATAAACCCACCAAACCAAACCAATCGAACAGTGGTGTACAAAGAAAATTCGTTAGATGTTCCCCCTAATCGAAGAAACATTTCTAAGTTGTTCCTTAAATTTCATAATCATTTTTTTTTTTTACTTTCTGGGACATTTTGGGACTCCGGAATGTGCAAGAGGATGAGAAAACTACCACCTGTCACTGGAGTAAGACTAGATATCCACTTAGTTGAGTAATATGTAAAGCAGTTGGAAATTTAGAAATATCAAGTAAAAGTTATTTTATATAAGAGAGCTGCTTTTAAGTGTCGCTCTCTTTCTATGGTTGGTCATTGCTGTTCGAAATCTTATACTGTTTCGAGAAATATTGCTTTTATAGTGGGTAATTAACAGTATTGAGGATTTGTTGGGTCATGTTTGAAATTCCCAACGGTAGACGAATATAAAATTCATTGAAAGTAATCCAAATAACTGGGATTCTGTTCATATAATTTAGCTTTAATACGATATTATGCTAGCAAAACGCACTGTAGTTGTTTGTTCGAATTGTCAGAAATAATCGAGAATATTTTATATGAAGTCTGTTTACTTTTTCATTAGATCATCAGCGGAATATGATAATTGGAATCATTTCTATCTCTATCAACAGAAACTAAATATTTTATCCGATAATTGTTTAACAAGTTATTACATGGAACTAAAAGCCGTCTCAGTACGTGTTTTAACACTCTTTTCGGAATAAAGGTAGATAAAATGTTGGCAATCATAATTAATTCTGACCGTTTTTCAAAAAGTATTTTTACTTGCTTTTTTATCACAACTTACTTGGGTACTTGTTCTGTGATAGTGAGGAAACAAAGGATAAGAAATGCGAACTAAATGAAGAACTTCTCTATTGGCAAGAAGAATAATTTTATATCAAGTTTGACGGTATTTGAATTCCTTTATTCTTGGAATATTATTTTTTTAATCTGTTTAATTTTGTGTTTGCTTTCAAGTGATCTAGTTTACGTATTTCATATTCCGACGTCAATGAGCATCCCCGTATATTGATCATATATCACATTCTCAGAATATTGGTAAGTTGCTTTTCATTAGGTCTTTTACGTAATAGAGAATTTTACAAGAGGCGTTGGATGCAAATTGACTTAATAATCGTAACTATTCAATTGTTGTTGAAAAATTTCAATAGTTTTTTTTTATTTTCCGTTTTGTTTCCCTTAAATATTGAGCGGGCTTTTCTTTACGGGAAATTTTAAATCATTCTTGCCTTTTTTTTTTTTTTTTTTTTTTTTAACCAAACGTTTCTTTCAAAGAATATCTGCATGGGCTTTGTTGTAAAGTACTGATAAAAATGTTATATTAATAAGATTGGACGTAGTAGATTGCTGAAGTGATTTTAGGTCAAGGATTGGTCAATAATCGGCTTAACATGTCGAAGTAACACTTTACTTTGTGGGTGAGGAGGGAAGGATGTGTTTCCGTTTTGTCTTATGATCCGCTTTCCTCATCTGTGTATAGAATAGATTGAATTAAAGAGTAGTATCGAGTACTTGTTCTGAGGAGACTTGAATGAAATTTACATCAGAATTAATTACGTCTTCAAAACTTGACTGTCTATTTTGCACTATTAAGATCGTTAATATTCACAAAGAAAATCTCTTAAACCAGTAAACCCACATTCATACATGACTGAGTACGTTTATGTGTGTGTACACGAATACAGTTATTTATATACGCACAAGCAGTGCGCGCCTAGGGTTGTGTAATGGTTAACAAACTAGACAAGTAAACCTTCATGAGTGAGTTCTAGTCTTATTAGGTGCCCCATTCATACGGCCTTGTGCTACATCTAAACAAAACAAAAAACTTTAACAAACACGGGGAATCAAAAACAGACATTGGTACCAGTAGTTTCTCTTGTTCTTATAAAGAGGTGACCACCGAGGAAATGCCCGCGTTAATAGACAATGGCCGACTTTAACCGACTTTGAATACGTCAATTTCTTCAGCGGGCTATTCTGGACAAGTACTGTTTCTCCTTTTAGCAGTACTATATCTTTAACAATCTCAGTCTTAAAAGTGGTGATACGTCGAAAACATGGAATATTAAACTACCTACCAACACGGGTTAAATACACGAGGGTGAATCAATAAGTCCATCGCCTGACTTGTAATTATGAGGCGAATATATGGTAATTTCATTTCATAATGTTTAATCTATACTATAAATATTCGAGGAATTAAGTACATCGACTGAGATTGACGAAAATTGTAAAATAATTTTTTTGTTAGATCACGGGCTTAATATATACGAATTTATTATACAAAAGATAAAATGAGTTCAGGTCCGTTTAAAAATGTTATTTACAAACTATGCATTTACAAATTAGGTATAAAGAGGATTAGGCATTAACCTTTTAAGGGTTATGATAAGACTTAACCCACTGACCATAGCACTTACCCAGTCGGCTGGGACAGTAAAATACGACTGCTTCTCTTCAGTGGGGTAAGACCCCCCACCCAACGAATGTCCTGTATATGACACAAAAAAATGTGATGGCAAGGTTCTCATAATGCTGGAGCTTTGAAGAATGCGGAGTAACCCTTTGTCATCGCTTTTTGGCACCTGAAAGGGTCCTTATCAATGGGTCAAATAGAACTAAACTGTGTACTTATGTTAAACTGAATTACTTGAAATAGAACTGTTTTAACATTTAAACTGCGTACTTATGTTAAACTGAATTGTTTGAAACAGAACTTTTTATTTGTATAAAAATGGATTTAGCATTAAATAACCAACAAAAACTGATATGCCATAAAACTCAAACCAACCAACCATAGCACAAAGAATGAGCTCTTGTATGTATACGTATATGAATTGATGAAATCTTATATACACGCACACACACACATAGACAAAGTTTTTTAGAATATACTGATAAACATTAGGATATTTTTGAGAACTCAAGCAGATGCGTATGTTTATTATTATTAACAACGTAGCCGAAAAAAAAACAACAATGTGGTATTATACGCTCTACCAAAGATTAGTTACGCACAAAGTCACTTCTGGGGGGGGGGTCCTCGTGGTGTAATGGTTAAAGCGATGGACTGCGGAATCGTAGTACGCGAGTTCGTACTCCAGTCGTGCTATTACGTTCGCTTTCGGGCAAATACCCTTGGGAAAGGTATGAACCCCCCTTATCCTCCCAGCTATGGGTTAAATAGTACCACTACTGTTCTTCTTGGAGAATGGCTTTGGCATTAAATAACCTAAAGAGTTGATAGGCCATTAAACAAAGAAACCAAACCAAACCAAACCAACAAAGTCACTTCTGGTTCGTAGACGGGCTTAGAATACGTTGACTGGATTCCTTGCTGAGGGGTAAGACTCCAAAGAGTACTGGGTATGATACCGATCTGCATTCTGAAGACTTGGGAGTATTTCATACTCCCTTCATTGCTATTTCTCCCAGGCCCATTGACTCGGAGTGGTAGTAGATATCGGGACCTTATCTATGAATTAAATAGATCTGTTTGAAAATTATTTCCATTCCGTGGTACTATATAACTGTAAATCATTTATATTAAGAATTGTTACTTGAAGCTATGATTGTTTACTAAGGATTATTATTTATTACTTGAAACCATATAACTGTCTGCAACCAAATGATATTAAATAAGAATTATTCTACCATAACTGTGTACAAAACAAAATACAGAAAAGAATCCTCTCAAACAACTACACAATGTAAACATAAATGTATCATAAGATTCCTTTATCTTTAGGGATAAAATAACCCCTGATTGGTTGACATGCCGTTAACCACTTGACTTGTGGTTAAGATAAGTATTTGGTGTCTGTCTCTAAAAAAATCCCAGCTATTTAAAAAATTATGCAAAATAAAATAGGCTGATGAAAATAGTGATTGTTTAGAAGAATTTGAAATTATAAACAAAAGCAAAACGAGGTATACACATACTACACTGATTCAAAAAAATCACGGACAGACGAACAAACAAACAAAACACAGGCGCAAAAAAGTCTGTTGATGATATAGATTATTAGACAACGCAGAAAAGTGTGATAGGAATGCGACTGCTTGTTTTGTTTTTCTTGTTTGCTATTAGCTTCGTGCCATTCTTTTACAATCAGAGATTTCTCTTCTGTCTTCTTCGTTTCCTCTTTTTCTCTTTCTCTCTCAGGTTATTCAGAAAACACGAAATTAGAAAGCACTCACACGAATGCTTTTAAACCATTAATAACGACCGTGTCATCGGTGACATCTTGAAGTCTGCAACAGTACAAAGTTTTTTTTGTTTTCTCTAATTGATGTTTATGTCTTGGTGTACTTTACTGTTTCGAATGTTTATTCTCGAGATAAGCCAACTTGTGAAAAAAATGGCGCATCACAATCTCTCTTCGGAAGCATTATACACAGTTCATGCAGGTTATATCTGTTAGATTTCAGTGACAGTAGATTTAGGCACCTTAACCCTTAAAAACTTAATGCTGATATTAGAAATACATACACCCAAATGACTTGAATTCTCATTTCTACAGCAAGTTTGTTAAATA
The DNA here is from genome assembly GCA_963585895.1 of Sepioteuthis lessoniana. Taxonomy (NCBI): domain Eukaryota; kingdom Metazoa; phylum Mollusca; class Cephalopoda; order Myopsida; family Loliginidae; genus Sepioteuthis; species Sepioteuthis lessoniana. The sequence goes on along the minus strand of CAUZXS010005581.1, from coordinate 282,198 downwards.
ACAAATTATTTTATACATTTGGCTATTTTGTAGTCGGGTGCCCAGGGTGAAGGGGTCCATTAGCATGGGGGCTCAGGGTTCTAAGTTAAATATCTGCGTTTCATATTAGCTTATTGAATGTGAATAATGGGTCTCTGATCTTTTTCATGTATCTTTGTTTGATGGCATACCAAGCTTTGTCGGTTATTTAATGTCAAAACCATCTTCCTAGAAGAACAATAGCTGGGAGGATTAGAGGGTTCATACCTTTCCCTACGGGATTTATCCGAAAGTGAACGTAATAACGCGACTGGAGTTCGAACTCGCTTTCTTCGAGGCCTCAGTCTTGCACTATAGCCACTACGACACGGGGACCCACATCCTTAGAAACTTCATTTTGTGAGAAGCGCTTGACAATTGAATGTTCCATCTCTGCTCGATAATTTCCCGGAAGTTGCAACAGGTGATAAAGACGGTTGCTGATAAAATAAAATGTATGCATGTAAATTGTGTCCGGGTTTTTGTCAACCTGGCACCGAAAAACTAAAATCTGTTGGGGTTGAAATAACGAACAAACGATAGGAATATACAGCCAGATTGACTCGACGAAAGATCAAGTTGAGGAGATGATCGCTGACCAACTAGAGGGTCGAAATAATGAAGCAGAAAAAGTGCGTAACATCTAATCTGAAGGCGTATACAATACTTGTATATTATTTGTTGAGAAGAGTTAATTGTGGCGTAATGGATATCATAGAGTATGAATACGCCGATCCGATTTCAATTCCTGGACGTGGCTGTGTGCATTTTACATTATGCTAATTCCCCCAGGAAAGTTATGAGTTCATCTCTTCTCTCTCCAGATACGGATGAATAGTTGGGTACTCTGTTATTTAGCCTTAGTACCCCAACCAGAAAGAAGAAAACTCTGAATTCAAACCAACTGTACTCCGCTTAAAAAAACTGATCTTGTCGCATCGTTATCTGATATGTAGCAACGCGACTCGGAACGATTGCTGCGGGGACCGACGCGCAATAAGGCGAGAGTAACGATGACGTGCGAAGCGATTGTGGTTTATTAAAATTTCCCCTGGTTCAACGAGTGTATATTATCCTTCAACAAGAAATAAAAACAAAAACACATTGCTATAGTTGTACCTCAACGTCTATAAATAGAAAGATTCAATGTGTAACATTTCTGCAAAACAGCACGTATACATTCACAACATAAATAAATAAATTTTCTAAACCAACATCTCTCTCTTCATAATAAGTTTTCAGTGCAGCAAATTGCATTCCATTTTATTCTTTGTTTGTAATAATTTAGTTACTTTATTTCCGTGGGCGATAAGGTTTTTGTATTCGTCTTTTCGTAATGTCATTGGAAATCTCTTTACAAAACTTTTGCAAGAGAGTATAATGCCATTTCACGGTCAGTTGCGTAAATCATATAAACAAAATTTTAGAACAAAATTAAACAATGGAAGATGGTCGCCACCAAAATTTACCATTCCAACATTTTGTCTAAACTTTATTTGTGGGATTGTAGAATTCGTTGGAATAGCGTTATATATTTTCCTTGTTTTTGTTTGTTCTTTCATTTGTCTTATTCAGTGGGATAAATCGTTACAAAAAATCATAAGCTCCTTGTGTTTTCCTGAATTCTCTTTGTTTCATTTATTTACAATTTCACTTCCTTTGGTTTTATTTTGACTCGTAGGTGTTTCCATATTTGCCCTCATTTTCGTCTTTCCGCATGTTTTTTGCAGATCATCTGCTTTCATCTTCCTTCTTTACTCTAATTTCAACTTAATTTTCTTTGTAATCTTTTATATTCCTTTACACAGTCGGTGCGGGATTCGAATATGCTGACTATATCCCCTCAAGATGAGAGTTCCCTTTAAAAATGTGGTGTCCTGAGTATGACAGAGTGCATCAGAGAGTGAGGTTCCATTTCTTCAGATCTGGAGTTTATAGAGTACTCCTTCATTGCAATTACTCCCAGGTCCACTCTAAACAAGAATTGTTGTACCTGTTAGGGTCCTATTTATTGATCAAACAGACCTCTTTAAAGATTATTCCTATTAGATCGGAATACTTGATACTGTGTAACTATAAATTATTAGTATTGAGAATAGTTAGTAGAAGCTATACTTGTTTATTTAGGATTATTATTACTAACTTAAAACCATGCAACTGGGGGTAAACAAATATTTATTATTAAATGTTAGTATAATGGACATTGTGCCTCTAGATAATTGAAACTACGTCACTAAATACGATACGAATTGATATTAAATAATGAGTATTTAACAATCATTGAGAATGTAACAAATTATCTAAGGGAATTATGACGTCGATTGTGACGTAGTTTAATTTTTTTTTTAAAATTTGAAACTACGTCACCACCGACGTCATAATTCCCTTAGATAATTATTTACATTCTCAAAGATTGTTAAATACTCGTTATTTAATATCAATTCGTATCGTATTTAGTGACGATGTCTCTCTTAAAGTCCGAGTTAGATTTGTCTCTAAACAGCCCATGTTATTAAGGTGTATTGAACCGACTTCCAACCAAGTCAGGATTTAACACAAGGTCATTTTATCGGAGTAAATAGCGCACAATTGGAGACTCATGTGTAACTTTTACGAAAATCCTTGGTCCTGTTGACATTCCTCTTTTTGAACACCTCAGGTGTCAAGCGATAAACTCAGGCGTGCGAAGCAGGTATTGCCGGGGGTGAAGGGCTCTTGGAACCAGGCGATTAGCATAACAATATTCCACCTGGCGTGAACACCAGGCGGCCCCCAAGAAACCGAAGGGAGTGAACCCGTTGGATAAATTCGTTTAAAATCCGGCTATGTGTGTTATGTATCACAAAGATATAAAGGTTTACATAGTTTATGGTGTAGATAATTTGCGTTTTGGTTTTAACAAATAATAATTTTGTGTTAATGATTTCTAACTTTCTCGCTTCTCGTAGAAATAAAAATAAACGTTGTCTATTTTATACGTTCTTAGTTTTGTTAGTCTAAATGTGAAGATAATTGATTACATTAAACCTTTAATACTTGTGGCCGAAAGGCGAATACTTTTGCTAGTAGAAATACTTGAAACCATTCAACGTAGTGCAAATTAATTGTATTTGATCGGAATACTTGATATAATTACAAAAAGAAAAAAAAAACCTAAAGAAACAACTACACAAAAAATGTGAATATGAACCTACAATGAATGTAATTCCCTAACCAATAGACTGGTTGATATGCTGTTAAAACTATTCTTTAGTATTTTCTTACTACTATATAAATCATATTGACTGAAAACTAATACTATTTACTTTATTTTTAGCTAGATAAATTGACTCCAGCTATGGGTAAATAGTAGGGCAGACTGAGTTCTTCAGCCTTGGTGAGGCAACTAGTCTAGAAGAAGGAAAATTCAGAATTTAAACCTGTTAAACTCCGCTTAAAAATTGACCTTGTGTCATATCCAGCCAGAGCGGAGGGGTTGGTAAATATGGTTAGATAAATTGACTATGAAAAAAAAAAAAGAATTCCCACGATAAACACGGATAAAACTGAATTATACTTTAGTATTGATTGATAAGCTACAGGGATGAGTCAAAAGTTTTTATATTTTGGCACGTGCCCGTTTGTGGTGTGTATATCACGTGACCAAAGCAATGAAAGAGGTCATAATTTTGGTTTCTGCCGCGGATATTTTCAGTTAGAAAATATATTCTTTATACCTACAGATTGTTTAGCTAGCCAGATGGGCGAACAGGATTCAATTTATTATTATTCTTAGTTTATAAATCAAAGCTCTTACAAAAATTCTGGGATTTTGAAAAGACTCATAGGTGAAGAATATGCCTCGTGGCTTCATTAATAACAACAGTAAAGTTGGTGGCAATAATTCTGCACGTGACTAAGTTACGCGATGGCAGAAAAATGGAGAAAACATCTTGTGAATTTTTGGAAGATAACGCATTATTTTCAATAAGCTTTTACTGAAATGCAAAGTGTTATTTCCTTCTTAGACATAAGTTTATGGCTCCACACAGTTTTTCTTCAATCAACCAACTATTCTTGGGACACATGGTCGAGTAGATTTTTTTTTTTCTCTCAAGTTTGAATTCTGGTAAAGAGCCCAAATAATCCATGTTACCTGTAGCAATGTGGAGAGTGAATTCACGGCTTTCAGTTTTCAAACTGACAATAATCATACCAACCTTTATTTTTAGTGAAGAAATTGCTTATTTTGCTTACTTCATGTCGGCAGGGTCAAGAGTAACCCTACTGCATCCCCTATAGAGAGGGAATCTCCCTCTTTCTATAAAACGGAATGTCCTTTTATGACACTAAATTGCATCTTATGACACTGGAACGCTGGCGGATGGCAAGTACTCCTGTATACTCATTACTCCCAGGCCCATTTAGTTTGGTGGTACCTCTTTTTCTCATGAATGGGTCACGTAGAGTTGTCTGAAATTTTTTAGAATTAAATCCGAATATTTGACCTACTATAATTGTGTATTCGTTGTTAAAATGGCATTTATTCGAAATTGCACCCAGTTTGATTTTACATGAAGTGATTTTATAGTGCAGAGTGAACTACATACAAATCGAGACTCATGTATAGTTAATTCTTAATCTTTGGTATTCCCCATTTATGTCGGTTTAGGCGCTGGACAATAAACCTAGTCTTTTTCTCTTTTAGACTAAGGGTCAAGTGCTGCTGGTACAGGCAGGTCCTCTGGAACCAATATTTTCTCACCACCTTAACACTGTGCCAATTATTAGTATACTTGAAACCATCAAGCAGTACAAATTGTATTTAGCTACTTGAAGCTAAAATCTAAAATAAGATAATTATATTGTAAAGCCTGGAGGGATGGCCCCCTGAGTCCGGAGGAACTCTCCAGTGCTGAGGCACAACAAGCAGAACTGCCCTGAGTTAAAACAGGCTACCGAATGCGACCCAACAATTGGAGAGGTAAGTTCGCAGTAAAACGAACTCTTCGTTTCATACTCTTTAAGTAATGAAGAAAGAGAAATGCATTAAAAGGAAGAATTGATTTACTAACCAATGAAAAGTTGATAGCTATCATTTTGAATTGTGCCATTAAACTACAAACGTTTATTTTTCTTAGCTCCCTATCTCGCTAAAATGTTATGGGAATTGAACAAAATTTAGGCATAAGCTACATCAGCCAAGAGGTTTCTTTATGGGAGAGGATGTAAAGTTTAAGAAATAAGGAGGCGTAAAAATTCTGGGAATTATAAAAAGGGGTCCACTTTATATAACGTAGTTCCTCACAAGGTCTTCATTCAGCACTAAATTTTGTGTGTGTGGAAAAAAGCACGGTACTCTTTTCAAGAGGATACAACGATTCTGATCTGTTAGTGTCTGGTTTATGTCCTTGAGAAAAGCAAGTCTTCTCTGTATTTTAATCTGTCAAGTTTTATTGACTATAGACTTATCAACTTAGAACACGGGGTGGGGGGATAGATTGGAAAATGAATGAGTCCACAGTCCCAAACGGCAAAATATAGATGACTTGATTTTTTTTTTATTTAATTACGAACAAAGAAACGCCAGTACACTGAAAGGAATTATAAATTTGGGTTTTCGTGCTGTGTATTTGTTATGATATACAAGATAACGCCAATTCGACACACAATTTTAACAATTAAAAAAAAAATCCTGACGGAGCTGATTCATATGCACGTGCATTTGTGTTCTGTATTTTTTTTTTCATTTTAAAACGTCTCTTGATAACCGTTTGAGGATGGTTATAGAGAAAAATAGCAATGACTAATAGTTACAATTTCTTGCTTCGGTTTTCCCAAATGAAAAACGTTCCTCATCATAAATGCATAAACACACATGGCCCATTTTTCTACGTAAAATTTCCACACATATTTGTAATTCATGTCTACATATTTTCAACTGAACCACCATGTATATAATTCATTTTTTTCATAGATAATTTAATTCCCAAACGTGTTAGCTCAGCATGTACAAATGCGTTTTATCACACAGGCAAGTAGGTTGACGTTTAACAATTCGATTTTTTTTTTACTTATATCTGCCGGTAGCTTTTAATGAAATACCATTTCACGAGGAACGAAAGTATTCGTCCTTAATGTGTTTTCTATTTCTTCATTCATTTCTTTCCTTTTTTCTATTTTTTCTTAATCAGACGCAAATGGATTTTTAGGCAATGGGAAAGCAGAGAAAATATTGAAGGTCGAAAGTGAGCAAGAAATAAGATTATTCCAAATATGTAACATTATGTACTCAACTCTGTATAATTTACAAGGCATCGACACAGAATTTAATCGATTAAAATTTAGCAAATAAAAGAAAAATTCAAATATTAAGTTGACTGAAAAATAATGGCTCATTTTCTTAGATATCTAAATATAAAATCATCCTGTTTTCTGGGCTTAGCAAAAAAATGATTAAAACCTAATACCTATGTTTTCGGTATTTCTAGTTTTTAATCATTAAACGTTGATTTAGTTTTTATAATTCTTACAGTATAATAAATTCGCTAGTCCATCTTAGTGTAACTAAAATAACGTGAATGTATTGGAAATAATATAAACTAGTTGAAGTGCTTGATTACAAGAGTAGCTTTGTTAGTGAGACTTAAATTCACTGTCTACATCCCCTGCAAAGAGGTGAAGTGGGTATGTTAGAAAACTGTATCTGATGGGTAGATTCCAATTCTGGAAATCTTTGGAGTCTCGTGTATCCATTCATTACCATTACTGCCAGGTCCTCTCTGTCCTGGAGTGGTAGTATCGATTAGTCTCTTCAGTCCATCAACTAGATCTGTTTACAAATTATTTGTATTAACTGGGAGTACTTGATATCGTAATACCGAGTACAACACAAAAATGCCAATATAAATGTACAATGTAATCAATTCCTTTGCATCTTGGTATAAAATAACCTTTGACAGGTTAGTTTGCCGTTAAAATTAACTAATCGACTACTGCAGGTAAAATGTTGAAAATTGCATGACAAACATGGGATTCTACTTATTTCATTTAAAAAAAAATCCCTAGACATCCTTAGTGCAAGATATTTTCTGTACCTCCTACCTGGCAGGATTTGATATTAGGTTTTGTTATTGTTGGGATTTAGGGGAGGTCGGGTATGAGCCGAAACTCGAGCCCCCTGGCTAATTCAAAATTTTCATCGAACGGTTACAAATTTGACTCACCCTCTATTTACCTCAGTCATCCATCAGCCTTTAACAAGTTTTCTAGACGGCATCGAAGGTCTGTGGAGCTGATGAATGGAATTTTTTGATGGACAAAAAACACCGGTGTACCTATGTGTAGGAATCAATAGAACGGCGTTTATGAGTTATTAATTCAGCATTATTCAGCATTTCTTATACGTCTTGGATGGCTTGTGAGATGGATGGTACGTGGGCTTGTTACAAGCGCTGTTTTTTTTTTCTTTTTTCTTTTTTGGTGCTACTTCCTCGATTTGTTCAGAACAGCCCGCAGCATCCTTGTGTAGTTCCCATCTACCTTTTCTGGAATCATTTTTTAAAGTGGTGCAACCATACAATAGTTGGAACATTGCTAAAATTTCAATCACTATTTGTCGTTATTGTTGTTTGGTAGATCTCGACGAATGTTGCGGGGATAAAGACGATATGCCATAAGAAAAAAAGACACGTAAATAAGGAAAATACAACTCACTTTAGTACTGTTTCAGACTTTTTCGGGACCAGTCTGTATTTTTTTCCAAAGTAAATGCTAAGTCGTTCTACATCCCTTATGGAGTGCGTTTCGCTCGCGACTAAATTTTACTTTCTTGTCCTCTGGTAGTTAGTAATTTTTTACAAAATTTTCCCACTACGTTGTGATCGTTTTTGATGATTAATCTTTTGTTGTCACTCACTCAGCCGATCACTTGGTTCACTTGTGGTTGGGAGGCTGCTGCTGCATTAAAATTTACCAGTGACTTATTCTCGGTGAATCCTATTTAAAAAAAAACAAAAATACTTTTTTTTTAAAATTTTTTTTTATTTACACGAAATCGACTCTTGGGCCCAGAAATACCGAACTGGTAGCTCCCCATCAAACCATTTGTCTGTTTTTAGAGAACAGACATACAAATCCTCAGCAATTATTAACATAGTCATACAGGCATTCAAAAAACAGAATGGTTTTCAGAAATCATGGCTATAAAAAGAAACACTTTGGGGCGGGTATCTATGAACTGAGGCGCCAAATTGGCCATTTTTACACGGATGGTCTGATGACCGAGATCTACGACTTAGGACATAGAAATCGATGACTGCCAACTTGAGAGGTCAAATTGGAAAATGTGGTCCGGTGAGATTGATAAGTTAGAAGTGAGAGGGAAAAAAAAAACGGATATTTTTCCTTTTTTTCCCAGTTGCAGATGAAAATCTGTAGAAATCGATTTTCTTTCGAATTTTCAGCATTCATTAGCAAATATATTTGTCTTATTGGGTGACCTTGACATCATACATTAATGAACGTATAGTTAATGAATCGAATAGACCATAAAAATAGGAGAGAATTTGATTTTCTTATTTTACTTTAAAAGTTGATTTAACTGACTTTACATTGAATACTTCCACAGGCAATAATGTGTACCATTTTCTTTCATATAGGTCATATCTTTTTGTTGTCTGGAAAAATTATAAAGAAAAGAATTCAAATTTTATATTTTTCTACAAATAATCATTTTCTTTGTTTATCTTTTGGATATTGTTCTCTTTTTTGTAAAGCAAAAATAAAAACTATTTTCGCAAATTTTTGTTTTACGATTAAAGTCATTAATCAGAAACATACGATGAGGCATACGATTTTTTTTATATGGTAAAGGTAGACTTAGAATAACAAAGATAAACTCATAAACTTGATGTTTTTTTTTTTTTTTTTTTTTTTTACTAAGTTCTGTTTTACTATAAATTGTCTGTCTGATATTGTACTTAACATGGTAAATCTGTTATTACCAGTTCGGAGCACCATGTCAGAAATTATAAACGGTTAGTATAGCAACAATTCTTCATGACCTTTCTTTAAATGCACTGTTGGAAAAACTTAGTGTCTGAACCCTGAAGAAAAAGTCTAACGAGTTTTGTGTTTGCTTAAAAAAGTGAGCTACCTTTTAGGCAATGAGTTTCAAAGTAAATACACTTAGAGAATGATTATTATTTTATTATGAGATTGAAGCGTATCATTTTTTCTTTAGATTAAAAATTGATAACTAAAACGGTTAATTGAATATTATTTTCATATATTAATAAGAATAAAAAAAATAATCTCGACATTTCAATACTTTAATTCAACTCTGATGTCTCATAATTGATTAGATCTTGAATGAACATTAGTTTCTTGAAACTGTTACCAGAATAAAAAATCATTTAAGCCGAATTCAAAAGTCATTTCAAATGATGAAAACAAAAGTATTCAACGCTCCTCATTTATGAAGTAAAAGAAATTAAAAAGCGATCTTAATGTAAGTGTTACTTTTGTTGGAAATTGAATCTGCAATTAGAGTTCAAATCTTGGATGAGACATTGACTTCGTGCAAATGCCTTTTGGAAAGATAGGAATCCATCTTCCTCTCTCGCTATGGATAAATAGTAGGGCAGATTGGATTCTTTACACTTGTTAAACCAACACGTCTTGTAGGAAGAAACCTCTGAATCCAAATCCGCTGTACTCCGCTTAAAATTGGCCTTGTGTTACATTTTGCTTGTGGCATAGTAGTTGAGGAAATACTTAAAAGAAATAAAAATATTGCTATCTAAAATGAATTGTTTTCTGAAAGATTCTGTGTTATATATATATATATATATATATATATATATATATATATATATAAAACATGAACTAAAATGGTGGTTCACATGTGTATTTAAAGTCAACATCATCTGCCATTCGATATGACTGTAAAAAGTTCAAAGTATCAATGAAGATTGGTACTAAAATATCTTAGCTATTTTTGGTTATAAATGAGTCATTTTTAGATGCATCAAATTGTCGTCGTAATAATCTACATTGTACAAATCAGATATAACAGAAATGTAAAGTTGAATTATCATAAATAGAATAATTTCGTCTAATAAGTCTTCACAATGGTCCAGTATAAATATATTTGATTTGAATTCCTATCACATTTAGGCAAGCTTTTCTTCATAAAGGACATATGAATATCTAAGGTTTCTCATGAGCCACATTCGACAATAAATAAGATTATGAATTGATTTTAATGGCAGTTCAATTTGTCTCGGATTATTTTATACAAAGAGATTAGAGAATCACGTTTATTGTGCATTAATATTAAAAGATTTTAGTGTAGTTTTTATTTTTGCACACAGGATATGAAGTAATCATACCAAAGAAAGCTAGTCGGCACACAGTAGTGTAGTTTCAAGTGACTACCACTACTACTAATAATGAACAATTATAGCTTGAAGTAATTATTCTTAATACAAACAATTTAATTATATGGTATCAAATATTTCTTTGTAATAAAGATTTTCAAACAGATCTATTTGACCCATAGATTGGACCCTAAATGGTACTACAATTCCAGGTCACCATGCACCTGAGAGTCACGGCAATGAAGGGGTAGGCCATACTATCCAGATCACCATGAGATGTGTCATTCCTTGGAAATTTAAATAGTGTCATTCCTTGGAAATTTTAGGGAACTGCATAAATATTATTTGGTTTTTGCTAACTGTTCAGTAAGATTTATGAAACAAATTCAGTTATATACACGTTTCTTGCTGTTGTTTTCAGGATTGATTCTACCAGTTGTTTTATGTCGGATATTGGAAATTTGATCTTTAGAAGAGGCCTGTTCTTTTCTTTTTTTTAACCCTTTCGCAGGCAGATGATTTAAAAATCTTTATATAGTAGGCAAATTATTTTCAGAAAATTTGCACAATTGAGGGTTTATTCAAAGAAGACAATTGATCATATATTTATAATTTAATCAGCAATTGTGTCCCAGTACAATAGCATAAAAACATTAAAAACACTTTTAATTGTATTTTGCCAAACAAATTTTACACAATCCTACTTCCCTATTTGCGCCTTCTAGACATGTTTTTATGCATCACCTTTGAATTGGTCCGTGAGCAGCTAATGACAAATATCGCTCTACTCGTTTACCGGCGATGAAGAAAATGTCACTGTGCCTGCAATTCATACATAAGAATGTCAGTTCAAGAATATAGATATGGACAAATCACATAGCCATTCTATCGTTTTATGTGACTTAAAAATTCTGAAAGTCTTCCTTTTCAAGAAAGAAAACTTTTCTCTAGTATTCCACTCTTTCCAGCACAATTCCCCGACTTAACCAATTTACATTTCTCGAATACATTAAAATATTAATATTTTCTATCACTCAGAAAACTTATAGTTTGTCAAAGATCTTACCCCTTGGCTCTGATTAACTTAATAACCTGTACCACAGGATCATTCGTGTGCTTAAAATCTAGGATATATTTAGACTTTCCTGATGAATAATGTATCGGAATTACAACACGAGGTGAAGTGGATTCTCACCTCTTATTTTATTAAGCAGCTTTTATGAAGCCAGCGTGTTTTCCTGTTAGTGAAAGGTGAATTATTTGTTGTAATGCTTGCCAACTTATTTCCAGGTAAACCAAATCTATCCAAGCAATTTTAATACTCTCGAACATATCCTGGCCAGTTGTGGTTTTCTTTAATTGTTCAAATGACAGCAGCTCTTCAAGAATTGCAAAATTACCAATTCACCTGGTAAATTGTAGGATTTGTGCTGTCTTGAATGTCAGTGCTCATCATCTAGTGCCAGTCAATAACGCAGGAATTATTTGGCAAACTCAAGTAGGTCTTCTGACAGATTCTGTAAAATGGCTCAATCTGATAAGCAATAACTCTTTGACGAATACACACTTTCAATTCTGACAGAAAATATCAGTATATGAATCGTCTTTTAAAAATTCTGCTTCAGAAAACAATTCGTTTGTTAATTATATAAACAAGCACAAAACTGACCTTTGCGGTGACAGAAGAGGAGACTTGTATGATTGGTTGGTTGTTGTTAGCCCTTTCGCTCTGTGACACATTTGAGGGTCATATATGGCTCCCAAACCACATTTAAGCTAAAATCTTGTGAATGATATTAAAAAGCTTGAATATAACAAAACATATTTGAAACGTCTTCAGTTTTGTTGGTAAAATGGTTAAATTCTATTGTACTCCTGTTAATCATGTAATTCTCACTAAAAACCGTGAGGAGTTGCGCTTGTTTTTCCACTTTTTTAAAAATATCAGAATGATCCAACAGTATATATTTTACGGTCTGCAAAAGTGGCATATCGCAACAAGATTTTTGGCACAAACGCATTAAATCCTATCACAGAATAAAGCAATTTACAGTACAGTTTGTAACTTAAGTGTGATGTGTGTGTTTACACTCGCCTTGATCATTAGAGCTTCTCTTGGGAGGTCGACTGTAAATGCTATCCATAGATTTACATTTATATTCATAAGACATTTACGTTAATAAATTCTAGCAACTGAATGCGACTCTATATTGAGATTATTGGACGACAAAGATGGCTCTTAAGCGAATATTTAAATGTTTTTATTTCATATTTATTTTATTATAAAATTTATATAATTGGGAATTTTTATGATTTTATGACTTCGACCGCAATTAAAGATCTAAAAAAAGAGAAATAAATCCCTGAATTCTTTATGATTTAAGTCTGTTTTTTGTTTTAACTTGTGCATGTTTACATATTTCTTTGATAAAAAAACGAAAAAAACAACAACCACAATTGTCCCGCAAGTGGAAGGGCCACATAGCTTTTTTTCTTTTTTTTTTTGAAAATAAATAAGAATGAATAAAAAAAAAGAAAGAAAAAATTCTATATTTTTACTCAGTAATATAAATGAGATTAAAACGGTTTTTCAGGGGGTGTCCTCGTAGCGTAGTGGTTGAGGCGCTGGACTGCGGGATCGTTGTAAGCGAGTTTGGACTAAAGTTCCGCTATTACGTTCACTTTCGGACAACTCAGCTGTATTATGTGTTGTTTAAATGAAGAATGAAGACTTATGCGAGTTAATTTTCAGGAAAACTTTACTTTTGGAAGGCGAACTTCTAAATTTGCTAAAGAAAACCCCCAAATTTCCCCCCCCCTGAAAAGAAAGGAAAAAAAAAAAATCCAAAACACCTCAAATGTAGTCTAACACGTGCTAAAGACGAAAGCCATAAAAGAGTTGACTCCTCCTCTCTTTCTTTCTCTCTCTCTCTCTCTCTCTGTCCACCACCAGTTGACCATGATATAGGAGTGGAACCTTTAATATAAATACTAAAATTAGTAATAATTTAATCCTTCATTTGTTGAAATAGTATGCATACGTTTGGAAGTGATTCCGTTTCCAGAAGTTTTTTCACAGAGGTCAGTAAATTTATTCTACTAAACTATTCATTTAAAAATGCACATTTGATTTAAAATAGTAATGTCTTAAATCTCAGCTGTATTATGTGTTGTTTAAATGAAGAATGAAGACTTATGCGAGTTAATTTTCAGGAAAACTTTACTTTTGGAAGGCGAACTTCTAAATTTGCTAAAGAAAACCCCCAAAATTGCCCCCCCCCCTGAAAAGAAAGGAAAAAAAAAAAAATCCAAAACACCTCAAATGTAGTCTAACACGTGCTAAAGACGAAAGCCATAAAAGAGTTGACTCCTCCTCTCTTTCTTTCTCTCTCTCTCTCTCTCTGTCCACCACCAGTTGACCATGATATAGGAGTGGAACCTTTAATATAAATACTAAAATTAGTAATAATTTAATCCTTCATTTGTTGAAATAGTATGCATACGTTTGGAAGTGATTCCGTTTCCAGAAGTTTTTTCACAGAGGTCAGTAAATTTATTCTACTAAACTATTCATTTAAAAATGCACATTTGATTTAAAATAGTAATGTCTTAAATCTCAGCTGTATTATGTGTTGTTTAAATGAAGAATGAAGACTTATGCGAGTTAATTTTCAGGAAAACTTTACTTTTGGAAGGCGAACTTCTAAATTTGCTAAAGAAAACCCCCAAAATTGCCCCCCCCCTGAAAAGAAAGGAAAAAAAAAAAATCCAAAACACCTCAAATGTAGTCTAACACGTGCTAAAGACGAAAGCCATAAAAGAGTTGACTCCTCCTCTCTTTCTTTCTCTCTCTCTCTCTCTCTGTCCACCACCAGTTGACCATGATATAGGAGTGGAACCTTTAATATAAATACTAAAATTAGTAATAATTTAATCCTTCATTTGTTGAAATAGTATGCATACGTTTGGAAGTGATTCCGTTTCCAGAAGTTTTTTCACAGAGGTCAGTAAATTTATTCTACTAAACTATTCATTTAAAAATGCACATTTGATTTAAAATAGTAATGTCTTAAATCTCAGCTGTATTATGTGTTGTTTAAATGAAGAATGAAGACTTATGCGAGTTAATTTTCAGGAAAACTTTACTTTTGGAAGGCGAACTTCTAAATTTGCTAAAGAAAACCCCCAAAATTGCCCCCCCCCTGAAAAGAAAGGAAAAAAAAAAAATCCAAAACACCTCAAATGTAGTCTAACACGTGCTAAAGACGAAAGCCATAAAAGAGTTGACTCCTCCTCTCTCTTTCTTTCTCTCTCTCTCTGTGTGTGTGTGTGTGTGTCTCTCTCTCTCTCTCTCTGTCTGTCCACCACTAGATAACCATGAAATATACCACAAAATTTCTTTGAATTTTAACATCCAGCAGTCCTGGACTTTAACTAAGTTAAAACTTAAGATAAAAAAAAGAATTTTTTTTTTTTTTTTTTTTTTTTATTACTACCGCGTACACATGGGAAGCAGCATGCTGTACGTGTGAGTCTTGCGGCTTAACGCTCAAGATTGCCAGTTCGATCGGGGAACTACTGCTGCTCATCTATAAGAGTGGCTTGTATAGATGAGAACAAAAACAGCCATCGAAAGATAACCATGACTAGTACTCAAACCAGATCCATAAACCGCATCGCTCTTCGCGCGGGTAAAAAAGGGGCGCGTCCTGCTGAGGTTGGAGCCCTGGCCTCGGTGTTCGAAAAATCAGCTACAGAGCTCAAACACAAACAAAAACTACTAAAATGCAAACAAACAATACAGATAGCGACATTTAACGTAAGAACCCTAAATAGAATAGGTCAACTATCAGAGCTAACTGCATCAGCCGTAGAACATAAGATAGATATAATTTGCATACAAGAGCACCGATACACGCACACCGAAGATATCAAGTATCACGAAACTGGAAATGGATGGATGCTGGTGACTGTATCGGCATGGAAAAACTCTGTCAATGCATCGGTAGGAGGGGTGGGAATACTTCTAGGACCGAGAGCGTTAAAAACACTGAACAGCATTGAGAGAATACAACCTAGGATGATGGCCGCAACGTTTAATGGCAACCCCAAAGCAACAATTATCTCCTGCTACAGCCCTACCAATGTTAGCGAAGAAAACGAAATAGCCACCTTCTACGAAGATCTATCCTCCCTAGTACGTAGCATTCCGAAACACAACCTGCTAGTCATTGGCGGAGATATGAATGCACAAATCGGGAAAAACAGACACAACAAATACAGCCTACACTACGCGTCTAACAGGAATGGACAGCATTTAATAGATTTCATGATAGAAAATAGATTAACCTGCCTCAATACAAACTTTCAAAAAAGGGAGGGGAAATTATGGACCTACACATACGCGAATAAGAGTAAAGCACAGATAGACTACGTCCTTATAAACAGGAAATGGAAGAATAGTGCGATGAATTGCGAGGCATACTCCTCCTTCGAGGGTGTGTCCTCCGATCATCGAATAGTTACGGCCAAAGTACGACTAAGCCTAAGAAAAAACGCCACACGTAAAGCGACGACCAAGCACTATGACTGGGCCCTACTCAACAACAGAGATATTAGAGATAAATATGCATTAGAATTAAGAAACAGATTCGAAGCACTACAAGAGAAGGTAGAAATAGGCACCCCAAATGACGAATATGAAAATTTTGTAGAAGCACACCTGGAGGCGGCAGAAAAGTGTATTCCAACAAAACCTAGAACTAAATATAGAGTCCCTTGGGAAACGCCAGCAGCTAGAGAAAAACGTGCACTTGTGAAGACTGCCTCCAAAAACTATCAACAGAACCCAACAAATACAAATGCACGAGAACTAGAAAAGGCGCAACATCAATTAACAGGAATATACCTAAAAGAACAGGCAGAATACGTACAAAATCAGATAGATAAGATTAGAGACTCGGTGGAAGATAGGCAATCCAGGATAGCCTGGCAAACAATAAACGAAGTAAGTGGAAGGAAGAGCACAGCCAAAGCAAAATTGAAAGCTGCAAGCCAACAAGAAAGAATAAAACTGTGGGAACAGCATTTCAAAAATCTACTAGGAAACCCACCGGAAATAACGGATGAACCGATCACCAGAATTATTAGTAAGCAATTAGACGTAAAACTAGGTCCTTTCACCAAAGAAGAACTCGACACGGTTCTCAGAAGAATTAAAAATAGGAAAGCGGCGGGGCTAGACGAGATCCCCCCAGAAGTGTGGAAGACGAGACAATTCGACGATATACTGCTCCGGCAATGCAACGCAGTCTATAGTCAAAATAGGATAGAACGATGGACGAAGGGATGCATCCTTCCATTCCCTAAAAAAGGCGACCTCGGACTAGCCAAGAACTACCGAGGGATAACACTTACATCCATAGCAGCCAAAATCTACAATGCCCTACTACGAAACCGCATAGAACCCAAAATGGAAAACATCCTTAGGAAAAACCAAAATGGCTTCCGGAGAAACAGATCCACAACCTCACAAATACTGACCATCCGTAGAATCCTGGAAGGCGTTCGGGCAAAAAACTTACAGGCGACATTACTATTTGTCGACTTTACCAAGGCCTTCGATTCCATACACAGAGGGAAGATGGAGCAAATCCTACTAGCTTACGGCCTACCAAAAGAAACCGTAGCAGCGATAATGATTCTCTACAGAAACACCAAAGTAAAAGTACGTTCACCAGATGGAGACACGGAATACTTCGACATTGTTGCAGGAGTACTACAAGGAGACACACTAGCCCCGTACCTCTTTATCATCTGTCTAGACTATGTGCTTAGGACTTCGATAGACAAAATCAGAGAAAATGGCTTTGAGCTGACTAAGAGAAGAAGCAAAAGGTACCCCGCAAAAACAATCACGGACGCCGACTACGCTGATGACTTGGCGTTACTAGCGAATACGCCTAATCAAGCAGAGACACTACTACATAGTCTGGAACGAGCTGCAGCTGGCATTGGCCTACATGTCAATGCAAACAAAACCGAATATATGTGTTACAACCAAACAGGCAACATTGCCACACTAGACGGAGCCTCTCTGAAACTAGTCGACAAATTCACCTACCTAGGAAGCAGCGTCTCATCAACCGAGAAGGACATCGACACACGACTGACGAAGGCATGGACAGCTATCGATAGGCTCTCGATCATATGGAAGTCGGACCTAACAGATAAAATGAAACGCAGTTTCTTCCAGGCAGCGGTTGTGTCGATACTGCTATATGGATGCACCACATGGACGCTTACGAAACGGCTGGAGAGGAGGCTGGACGGAAATTACACAAGAATGTTGAGAGCAGTATTAAACAAGTCCTGGCGACAACACCCCACGAGACTCCAACTATACGGACACTTGCCCCCCATCACAAAAACTATACAAGTTCGACGAACCAGACACGCAGGACACTGCTGGAGAAGCAAGGACGAGCTCATAAGCGATGTACTCCTGTGGACCCCCACTCATGGATGTGCAAGAGTGGGACGACCAGCACGAACTTACATACAGCAGCTATGTGAGGACACGGGTTGTAATCCTGAAGACCTGCCGGAGGCGATGAATGATAGGGAGAAATGGCGAGAGACGGTCAGGGATATCCGCGCAGGCGGCGCGACATGATGATGATGATGGGTTAAATAATACCACTACTTTTCTTTTAGAAGGATCGATTTCGCATTAAATAAGCCATGAAGGTTGATATACCATTAACAAACAAACAAGACAATTTTTTGTTTTTAACGCCCACAGAATATTGGCATTATTTTGGTATACGTTCTCATTAGAGTAGGAATGGCAATTTAAGTTTTTTCTTAGCGTAATAATGTTAAGATATATTAGTTTAGATTATAAAATAAATTTCAGTTCAATTTGCAATTAGATAAGTGTGAGGTTTGAATTCATGCTCAGCTTTGTCGTTAAATTTTCCCGAGGAATAACACTTCTATTAATTATAGAATATTTCGGCCAATTTACGAATAATTAGAATATAATTTACATAAATTCGATGTCACTAGATATCGAGATTAAATGCTTCTGAAGGTGGCCTTTAAACGTTCTGCAGTTTCATTTTTCGACAGAGCGAGTTGAAGTAGCTGGCGAATAAGACTAAATTTCAACGCAAAGGAATTGAGTGGAATACAAATCTTTACCAAAAATAAGATAAATTCATGCCCAATGTTGTTTCTGACGAGATTGATTTTAACGGCATATCAATCAGTCTAAGTTTATTTTATGCCTAGAGGTTTAGGAATCGCGTTCATTGTACGGTCATATTTACATTTTTTGTGTTATTTGAGAGGTTTTTTTTTGCACATGGTCTGATCGAATATGAATAATTTTTAAACAGATCTATTTGACCCCGAGATGTGACGTTGAAAGGTACTACCATTCTGAGTCAGAGTGGACTTGGGAGTAAAGGCAATGAGGGAGTGCTCGATTGTCCAGAACTGAAGCCTCACCATCAATTGCAGGACACTCGTTTTAACCCTTTGTATGTGGTACAGTCAGCGAATTCTAAATTTTTCTGGCAGGCTGATGTTTTTGACAAGTATATATTACATATATAATACAGAGAAAGGTGACTACATTTTTCTCATACATTAAAAGAAATGATTTTTTCTACACTTTTGGAATTGAATTAGGTGTTCTATCCAATGTCTTGAAAGAGCAATTTTTCAAAAAAAACAAACTTAATCACCATCGTACGCAAGACCAAACTTCAGAATGTTAGAAGAGACGACTAATTGGGTATTTTTAGTCTAATTTTGCAGGAGTACTTATGTTCATGCCTGATTGCCACTAAGAGGCAGCTAAGATTTCAAAGGCTTGCTTGTATGAAGTCATACTAAGTTCGATGTGTCTTTGAGTGTCGGTATCGATCGACCTGAATCTGTTTATTTTACGGCTTAATCTGAAACCAATTTTAACCCCTTCAGAGGTTTTATAATCTCTGTAAAGGCAACGAAAACTCCTCTTCTTCCCCATTCTTGTATTTCTTTCTAAATACATCACATTCACATTTGCAAAGCAAACATCATGGCTTTATCTACGAGTGTGTCTGTGTTGATCTTTGTTGTTTTGGCACTGTTCCAACCGAAAATTGCCAGGAAAACTACTGAGATACAAACAATGGAAGAAACACAAGTTAAAAATAACGCAACAACCTAACGTTATAGCTAGAAGACTATATCAATCTTTTTGTCTATCTATGAATGGTTGTCCAGCTAATGCCCATACCAATCAAATAGCTGTATAGTCTTTATCTAACATCTCTGTTGGATAGTTTAAATGAGATAAAAACAAGTTTTAAAGCTGTCTTTTATCTTTTTGTATCAGTCATATCACTAGGTAGTCTGCCTTAGCCCGAAGGTCGTCTCATCAACTAATTTGCAAGTGAGTTAAAGTTTTGTTGTTGAGATTTTGCATTAGATTAGGCTGATTTTAATAACTAGAAATAATCACAAGAGAATATATCGTATTATATACGCGTAACTCGACCTATGGTATGAGTCAGTCCTTCATTTACTGTTGCAGAATTAAGGAATAGGGTTCATTTTAAAGACAATAGTTATATTTATTGTTTGTATATATCAGTCTTGTTGGCAGGGCTGAGAGTATACTGGATTTGAACTCTGGTCACCGATTCCATATCATTATTAGACGAATATTAGTTTTTTTGGTTTTTTTTGCTTGTACGGCCATGTGAGATATACGGTTTCAATTTCTTTGTTTAATGGCATATAAACCTTTGTTGGTTATTTAATTCCAATGCTATTCTCCTAGAAGAACAGTAGTGGTGCCATTTAACCCATAGCTGGGAGGATAAGGGGGTTCATACCTTTCCCAAGGGTATTTGCCCGAAAGTGAACGTAATAGCGCGACTGGAGTACGAACTCGCTTACTACGATTCCGCAGTCCATCGCTTTAACCATTACACCTCGAGGACACCCCCACGTGATATATAGATGGGATAGGAGAGGAAAATGCAAAATATATGTGAAATCAACATTTCACCATATTTTTTATATTTTGATATGGACTTTGACTGGAAGAACAGGGGTATCACCTAGAAAAATGAGTGAAATCAAGTCTGCTGTATATTCAACAAATACAATAAGACAGACAAAAGAGATTATAATTGCTTTTAACAGCATGTCAAACTGTCAAAGTTTATCTCATGCCCAGAGATAAGGAAATCGCATTCATTATACGTTTATATTTATTTTTTGTGTAGTTGTTCTTTAAGTTTTTCTTTGTCTATCGTCGTATCGAATATAAATAATTTCAAAGCAGATCTATTTAACCCACAGAGGTGACCCTTGAAAGGTACTATCACTTTGGGTCAGAGTAGACCTGGTAGTAATGGCAATGAAGGGGTACTTAGTATGGAGGTGCCTGTGGTGTAATGGTTATTGTCGTAGGAAATGGACTCGGCGACACGAGTTCAAATCCTGGACGAGACTGATTGCATTTCACATAGCTCTAATACCCTTGGGAAAGGTATGAATCCAATTATTCTCCCTCCAGCTATAGTTAAATAGTAGGGCAGACTATGTTCTTCAGCCTTGGTGAGGCAACTAGTCTAGGAGAAGGAAAACTCTGAATTCAAACCTGTTAAACTCCGCTTTAAAATGACCTTAAATAGGATGAAGAGGTACTTAATGCACCCCAGAAATCCAGAGCCTCATCTTCAGAAGCAACATACTCATTTTGGGGTACGGAGAGGTATATATCCTCTGCAGGGGACACATCCTATTTTAATCTTGCGCACAGGTAATGTGACAGGAAGAGAGCTAATCATACTGTTTTCTCTTTTATTATCAAGTCAACTTTTTATTCAAAGTCACTATGATCACAAAATAATATTGTATATATAAAACAAAAAACAAAGCGACCATCTTGAGTTTATCTTTCAGGAAAGTCTCGTATTGGATATTGGAAAGTATCGAGTTTATTTTTTAGCTTTACCTGTCGCTTCAACTTGAACTTCTTTTATTATGCATTACGGATGACCAAAGCCTTCTCAATTACTCTTCTCTGTTTTTCGCAATGTAAACGAGATTGTACTGATAAATATGGACATCAAGAGCATACCATCAAAACAACCAATCAGTCTTCATTAATTAATCACGTGCTTTGCAGCCAATCACATGGCACAAATCCCACTAGGATTCGTTTTTATTTTCTGAAGGGTAAGTTTCCGTCATTATGACATGGCTGCCTAAATTGATCTTTACGTAAGGAACTAATGATACTTTTTATCTTAGGGCAGTTCATCGATACTAGATAACCGAATATTCATAACGTTTAAGTCAATGTCATTGTCTTCTACCTTTCCCCTCAAGGAAATTAAGACACTTAGAATTTCTTGCCCCAAAACCAGTTGACAAAGAATATAATTAAGTTTTATCAAACATTTGATGATTAGTTGCTGTACTCAAAGGAGATTCTTTGATTAGTATTGAGTTATATGACTTGCTGTTTGAGGCATTTTTACCGGTTAGAAGCTCAGTAAGACACTATAAAGAAAAACGAAGCAGTGAATAACGTTTTCAGAACAATTTCTGCTACTTTGAATTGTTTATATCAAAATAAGAGCTGACCTCTACTGTTTTCGATCCTATCTTTTGTTTCCGAAAAAAGCACTTGAAGTAAAGATACTTGTCAAAATTAATAAGACGTTATGCTATGACGTTATTGAGAAATAACGTTGTCAATTCAGTCATATCACATATTTGGTATTAACTATTTTAGATATCATAGTTCCTTCATTGACAAATGTCTAAAAATCTACTGGATAATTGTAGTATCGTTTGTCTTTCATACCATACCTACTGACTTTCGGTCGCCTTATCGGCAAGGCTCACAGTACACTGTATCCTATGCAGAGAAGTATGACCTTCTCAAAGTGGTATCCTGGGTAAGACATTAAACAGCATCTAATGGTGAGGTTCCGGTTCTGTAGTGTTTGGAGTACCACACTCTGAACCGTACTGGTAATACCTGTTAGTGTCCAGATTGAAATAGATCTGTCTACAAATGATTAGTAATGAATATGAATACTTGATATCGTGTATCCATGTGCCGAAAAAAAAAATTAGAAAATACATAATAAATTTGAATATAAACATATAATGTGCGCAATTCGTTAACTTCTTGGCGTAAAATAACACCAGACGTGTTGATATGCAGTTAAGGTAATTTCCCTGACAAAAAAATTAAATTCCCTCGTATAGTTGTGGCTGTTTTAATTTGGAACATGCTAAGCATAACTTCATAAGAAAAATTAGTTAACCCTTATTCAAGGACGCCGATGTCGTGATTATCAATTTTGAGATCCATATTAGTAACGACTTATTGGTAGGGCTTACAAAATGTGACTGTATCCCCCTGCAGAGGTGTAAGATCCCCTCCAAGAAGGGGTGTTCTTGATATGACACTAAACTACAT
The DNA here is from genome assembly GCA_963585895.1 of Sepioteuthis lessoniana. Taxonomy (NCBI): domain Eukaryota; kingdom Metazoa; phylum Mollusca; class Cephalopoda; order Myopsida; family Loliginidae; genus Sepioteuthis; species Sepioteuthis lessoniana. The sequence continues at coordinate 259,314 of CAUZXS010005581.1, read as the reverse complement.
TTGATAGTGAGGTTCCAGTTTAAGGTTGCTCAATTGGCTAGGGATGTAGAATGCACCGACTGCACCTCTGCAGTGGAGTAAAACCACCCCCAACGAATGTCCTGAAAATGACACTAAACAATCTGATGGTGTGGTTCCAGTAATGCTGGAGCTTTGGGGAATGTGGAGCACCCTTTTATTGCCATCGCTACAGAGGTCCACTCTGGCCCAGAGTGGTAGCACCTGATCGGGTCGAGGTTGATACGCCATAAAACCCAACCAACCAACCTCTATGGGTTACATAGAAGTAAACTAAACTTTTGTTAAACTGAATTGCTTGAAATAGGACTGTTTTGACATTTAGCTGTGTAAACAAAGTCTATGCTTATATTAAACTGAATTGGCTGGATTAGAACTGTTTGACAAAACTGAATAGCTTGGAATAAAAACATTAACGATTAAAATGTATACTCATGCTAAACTGAATTGTTTAAAATAGAACTGATTATTTGTATAAAAATGGATTTGGTATTAAATGACCTACAAAGGTTGATATGCCATAAAATCAACCAGCCATCTAGTTCTAGTGATATAGGGAGTGTGGAATACACCATCATTGCCATTACTCTCAGGTACACTCTGCAATGTTCCTATCTATCGGTTAAATAGTTCTGTTTAAAATTATTCATAAAACTGTGTACAAAAGAAACCTCTTACGAAACGAATACTCAAAAATGTAAATGTTCAATGAACACTATTTCCTAATCTCAAGGCATAAAATAACCTTAGTCGACTTGTGCTGAAAAGTCAATCCAAATTAGATAAACAAAGGGAATTTTAGATTAGGTCGGTGAAAAACGTAATTTTTTCGGAGGTTCGGAAGAAAGATCAATTTTCTTTGATTTTTTTTTTTTTTTTTTTAATGAAAGAAAACATTGTTAGCGTAAGAATACTTCCTTATATTTGGTACCAAATTATTTGAATAAATTAAGGAAGAACCTGCACAATTGTAATAATTTTTGGATGTTGATTCCAGAATTGACACGACCACAAAATGATTTCAAAGTAAATGGGAGAAAAATTTCCATGCGTATGATGAAGATCGAATTCCAACGTCAGACAAAACTAATTATGCACTGGAATGGGTGGGAAGAAACAATCACCCCTCGCCAAGGTTGTATAGAAGGTTGAGGGTCACCTCTACTGCAGGCATCTCCTCTTTATGACGACGATAGTATTCCAGGGAAAGTCAAATGCCATGCAACCAAACATCAGTTTCGGCGCAGATGTTTTCAGAACGAGGTTGAACGTCGGACTCGTTTAGAAACTCAAGTTTCTTGTTTTGGAATACAACCACAGCAAGTTTCTCAGCTACGTTGCCAGAGGGTTAAAATTAAGTCTTTCTGCTCTTAGATTGGTTGCCTGTACCAAAGTTGGAGAGCTCAGTCTATGATATCATTTATCTATAGATTATCAATAATTTGTTTGATTTTGGAAGTGTTACTTTTGTACCTCTGCCTTCCTGCCTGCGCGTATATATATATATATATATATATATATATATTGAAATTTAACCATTTTTTATGTTCTTGATATACAACTTGGCATTCCGTTCTTGTTATTCAGGATTCTTATCAGTTGTCTCCATTTGTCTGCTCTGTTGGCGAGATAAGAATCTGTTTTAAAATTATTCGTATTAGGTATACTTGATGCCCTATAACTGTAAATTATTTGTATTAAAAGACGTTAGTCAAATCTGTAATAGCCAAAGATTATTGATTTAATTAAAACCATAAGATTGTGAAAACAAACGGTTATTATTCAATTGAAAGTTACCTGAAATCATATAATTGAGTATAAAATGATATCAGATCGGAATAATTAAACCTATACAACTATATGCAGATTATTTGCCTTTGTTAGAATTACTTAAAATCATATAACGTGCAAAAAAACTTAAACACCCACAGAAAAATGTAAATATAAATGTTCAATGAATGCGATCCCCTAACCTCTTGGGATAGATAACCGAAGACGGGTTGACATACTGTTAAAATCCATCTCGTTCTGTTCCAGGGAGATAGATTAATTCATTCTTAGAGAAAAAAACAGTTTCTTATTCAGCATATTTAAGGGTTAAAACCAGTCTTACTTAGCGTTAAAACATTTTTACTTGATGAGAAAATCTATCAAAGCAACGTATTTTAAAGCTTTGTATTCCTATGAGATTTTATTTTCTGAAATTGGCTCTTGAAATATTGTGCTCTGATTTAAACAAATGATACGAAACTTGTCACAGATGTTTGTGGAAGGATTTCTTAATTAAGATTTTCTAATCCATAATGCTGTATACTAACTATTTCGTGGCATAAAGAAGATTAACAAGAATAGTGTTGATGGTCTCAGCTGCTTCTACGCTTTGTGTGTTGGGCTGATTGTCAGAAATTAATACAGAGAGGCTTTCTTATTAGAATAGCAGACATTCAGTGTTGGAGCTCAAGTCTTTTTTTTAAAAGATAATTCTTAAAGTATTCGAAAAAGGGTCGGTAAAGTAGAGAGCGAAAGATGGCGAAAACATTAATTGTTGACACTTCTCGATGACCCTGCTCAAGTTGTACGTAAAACTATTAATAACTTATCTAACCACCGTGGCTCAAGATGATATACAGGAGTTGTTGCAAACTTCGAATACAATTTGTTGGTCAAAGTGTTCATTGTATTTCTTACTTTTCAATTTGGAGAAACATTACGTAGAAGTCGGCAATGAAAAGTCCGGTTAATTATAGGATGTATTTAATGGGTTGAAATGGAACTTACTGACATAGTTGCTCAAAGCGGAATTAAGTCATTTCATGATTGGTTTTGTGTTTGATACTGAGGGCAGTGTGAAATCATTTGTCATATCGCAGGGAAAAGTGTTACATAGTTTCCAGCAGATGATTGATCATTTTAGCTGTTCCCGCATTGAGCGTTTGAGCTGATCGCGTCAGAAATGAATAAAGATAACCTTTCTTGCAAATGTAACAGCTATCCAAATACAGGGTCTCTTTCTTCTAATGAAGGAATATTCTCGAAGTATCGAGAGGACGGAGAGCAGAGAATGGGGAACAGACAAAATTGCCGACTCGTCTCGGCGAAACAATTCGGGCAAATATTTACGTGGCTTCTCTGGGTATGAATGATCAGGATCTAAGTTGTAATTTCTACGCTACACCGTCGGGGAGAACTCTAGTTGCGACGAAGTTACGTATCCTTGTTTTTTTTTTTTTTTTTTTTTTTTATCGTCATCTTCGGCTCATAAACTGAATAGTTCATATTACCTCGATGACTATATGATTGACATGCTATTTAACATGATGTATCATACATACGTTTTGTGGGTTTCCTGCGTTATTTAAACTCATTACTTATATCCATTATGTATGTTTTATCAATCTTTAGTATGCCAAGATCTTTTGTTTGCTGATCTGTCAGCTGGGATTGTCGTCCATCAGTCTCGATCCATCATTTTCTTTTAATTCTTGCTCTTTAATCTAAAAGATGGCTATTTATTTTGTGCAGTTCCAGAAGAGCCGTCCTTTGAAATATCATTTGTAAGGCTTGCTGACTTATACCTAAGTAAACCAGAATTATCCAAGCAATATTTAACACTCAAATGAGGGTAAAGACCATGTTTATTGACTGAAACCTGATCTGCCTTCATTGAAAAAACAGACTGGTTTTGTTTTTCTGTTGGCATACCCGACTTTAGAGTTCAGCTTTTTTAAGTGTGGCTGCATTAATTTGACATCATTTCACATCCTACCACTACTCAGATATTTCACTTTGTTGCGAGAGAGGAAGACTATGCCTTGCGTGTCAAGCAGTAAGAAATATGTTCACTTCTGGAAGCAGAAGTTATTGTGGGTCGGTCTCGAGTCTCGCGAGAAGAAATCTGCCGTGCATGTAAATTTCTATTTGCCGGAACTTGCATAAAAGACCATTAAGCAGCAGGAGGGCGTTGTTGTTGTTCTTCGTAGACTGCTTTTTGACAAATAGCGAACGAGTTGACCAGAGGTATACCGAGGAAGGGCCGCTAGGCGCGTGTGATATTATTTTCAGTCAACTGAGGCTGCCCAATTGTCAGGATACAACAGGAGGGAAAACAAATCACGGAATCCATTTCCCTCCATTGTACAATTGCTGATAAGTCCTGACTGTCTAGTCATTGATTTGGATTCAACAACCAATAACTACACACTTCTTTTGTCACTCTTTGTAATTTTAATGGACACGTTACTCAATATAATTATCAATTATTTTAAATGTTTTTCGTTCAAAAACAGTTGAAACTGTCTTCGACACATGTCTATTTCCATATTCTATTTTGCAAAATCTGGTATTTCAAGATGATCATTTATGACATAATTAAACACACACACACACACATATATATATATATATATATATATATATATATATATATATATATATATATAGATTCATAATTATTCTAGGATAGTTATCAATATTCTATCAACGTGAATCCATGAGTAGTCATAAGTTGAAGTTTCAAATTGTTGACTGGTGGAAGATACCATGGATCTGCTGGGATTAGCTAATGAAGGTTTCTCATAGTACATTAAGTCTTGCAGTTTTGTAGCAACCACGTAGCCAGTATACCACGTTCATAAACGTCTGCACCAGGGGAGGCGACATCCTTTTTTTGTATTATTTCATTTTTTACAGTAGCGATGAAGATGTCGTTAGAAAAATGGTATTGACATAGTTCATTTTACTGCGTCCTGACTGGTGTGAATGATTTGATCGGGACGTGAGGTTGTCAGCTCTTTTGAAAGTGCTTTGTCACTTACATCGTTGTGTAACATACGGCCAAAAATAGTATATGTAAAATGCTCATATGCATAGAAATCCCGAAACACTGACGACTTTCTTTAGTTCAGGTACGAAACATTTAACTTTTTTTGACTTTTTGTTTTTCCACACGACGAGAGAGCCACAATTTTTACTATACTGACTGTTCCTACATTGTCCTTTAGTCAACTCCCCAGCTGAACTGGTCGGCCCAATCTCAAGTCACTGAGCCCAAAAAAAAAAAAAAAAAAAAAAAAAAAAACACGCGGCGCATCCCGTAGTCCCCAGATGGACTGCCCTCGCCCAGGTTCAAATCTCAACAAACTGCTTTTGCAAAAATCACCAAAGTTACCAGCCCATCGCTTCCGGGCCTGACATCATTCACCCCCCAGTCCATTTTCTATCTAGGGTTTTTATTATGACATTTATGATTGTCATCGTCCGCGCGCGAGTGTGAACACCTGCACTAAGAGCCGAATAGTTTAAATCCTAACCAAACCGAATAAGATATAGCTAACGAAAATGATCGAATAATAAAAAAAATCATTCCGTAATCATATAAGTTGTTGCTACTTTTGAAACTCAGTAATTAACATCTTGCCCTGTCGTGAGGCTTAGAATACGCTAACCGAACCCTTTGTAAAGGAGTAAAACTTCCAAAGAGGTGTCCTGAGCATGACACTTAATTGCATCTAATGGTGAGATTTCACTTCTGAAAATCTGGTGAGTGTGGAGTACCCAGTTATTACTATTACGTTCACTTTACCTAAAGTAGAAGTACCTACTAGTGTTCCATTTATGGGTAAAATAGATCTGTTTAAAAAGAATTTGTATTCGATCGGACCGTGTGAAGGGGAAAAACTCTTAATCAACTACATAAATGTAAATTTGAATGTTTAATGAACGCGATTCCCTTACCTCTAGGCATAAAATAACCCATGATGGCTTGAAATGCCTTTAAAATCAATCATCTAGCTGTGCTATCATACTATTTGGCCTTCGAAAAAGCTCACCAAACACCGATGAATGGTAATTGGTGGGATTTTTTTTCAAGGAGGCATTCAATTCCACATCACGGCTAAATGTTAAACGCCATTTTTCCACACGGCTAATCAACTCCCATCTAAAAAAAGATGAAAGCATTTTTGGCAATCGAGCGGGAATATCATCGTCGACCAACAAAATAAAGAGAGGTTTTTCTTCATCAACGAAAAAAGCGTAGAATATATTGATGCGGAAAACTTTCTCAATCCAATATTTTTATTTTACTTTTACCTGTTTTAGTTTCTGGAAAAATAAATGGGAACGCTTGACTTTTGGAGCATCTCCCATAATTTCTTACAAGAACTGTTGTTTTTATTCAGTTTATATATCAAATTTATGTGACATTCAATAAGCATTTCATCAGTAACAATAATTGATATCATATAATCATATCTTGATATATAACTGAGCAGAAATCTCTTTAGGAATAACTACAAAAATATAAACGTACAATAAACACGATTTCCTTACCTCTTGGCATAAAATAACCTTAAACAAGTTTATATGCCTTTTAAATCAATCCTCAAGTAATTCCCCCCCCTTTTTTTTTCTTTAATTCTTTCGATAACATCCTTCTGAAAGAAACATAACTATCTTATCAGTGATATTAAAATGGATTAAAAAAGGATCGTAATAATTTCTTAATCTTTTTAAATGATTTTCTTTTTCGTAAAGGAAGTTATTTTCTGCATGTAAAGTAAGTAAATTGCCGAGATCTTCCTCCAGTTTCTGTTGTTTCTTTGCCTTTTACAAACCCTATTTTTCTTGTTTTTTTTTCACTGGCCAATTAAATTAACTGAGACCGTCAGCCATTAATTCTTCTTCTTCTTCTTAGTCAACCGAAGAACATAATGGAGGTACAGGTGGATAGAGTTGTAAATTACATCTAATAAATTTCTTGATTCAAATCACGGCAAAAAAAAAAGAAGCACCAACAAAATTTCTTTGTGTTGACCTGTGTGTTTGCATTGTAACTTAGGTCTGTAAAGTAATTCTACTTTATCTTGATTGATTTCACCATGTTACGGCCCTCCTTTCGGCTATATTGTCTGGAAAAAAAGGCTGCCTATTCGTCCATCTGGGCATGAATAATAGAGTATCAATGATTATCAAGTTAATTAATCTTTGATCTTTAATATTTTTGCCACATGATTCCTGCTATCGACAAGTAGTTCAATTATGTATTATTGAGTTCCATAAATACGTTTGCTGTCATAAGTTCTGTTTTCTCTCTGGATTATTTACATGTGGATTGGTGTATTTACTTTGTTTTCGAGATAGTTCCTTCAGTTGTCATATTAAGGAAGCAGGATCATTGGTCGATGGATGTTGTATCAAATAAACAAAAAAGTAAGCATTGAAAGAACAAAGCGAAGTTGGAAAGAGAAAATTTAGAAAAAATGATACAAAAGTTAAAGACTGAAGCATTGAATATTCTCGCGAGAGTAAAAAAGAGATTGTCATATAGTCAACTGACTTATTTCCTTTCGTCTCATGAAGCATAAAGCCATACCTTAGAAACTCCCAACTCTCTTACATGAGAATAGTTTAATATGTATATGCGCACTAATACCAACAATTATCATAAACTAGTTGCTCTTGTCAACAGTAAGTAAGAAAGAATGCTCTTTGAAGGGACTCAAAATGACTGCTTTCACAGTTTTTAAATACTTTGATGTTCTCACTCGTAACCTCTGCCCGTCTGATGAGGGTAAAAACGTGAAACTAAGTTACAGGAGGGTGAAGTGGGACCTAGTTATATAGATATTTTAAAACCAGATCTACTGAAATGGCATACAGCACAAATTGTATTTTTTTTCAAAGCATAAAAAGATAATTGAGAAATAGTTAAAAAAAAAAAAGAAAAAAAGTACATTAAATGAAAATTCAAGTTTATCTATAAGCCAATGCCATAAATTTGAAGGAATAAATTTGTAGAATTCGGCTTCATCGAGTAAACTGCTTCGTTGCATTTACTCAGTCTTTTGGCTAAAGAAAAAAATCAGAGCCATTGTCTAGTTTCTTGGGAAATCACCTTTTTGCCACAGGAAGGATTATCCCTTTTTGGGAAATGGGATAGTGTCCGGGTCAATGAGATAGAAATATTTGAAATTTATTCACACTAATCTCAAACTTATGATACTTCACCCTTATAAAAAAATTGGTTAAAACTTTCTACATTATTACAGCAAATAATCTGTCTGAAATAACTTTCATGCGTTTCTTAATCAGTCCTTTTTCTAACAGATGAGGTGTTTTATTTAACAATGGCTTCGAGGTACTTATGGTGACCCAATTATATATATTGCATGTACACAGCTAAATATTAGCTGCGGAGATGGTGGTTCTGATTTTTACTGTTTATGATCTTTCTGTATCTTTCTTTTGTCTTATTGGTCTACTGAAGCTGTTTACTTTTAAACAATCTATATCATTTTGCTGGACCTCGCCGAAAGCTATTAAAGAAGAGATGCCTAGATCACAAAAAAAAGAACAAGTCACACATGGTCAAAGTGTGTTTCAACTTTCTTTTAGACTAGGCTAAAAATACGAAGTGATATTTTTGGATTCGATCAAAGAAAGATCCTATTCCATAAATCTTAGCACATCACCAATATGGAGTGGGTGTTGAGTGCTATCTCGAAAATTTAAGCTCCTTAATTGTCTTCTACTGGTCACTAAATTACTGATTCTTTTAAAAATCTTTAAATCTCGTGTGATAGTTTCTTGCTTCTATGGTCACAAGGTTCACTTGGAGGTTGAAAAGCATCTACTTTATTACACTTTAACACTGATCGTCGTCAAGAGAATAAATTGTTTTGATCTTATCAAATGTATCTATATTGGTAAAAACGATGTGAAATGATTGATCTTTACTGAGCGCAACTATGACATATATAAGAATGTGATATTTAGAACATATTCTCTTGGAACCGTGTTTCAGGATAAAACTAGCATGATACCCGTAAAATATGTAGGGTTATTTACATATGTCAGAACTTCTATGATGGTCAGATAATTTTATTGATGTTGCTCATGAGGTCTTTTGCAGAGAAACGGTGTTTAATATCATTTTTGAATGGTACACAAAAGAAAGAGTAAACTGAATCATGTGGATTTTGTTTATAAGGCAGCGTCTCTTCATGGCACAAATGGTATGTTGGAGTATTATGCTTTTGTGATACTGTTTGTTGGTGTAACATAAAAATCCCTGAAGAATGAGGAAATAAATAAGTAGATAAACAAATATAGAGAAGGAAATATTTAACTTGATAAATAACCAGATAAATGTTATCTCAAAGAAGTGTATAATTCAATCAAAATTGTAAAAATCTCATTTGGATTAAAATATATCGTATACAGAAAAACGTTTTTGACAAATTTCTCCAAGTCAGTGTTTATTAGAATATAAAGGAATAGATTCAAAATTACGGATAAATATCACAATGATTTCTTTGAAGGTGTTATTGTTCGAGAATACCAATAATTTCGTTAAACAAATGACATTTTGAAGAAATATATATATGCGGAGATAGCTAATTCCATTGTACTTTTGTTATGCGATAAATCTTGGATTCTTAAGCACAATAAAATAATAATAGGACTTATTTGTTGATTGGGCATAAATAGCAGATAAAATCTTATAAAAAAATAGTCGCAGTCAAAAAAAACTGCAGAAGTTGAGTTCAGTATCAGTAAGAACATCAGGAGGGCCAGAAGTTAGAGCAAAAGGCGACCAAGATTAGAAGCGGACCAATAGAAAAATAGTTGGCCATTGTAGAAAAAACTGTTAGTACTCTGAAGAGGGTCTTGTGGGCGTCAGACTGAAGCGTCGAAAGATAGTTTTACTAAGAAAACCAGAGCTGAAGATCCAAATGCAAAACCAGACCTTAATAGCAAATGAATCAGAATTCCGCCTCTACTTTTTTAATTAACGAAAAAGCATATTTGCTGCATCATTTAGGTTTTATGATATATATATATATATATATTTATAAACCCAGCTACATATTCTGGAACGAGCAGCTGCTGGCATAGGCCGCCATGTCAACGCGGACAAGACGGAATACATGTGCTTTAATCAAAGAGGCGACATCTAAACACTAAATGGTAGTTCTCTGAGACTAGTACACAAGTTCACCTACCTTGGATGCAGTGTCTCATCAACCGAGAAAGACATCAACACGCTAATTGCAAAGGCATGGGCAGCAATCGATTGGATATCGGTCATATTGAAGTCTGATTGAATAAAACGCTTTTTTTTCCAAGCAGCTGTCGTGTCGATACTACTATATGGATGGACTACTTGGACGCTAACTAAACGTATGGAGAAAAAAACTTGACTGCAATTACACAAGAATGCCGCAAGAAATATTGAACAAGTCCTGGAGGCAGTACTCAACAAAGCAGCAGCTCTACGGTCACTTACCATTCATTACGAAAACTATCCAAGTTAGACGAACCAGACACACGGGACACTGCTGGAGAAGTAAGAACGAACTCGTAAGCGACAACCCTGTGGTGGACCTCTTCACATTGATGAGAAAAGGCAGGACGGCCAGCTAGAACCTATATACAACACCTCTGTTCCAATACAGGATGTAGCCTGGAAGATCTGCCGTGAGCGATGGACGATAGAGATGGATGGCGAGAGAGGGTCATGGAAATCCGTGCTGGCGGCGCGACATGATGATATATATATATATATATATATACATACACACACAAACTTCTAAACGTGTGTGTAGCTTGATATACTTTGTTAAAAGAAACATTGTTTAATGGGCGCTTACCGTGGGATAACTCATTGCAAGCTCAATTCCAATACAGTTTGTTGTTAGTCTACGATCATTTATTCTAAGAAAGCTCTATTATGTGTATGTTTAATCTGAAGGAAATTGAAACATATTTTCAAGCTGTTAGAATTTTATTTTCTATCTCTGTGTTTGTGTGAGTAATATGATTCAGGCAGACATTGATTTTGTAACATTTTCTCCTTACATCGCAACTGGTGTTCTGCTGGTGTTTCTTTGTAGTTTAAAAAAGCAGCAATTCTTTCTCCTTTTTATTGTTCTTTAACGACAAGAAGTTGTTTTCGGCCACGCACCAGTTTTTTGATGTTCTTTGAACAAATCTGCTAGATTGAAGGGTTAACAAATAGGCACTGAACTATTTTGTGCTGGTTGTCTGTTGAAAAAAAGCTGTTCTTTGGTCGCTCAAGGAAATACTTGCGCTTTGAACTTGTATAGAACCGTCCCAACCCCTATCCTGCATCACGTGATTAGCTCTACAATAGCAAATGTATTAATACATCAAGTTGGATGGTTGCAGTTCTCAGAATAAGTGAAAACGATGGATTAAAAAGTAGATGACTTGCACGGAAGGAGTGTACATTATATATTTTTTCATATGATATCAAGTAAAAGGCAACAAATAGAAAAGTGTGGAAAAATCAGTGAATGCTGGAGTTATACAACATAAATAGTGATAGATGAGGAAAAGAGATTGTAAGAGAATAGATAAGAAGCGAGTATACAAGAAACTAGACGATATACAAAGTAATGACTGGTAAAAGGTCAAAACTAGACTAGCAGTTGCGCCCTTTGAAACGGGCTTAGAATACGCTGATTTGAATGTTATCGTAAAACATTAAATTGCATCTGAGTGTTTCAGTTTTCTTTGCCATTAATTTCCGGTCGTCTCTTACAGGGAGAGTTAATATCTGTTAGGGCCGTATGTATCGGTCAAATAGATCTGTTTACAAATTATTTGCATTCGGTAGAACTACCTGATACGCTATAACTGTAAATTATTTGTATTAGGAATAGTTACTTGAACTTATAATCGTTTACTAAGTATAATTTGTTACTAGAAAACATAACGGTGCAAACAAATGACTATAATTGAAGAGAAATAATTATTTAAAACTACTTAATTATCAGGATTAGATAGAAATTCCTTATATAATTGTGCAAAAAGCCCTTAAATTACACGAATGTAAATGTGCACTGAACGTGATTCCTTATCCTCGAGGCATAAAATAACAGTAGACTTATAGGTCTTCCGTTAAAATTAATGATTGACCCTCAACTGGTTATGAGAGTAAAAACTATTGATTCGTACTGATGAATAGTAGGATAAGGTTGTAAAAAACTGCTGGATATATAGTGTAGAAACGTTGAAGAGATTTTGTGTGACATCATTGTAGACGGGAAATTGATTCTTTATAGAATGCATTCTCGATAATAGTTTTTCTAGAGACGTCATCTCAACGAGACCCAACTTTTTGCATGTGGAATACTTTCTTTTTTTTATGTGAAAAAATTCTCTTGGGTTTAAGAAAGTGTATATCAAATTTGATAGCTCAATTAGACTACATAATCGGCTCATTGGCCCAGTGGGTAGAGTGTTCGCCAATGGTTCAATCCCCGGTCGCGTCATACCAAAGATTTTAAAAATGGTACTTGATACCTTCTTACCTAACACTCAGCAATATATAAGGTATGTATTGAGGGTAAAGTGGAGCCAGCCAGGGAAAGGAGTAATGCTCTCCCCTTTACCTCGGTGGAGTAGCTATTGAAAGGGGAGCCTTCTGGTCGCCCTCGACTACGGTTGCTAACTTTACTTTTACTATAGACTACATCCTTCGCACTGATTAATATAGAAAGATAAGTAAACCACAGAGAAGCAGGTATTGGCATATTTATTATAGACATTTTCAGATTCCACGGAAGATATATATATATATATATATATATATATATATATATATATATATATATATATATATATATTAAAAGAGAATAAACAATGGCGAAACAATAGAAGTTATTTAAGTTTATTTGATAAGAAAAGATAAATTTACATTAGAAATAGATACGAAAATGTCGAGACAAAATTTGGTGAATAAATTGAAGTAATAAGAATTAGGAACAGACCGGTTCATTTGCTTAATAGGTTCAGTGTTCACCAATGGACCGAGAGACGTTGGTTCAATCCCAGGTCGCGTCATACCAAAGACTTTAAAAATGGTACTTGATATTTGATATTGCTTAACACTCAGCAATATAAGGTACGTATCAATGGAAAAGTGGAGAAATCCTGGGAAAAGAGTAGCGCATTCCTCTACACCTCGGAGTAGTAGCTATCGAAAAGGGAGCCTTCTGGTTGCCCTCGACAACGGTCGCCAACTTTACGTACTTACTTTTAACGTGTAGCTGTCTCCTTAGTTGAAACAGTGGCTAACGCAACTTGGAATGAAACCCGCAAGAAGCTAACACAGAGCTAGTCATCCATGGTTTAATGGTGATGTTCTGTGGCTCTGGGGAAGTGTTCAGATTCTCCAAATCAAAAACCCAGTGTGTGCACTTCTGTTCCCTTAGGAAAATGCACGACGATCCGGCCATTAAACTGGAACGAACTAAAATAGCCATCGTTGATTAATATAAATTTCTTGGAATTATATTTGATAGAAAAGAGTCTTTTATCTCTCGCTTGAAACGGCTAAATCAAAATGCAACAAAGCGTTAAAGCTCTTGCTAATGGTGGCCAGGAGGTCCTTTCTCAAAGAGCTTGACCCTATACAAAACAAATGCTTAAGACAAGTTTTAGATGCCTTCAAAACTTCTTCAGTGGAAAGTTCGCTCGCAGAGGCCTCTGAAGCCCACTCACCTACAACAAAGAAGCGAAATACTTGTTTCACAATACTACGCAAAACTAAGATTGCCAATCTAATCCAGCTTGGGATGGTATTAAAAAAACGCACCAGGTGTGTTTTTCCACAATATCCGGGAACACCATCACAGCCACCTCTACATTTTTAAAGGTGGATCCTAGTGTTGTATACTACCACTAGGTCTTCACAAACAACAAGGAACACGTATTTATAAAAATGTAATCTTATGTTTTTATTCGTCGACAGTGACACGTGTGAGTAGCAGGAGAGCAATCGGAGAGAGTTCGTGCAAAGGGAGGAGCCGTCGTTAGCAAGAACTGAATTCAGACAAAATTCCCGACTTTAAAACTTTCATGCAATGCTTGTTTTCCATTGGTCACGACTTAAACCAAAGCAATGCTTGTTTTTCATTCGTCATAGTTTACTCCCACGCAATGCTTGTTCTCCATTGCTCACAGCTAACATTCCCGCATTCCTTGTTTCCGGTAATAAAGATGTTGATTTTTTTTCTTCGAGCGGATGTAGCTGTTAACAACATCCCCCAGGTTCATCGCAGGTCAAAGTGATATATTACACCAGGATAACAATAAAACCGTGTGCGCTTCCATTTTAAAAAAGAAAAATTACAAGAAAGTCTCTTGCTATAAAAATTTTCATCTTTTCTCACTGAAGACCTTGCAAGCGACCTAGCGCTTGATAACAACTATGAAAGTAACTACAAAAGCTTTATTATATTCTTAGATTCAGCGTCTGTCTTGAAACCACTAAAAAATGAATAAAACTGGAAGACCCACAAATTATTAAACTACCGAGTAGATTAAACTCCATATTCAACTCTAAAAAGATTATTTGCTGGATACCAGGCCACATTGGAGTAAGATGAATGATAAAGCTGATTTGATAGCCAAATCAGCTTTAGATTTGGCTTCCGGCAAATTCAAGATTCCATCTACTGACTTGAAATCTAAAATTAATAGATTTCTTCATACAAAATGGCAACAACGCTTGAATTACAACATTCACAATAAATTCTTTTTAATCAAATCCACGTTGAATGGAGGTATACATTCAGAAGATTCAGAAAGGAACAAATCACTATATCACAATTATGCATTGGTCACACAAGACTTAGACATTCCTTTAAACTCAAACAAGAACAATCTCATTATATACAAGGGTAATTCAAAAGTTTTCCAGACTTTTTTCGTTTGGGCACTTTTATTGATAGTACATACATGAAACTCTAGTCTCCTTCCAAGTAATCTCCCCCGGCTGCAATGCACTTGTTGTACCGTTACAACAACTTCTAGAAGGCCCCATGGAAGTCCTCTTGTGTGAGCACAGCCTCTTTCATCTCCTCAATTGTCTAATAACGACAGCCTCTAAGTTTTTCCTTGAGCGTAGGGAATAATATAAAAGTCACAGGGACCAAGGTCTGGACTGTAGGGAGGCTGAGGAACTGTCTTGATGCTCATCTTGGTCAAATAGTCAGTGACAAGGATGGAGTTGTGGACTGGTGCATTGTCCTGGTGGAAATGTCACTGACCCGATTTGAAAAGAGTAGATCATGCCAGTGCTGTCAAAAAAAAAAAAAAAAAAAGGGATCATCAAAAGTTCGTGGGTGGATTTACTCTGTCTGGCCTTCTTGGGTCTGGGAAAGCCAGCATGCTTCTACTGGGAACAGTCTCTTGGTCTGTGGGTCATAGCAGTAAATCCATCTTTCATCACAGGTCACCAGAGCATCAAAAACTGCGGCATCTGAATTGATCAGCTCGACCATCTCCCTGCTGTCAAGAAAACGTCTTTCTTTCTGATCTTCTCTGAGCACCCTTGGGACTAACTTTGTGCAAATCTTCCGCATCTTCAGTTCCACGCGATTAATTGTGTGTACAGTTCCCACACTGATATCAAACGGTGCACTTATTGTCTCTATAGATACAGGACGGTCCTTATCCATGAAATTCCTTATTTGGCCAATCAACTCTGGTATTCTGACTTCCTTACTCCTCTCACACATCTCATCATCCCTCACAGACTCTCTGCCTTCCTTGAATCTCTTATGCCACTCAATAACTGATGCTCCATTCATGCAAGATGCTCCAAAAGCAGTCTGAAGCATTTCATACGTTTCTGTGGCATTTTTTCCAAGTTTAAAACAGAATTTTATTGCATATCGTTCTTCTAAATGTCTTCACGTCTAGATTAAATTTTTGAAATTCACCAGCTGTGACAATCAGGCATTAATAGGGCGTATTGCAATTCCTGCTGTAGCTGTTCATTTGAAACTGAAATCATAAAAGTTGGTCTGTCGTCTCATAAGATGTATAGCAATAACATAGTGGATTTTCAAGAGTCTACGACAATTTCAAATGCCAGCACAAAAAAAGTCTGGAAACCTTTGAAGGCACCTCGTAACATGTCAAGTACCTTGCACTGTTAAAGACTTTTCAAATAACAAAACTTTCACTCTCACCAGAAAATGTTTTTTTCAATGCAAATGAAATGAAAGATTTATTTGAAAATGTCAGCAGAGATGAAATTCTGTCGTTTTTGGAGAAAAAAATTCTACTAAATGATTTAAACGTAAACCTGATCAGTACCAGACAAAAGAAACCCTGCAACACAATTCCTGACGATGCCAATTATATCGTCAAAACTGTTAACTACGAGAATGTAATAGTAAACGTACAATGTACTTTATTCCCTAAACTTTATGCATAAAATAATCCCAGATCGGTTGACATGCCGTTAAAATCTATTAAACCAAACCAAATTGAATGAAGTGTAGAAACTGCTGCAATGATTTATAACCTCTTGGCAAAAAGTATGGACTCACCACACTTAGGAAACGTTTCTTCTATTTTTAATCCATGAAAAATAAGCGCAGCACAAATCTAGCACAAAACCTATGAGTTTCTTGTTGGGGATTCCATGATTGGTTCCTCTGTTTTGTGTTGAAAAAAAATCTCTATTACTAAAATAAATTATGTTATGTATGTTCTATGAAATGATAAAGTTTGGCTACCAAATAAAACGGGTTTTATCTCAGATCTGTGAGTTTATTTTTCATGGGTTAAAAATAATGGAAGGACCATTTTCTGAAAATAGTGAGTTCATATTTCTTGCCTGGGATAATTCACGATGGTATCCACATTGATCGACAGCTACAAAACACAACGTCCTAGAATGCAGTGTACTCTTTGCAGTATATGGACTATGGAGTGAATTGGCACAAGAGTAGAATTTGAGTGGGGTTTGATGCAATATTTCCTTTCGTCGGATGCTTACTACCTAGGTCAGTCACCAGCGGCCCAGTTCTAATATCGCCTGTGGACTTAATGCTCTGTGTCCGGAATTTTGATTTTCCTGGTCTATCCTTGCTATTTATTAACCTTAGAAAAATCGAGAGAATTGTCACTTTGAAGAAAGTGGCCCATCTTTTTGAACGAAGCAATCATTCCAGTTTTTAGGTTTGAAATCTTGGCTGCATTTCATGAATACACCTGCTACATTACCACTTAACATATTACGTTACACATACGTCATCCGGTTAAATCCAATTTTCTAAGTTGGGGAGATCGAAAACATCCAGTGTACTGCTGCCTTTAATTTTTTTAGCAATTCAGTTTAAGAAGAGAACGTATATATGGGAACATGAATGCATCAAATATTTAGATTAAAAGGGAAACATAAAAAGATATTGAATGAAAGAAATAGAAAACAATTGAAAACTAAAACAACAAAGATGGAACTTATACGAGTGATTTAAGCTTACATAAAAATAGAAATCTAGAGAATGGATAAGATTACCAAATGAAAAAAACAAATTTGAAACAGGTGAATAGATCGGTATGTAAAGAAACATATCAGAATAGGAATAATGTTGTAATAAATACATACATCTCTTTAACCCTTTGAACTCTAGGATTTTTTAGGAAGTATTTATTGGATCAAAAAGCGAATATTCGCTTCCTGAGAAAACTATATCTGTTAAATTTTTTTTAACAAAATAGTGGTCTACTTTATTTTAAGGAATGGTACAAATTTGACTAATTTTTTTTATTGAATTTGATCATCTTTCTTCATTGACTAATAAAATAGCATTAAGTTATTGATAACAGATGAGATGAAAGTCAGAGGTGATGCTAATTTCCATAAACGTATCTGTCTATCCTTTGGTGCACACGAAAATTAGTTTATTACACGTGAATGTGTTTGATACAATTTTACTCTTTTAGGTATGCATATACATACATGCTTATGTGCGTATTCACCCCCTATATATATATATATATATATATATATATATATATATATATATATATATAATTCGCAAAAAAGTGTTCAATGCTAAAGCAGCAAAGCAAGTATCCAACCAAGAATAATATCAAATTATGATCACTAAGTCAATTACTTCAAATTTTTTGTGGCATACACAATCATCAGACTGAAAAGTAAAAAAAAAAAAAAGTGGCCAATCAATCGTAATTAGTGTAAGTCACATGTTAAGATGAAGTTCACGTGACTCTCACATGCGGAAACGATGACTTATATACGGCTCCTCAAAAAGAGGGAAATAAATAGGGAATTTGTCCGGTGTTTAAGACACGATGAATTTGATATGTCAACATTGATATAAAATCGTTTTTGTCTTAGATATATTTAAGTCCGCCTTTGACGTCTTTTAAGTTAGATTGAGAGTTGAATTCTATAAGTAGAATTTCTATCATAATTCATTTCCAACCAGTAATAGGTACTCTGTAATTAGCATTTAACTCGTTCGGAAAATTATGATTGCAGAGTATGCGAACAATCACGATAGATTTGCAAAGTGGACTTAAAAATTGCTTCATATTTATTATGCAAAAGTGCTCATAAAAATCTTGCTTCGATTTGCTATTTTTTGATCGGTGAGAGTAACAGAAAAAAATGGATCTTATTCACGCACATGCCTTTAATATGCAATAAAAAGATTTGCTTATGTATCAAGTTATGACTTGCCTAGTCGGCTAGGGCTGTTGAATACACCGACTGCACCTCTGCAGAGGGGTAAGACTCCACCCCCATAAGTGTCTTGGGTATAACACTAAGCAATCTGATAGTGAAGTTCCTGTGATGCTGGGGCTTTGGGGTATGTGGAGTACCCCTTCATTGACATCGCTCACAGTTCTACTCTGGCCCAGAGTGGTAGCACCTGGTAAGGGTCCTATCTATGGGTTAAATAGAACTAAACTGCATACTTACGCTAAACTGAATTGTTTGAATTAGAACCGTTTGACTAAACTGAATAGCTTGAAATAGAAATGTTTTTGACAATTAAACCGTACTTACATTTAAACTGCGTACTCAAGCTAAACTGAATTGTTTGAAATGGAACTGTTTTTGACATTGAAACTGTACGTACGCTAAAGTGAATTGCTTAATATAGAACTGTTTTGACATTAAATTGTGTGTAAACAAAATCTGTACTTATACTAGACTGAATTGTTTGAATTAGAACTGTTTGACTAAAATGAATAGCTTGAAATAGAAATGTTTTTAACAATTAAACTATGTACTCCTGCTAGACTGAATCGTTTAAAATAGATGAGATTATTTGTATAAAAATGGATTTGGCATTAGATAACCAATAAAGGTTGATATGCCATAAAACCCAAATAACTAACAACCATCAAGTCATAACAGCAATGTGTATAGACTTGTGTGCATTTTGTTTGCCTCTAAAGAACAATTCGTTTTGTAGTTACATCTGCTGCTAATATCTGCAATTGTTATTCCTGAATAAATCAACTCATTGTGTTCTAAATTCCGACTGGCTGACAAAATGAAATATTTTTTTGTTATTTTTAAAGGGTGACAATCAGCTTCCTCTGTGTAGCATCCCTATCAAATGAGAATAGCAGAATGAATTCCTGTCTCAACTTAGACATTGATCTCATCTGCTCGATTTTGTCGTGGTAGCAATTATCCATTCAAGAGATGTCATGCATTTAAGAAGGAAAGAGAAAGTATACTTAACGAAATACTAGTAAAACGTCACCAAGCCTGTCAGTATTTAATGTTGCTATGATTTTCTTGAGACACAATAAGGTTTTTGGTAATGTCGATTGTTATCCTGAAACTAGAAACTGGTGGCAGACAAACTTATTCGTGTGCTGTTTGATGCAATTGTTATTTTTCTCTTTTAGTTTCAACACGTACCATTTTCACTGCCTCACTCGAGTTTTCTGGCATACAACGCTTAACTTTTTTCTTGAAAAATGTTTTAAAAAATGACTTCGTCTGGAGCACAAGTAGGTTTAGAATTTGTTAATCCTAAGTGACAGTGTCGATGTTGTGCCGGTAAACTGAACTTCGCATTATCTCCCTGACAAAACTAGTTTCCAGATTACTATACCAGCTGCAGTTTTGGTGAATCCTCACAAAAAAGAGGTGTCATGGTTATGATACTGAATTGCATTTGATTGTAAGTCTTCAGTTCTGGAGATCTAAGAAGTGTGGAGAACTCCTTCAATCCTATTAAGGCCAAGTTCACTCCAGACCTCGAGCGGTAGTACATTTTAGAGCATCATCAATAATTAAAATAGCACTAATACCCTTGAGGAATGTATGAATCCAATTATTCTCCCTCCAGCTATGGGTAAATAGTAGGACAGACTAGGTTCTTCAGCTTTGGTTAGGCAACTAGTCTAGGAGAAAGAAAACTCTGAATTCAAACCTGTTAAAGTCCGCTTAAAAATTGACCTTGTGTCATATCCTGCCCGAGCGGAGGGGTTGGTAAATAGTATCAATAATTAAAATAGACTTGTTTGAAAATTTTTATTTGATATGGTCACGCGCCAAAAAATAAAGTCATAGATCAATAATAACTTCATCTTTTCTTGTTGCTGCGGTTGACTTATCCATTCGAGACCATTACCATTCACTTAGAATGCTAAACAAAAACCAAAAGCTTTTAAAGAATTTCGGAAGAAGTAGAAGATTGATTGATAACAAAATCTAAAACATTATTTTGTATCTTAAAGGGTGACACTCAAAACTATGGAATGTCCAGAGCAACTTCTTACATGGAGGTTACAGAAGTCTCTTGGAAAAACCGAAGAAAGGAAGTGAAATCTAGTCCGTTAGTTTCAGATATTTTCAAGATCATTCGGTGACCTAAAAATGTTCTCTTATCCATTCTGAAAGAAAACATTTTTGAATTTGTACTCAACCGAATGGTAATCATAATCCACAGAGAAATTTTATAGTTTTTATATGATTTTTAAGGTAACGTGCTAATTTTCGGATATTAATCTGGAGGAAAATTAACAAAAACAATGGATTTTAAAAAAAAATCCTTTTCTAGTTATTCTCTCCGCTCTGAGTTAAATCGCTGAGCAGATTGATCTCCCTTGCTTCGGAAGGTTTCATTGTATCATGTTTATGGTTTTAATATTCACCTCAACAGAAAGTCCATTTACAATGAAGGATATTATTTTAAAATATTTGTTGTGCAAATTAGGTGTTCATTTTTAGTTTTTCGTTGTTTGGCTCTGAACTTATTAACATATCCAGGTATAATATATTTGATATATCGTCTTGCATCACGTGTTGGAGGTGCGCCTGGTGAAACCCAAATTCGATGGGAAACATTTTGATTTGACTATTTTAAAAGGATAATTACGTAAAAACTAATCACTAGCGGAGGAGAACTTCAATAAAAATTGTCAACAAAGTCATCATTAGGATTATTAATTTAGGAAAATACGTGTGTTTATCAATTTCATTTTAAAATGATTCCTGAAAGCAAAAGAAAACTTATTTTTAAAATTTCTTATCCCATCGTTAATTTTTATCATATAAAAATACAAACAGATTTTATCATGGCCCATTTAAATTGTCTTAACTTCGGTTCATTTATTCAGCTTTTATCATAGAAAGAAGAATTTTATTTAAAATAAAACGTCTTGGGTATAAAACTAAACTACATTTGATGATGAGGCTCAAGTTCTGGTAAGTGTGGAGAACCTGCTCATTATCATTACTCTTAAATACATTCTGAATTGGAATGATAGTACCTATTAGTCCCATCTATAGTTAAATCGATCTATTATAGTTTTCCATGGAAAATTGGCAAAAACGCTACAGAAGCATCTAAACAAAAATGTAAATATGAACGTACAACGACTGCCATTACTTAACCTCTTGGCTTAAAATAACCCCTGACGAGTTGATATACCGTTAAAATCATTTAGATAAAAATTAAAGATTTCTAATGACCGATTAGGGGCTTTAAAACCAAATGTTCTTCGAGTCAGGAATTATAAAAATTTACGCCTTTCGACCTAAATTCCAATATGTTACAAGAAAAGGATAATACCAGTCGTTAATTTCGATAAAACGTTAGGTTGCTTGTTACACAAGAATAATGTTGCTATATTCTTATTTAAATAAAAATTTCCCTGTCGTGAGGCGTATAAAACGCTGGGTGTATCCCCTGCTGAGGATGTAAGATACCTCGAAAAAGTGGGTTGTCAATCCGTATTTGATCCTGAGGCTCTAATTCTGGAGGTCTTGAGAGTGTAAAGTATTCCTTCAATCATTACCCCTGGGCCCGATCTGGTTCGAAGCCGTAGATTCTATTAGAGTAATGAGGCAGGCTCATATCTATGGGTTACATAGATCTGATAACATCGATAACAAGAAGCAGAAAATCACCTAAAACTTACCAAACTTAAAAAAAAACAACTTATTAAATATGTAACTATATATCAATCATTATAATATATCACTTTTATTATATTTACCCAACCCCTCCGCTCGGGCAGGATATGACACTTTTATTGAACCTTTAAAAAACTAAAACATTTTTGAAGATATTTCTTTTATTATAGATATTTTTTCATGTTTTGTATGTGTGACAGTTTGGTTGATATTTAATTTCCTTAGGTTATTCGGGTTTTTATGTCCGATTTGATGATCAGATTACCAAGATAGACTTCTCCATAATTTTCTCTTATTTTGTGTGCGTCAAAATCTCTGTGGGATCATAACGACTAAAAATTTCAAGACCCAAAAGAAATCAATAGTTACAAACCCAGGTGAAAACCTTGTCAAAAGATGTTAACAGTAGAAAATATTTCGGTCGTAATACAAAACTTGGCATTTCTGAAAAAACCTAGACACAATCGCTCTCGTTTTTCTTACGCTAGTCACAAAAATATTTTTCATTTTTCCTCAGAAATAAAAAAAAAACGAATTCACTTTTTTCTTCGCTTACACGATCTCAAGCACATGTCTCGGGTATGTGATCCTAAGCTGCATCTGAGTATGGCGTATCCTTTGGCATTACTCCCAAGTCCACTCTGACCTCTTAGGATCTACTCTGTAGGTCGAATAGTTCATTTGATAATTCCTACTCGATTGAAACATGTCTAAAAAAAAAAAAAAAGAAAAACTTCAGAAGCAATTACTCGGAAATATAATTATGAACGCTCTCTTAACGACTAAGAATGAAATAACCCTAAATGGTTTGATATGCCTTAGAATGATACAAACAAATACATGCCAGAAAAAGGCCAGCTTCAGAGTACAAGTGGTATTAGTTTCTCTTAGAATCACAGGGTCAACTGCTTCTAATTCACTTCCACCTCGAATAAGAGCAATGTTTAGGCGAATTCTTTTATGGACTTACTTGTACATTTACAACCGTATGAGGGGCTTAGAATACGATAACTATGGTCTCTGTGTAGAGGGCTAGACACCTACCGGAGAGGTGTCTCCGTTTTGAAACAACTGCATTGCCATCACTCCCAGATGAGGAATACTTGTTAGGGTTCTTTCCACAAGTCAAATCGATCTATTAGAAAATTATTCGTATTCAATAGGAAAACTTGGTGAATCAGAACTGTAAATTATTTGTATTGTTACTTGAAGCTGTAATTTTTTACTAAAAGATATTATCGAACAACAAATGACTACATATAATGATTAGAATATACTATGTGCAAATTATTTGAATCAAATAGGAAAACCTGATATGTAACAGTGAAAAAATCTGTTAAACTATTAGACACAAAATATAAATGTTGAATGAACGCAATTCCTTAACCTATATAGACTGGTTGATAAGCTGTCTAAATCAATAATTCATTGTGTAATACATATCCCTTTCTGTTGTTCCTTTCTATTGAAAGCATTACTATAGTCAATTGATATTATTCGTAGTAAAAGTAATTGTATATTATCTAATCATTGTAAATTATCTTGCTATGATGAAGAAAAGTAATTTGTTAGTAATCAATTTTTCCCTTTTTCCTTTTTCAAGACATATCACTAAAGTTGGAATTTCCCTGAACAAGATTGATTTGACAGCGCACGGTATCTTTACGCTGATGATCAAATTAATCTATTTATTATGAGCACATCGTAATAATGGTTGCCCTGAAATTAATTACCAACATGAATTTGTTCTGGGACATCGTTATTAATTGCAAAGATTGTTGATTAGTATTGAATCCGAGTAGCACTGTTCTGAGAAGTATGCAACTTGAATGGACGTCATAAACAAGTAAAAGATATGGAAGTCAGACATGACCGATAAAATGAAATGCAGTTTCTTCCAAGCAGCGGTCGTATCGATACTGCTATATGGATGCACTACTTGGACGCTTACAAAACGGCTGGAGAAAAAGCTAGACGACAATTACACAAGAATACTGCGAGCAATATTGAACAAGTCCTGGAGGCAACACCTAACAAAGCAGCAACTATACGGGTACCTACCTCCCACCACGAAAACTATCCAAGTTAGACGAACTAGACATGCAGGACACTGCTGGAGAAGCAGGGACGAGCTTAGAATTGATATACTCCTATGGACCCCCACATATGGCCGTTCAAAAGCAGGACGGTCAGCTTGAACATACATACAACAGCTCTGTAAGGATACAGATTGTAGCCCTGAAGACCAACCAGAGGCGATGAACGATGGGGAGAAGTGGCGAGAGAGGGTCAGAGATATCCGTGCTGGCGGCACGACATGATGATGATGACGAACATTTCTGTAAAATTATTGGTAATGTCAAACTCCTTGGCATTGTAAAAATTCTCCTCAGACAAGGACAGATACGTAAAAATATTTTTTTACCGTACTAGTTATCGAACCAACCTGTTGAAGGGAGTGAGTATACACTGATTTTATCCCATGCCGACGGGTAAGACACCCCCTATAAAGGGGTGTCCTGGGTAGGACAGGAAACTGCACCTAATAGTGAGTTTTCAGTCCTAGATATCCGTGGATTGTGCAGTAACTTTTATTTGCAATTACTCCAAGGTCCACTCAGAACCTAGAGAAATAGTAACCATTAAGACCCCATGAGTCAATTAGATCTGTCATGAATTAATCGTGTCAGACAAGAATATTCCTAAGGATTAATTTTATTAGTTACAACTATATAATTGCTTTCAAATTATTAGTTTTAGAAATAGTATGGGTCAAATACGTCTGTTTAAAAATTATTCATATTCAATAGGAACCCTTGATGCTATATAACGTTGAATTATTTGTACTATGAATGTTTAAAACTCTAATAGTTTACCTAAGCTATACCCAAGAATTGTTATTAATTACATGAAACAATATAACTGCGTGCAGAATGATTTATTAAATAGAAACAATTACTTTAAACAAAATAATTATTAGTATTAAAACTATTTTAAACCATACAACAGTGGGCATTTTATTTCTATTTGATAGGAATATTCCATATATAACTGAGTTCCAAAAAATTAAACGACTACCTAAAAATTGTAAATGTATCATGAACTTAGTTTCTTCACCTCATGGCTTAAACTAACCCTAAACGTGTTGATATTCCTTTTTATAGTTATAATCGACGACCGTAGTTTTGTTGCACTCTGGTTGGTCCCATGAGGTACAGAATAGCCAAAAATGAGACCGATGAAAAACATTCCGAAACTGATGACTGGAGTTGGAATAAACAAAAGACATAACTTCTTCTCTATAACTAGTAAAGTTGTAACTTGGTGACCGTAGTCGAGGGTGACCAGAGGCTCCCTTTTCAATAGCTACTACACCAAGGTATAGGGGATGGCGCCACTCCTTTCCCAGGATTGTTCTACTTTACCCCTGATACGTACCTTATATATTGTTGAGTGTTAAGCAAGGAGGTATCAAGTACCATTTTTAAAGTCCTTGGTATGACGTGACCTGGGTTTGAACCCAGGTCTCCAGGACCATTGGCGAACACTCTACCCACTCGGTAGTACATGAGTAAAATCTTTTTGGTTAGACTTTTAATGAAAC
The DNA here is from genome assembly GCA_963585895.1 of Sepioteuthis lessoniana. Taxonomy (NCBI): domain Eukaryota; kingdom Metazoa; phylum Mollusca; class Cephalopoda; order Myopsida; family Loliginidae; genus Sepioteuthis; species Sepioteuthis lessoniana. The sequence goes on along the minus strand of CAUZXS010005581.1, from coordinate 233,452 downwards.
TTTCCCTCATTTTTAAAGCGATGTGGCTGTAGATATTTAAAAAATGCTGAATGGAATTCATCCTTTGATATTATCTTTTTCTATATCGTAGTATTTGGCCAGCAAAGTGATCTTTTTTTTAATCTGTTTTAAGTCATCATCTCTGAATGGAAAGACAGATGTCTCTCTTAGAATATGTAAAATTTCACAATTAAAAAAGAAAAGAAAAGATCAAGATATTCTAGGGTCTGAAAACCAAAAACCCAAAAGGAGAGAAAGGAAAAAAATCACTTTACTAGTAAGGTACCTTGTTACAAAATAGGTTAAAATGTTCAATATTTTTATTTTAGAATCTGCGTCCGTAAGATTATACGGGATGCTGAGAATTGGAAATTGCAATTACCAAAAAAAAAAAAAAAAATCAACATTTTAGATTTTTTATTAAACCGAGTCTTCTTCTGACGAAGGCTGAGGAATGAATTCGCCAAAACCATGTGTCAGTTATTCAAATAATTTCTAGTAGAAATATTAATCTAATAAAAAGAATTCAACCTATTTTCTCCAATCATTAAATAGGAACTGTAAACTTTCTCCAAAACGTTTAATTTTTACGACTTTATTTTAAAAAATTTCCCGAGGGTCACCAGATTTATTTACAATTAGAGTTTGTATAAATTCTTTTAAATAAAATTCGAGCAAAACACTTTACAATTTTGTTGCATTATATTAAAGGAATGGAAAGAATAAATTGGCACAAAATGATACAAAGGAATCAATATAAATAAAAAGGCTTCGCTAGTTTTTTTTTTTTTTTTTTAGACCCCGAAGTGTAAAATAAGAATTAAAACACACACATCTCACAATAAACTTCCTTAATAAACAGTTATTTTCCTCGCTAACATTCCTTAATTGTATTCCATTAACAAAACATATGAATAGTAATAATTGATGAGTTTATATTTATTTTCTGCCTAAAAGGCATTTTCCATCCACGTAAACTTAGTTATGAAATCTCATAAAATATTGCCATGTTACAAAAAACAAACAAACGGGAACAAACTAATACGCGCACCTGGTATAAAAGACACAAGAAAATTAGGTTTTGTAAATCATTTAAACTATTAAGTATATGAGCATATGAAATCGATGTGTATGTATGTATGTGTATGTATATATATATATATATATATATATCTTCTATGAACAGGCAAATTTCATATACTTTCTTATTGTACAATGTGATGCTTGTTATGTAAAAAATATTTGAAAATGTCAATAATCGAGTTGGCAGTGTCTCTTGAACAGAAATCCATTAACGGTAGGACATGTTGCTACAAGAAAAATAATTATACAACATTTAAATTGAAAAATTTGAAAAAAAAAACAAACAAAAGCTGTTTTTCCGAAGAATTTTCTCAACTTCAGGTTGGATACGATTAAGAAGCAGGGCATTATAAACCTTAGCAGCTATAGCAGTAAGTTATACTCATGTAGTTCTCAGTGATTCCGAGGTCACTTCTTTTCGGGAAGGGGAGGTTCCAACCTTAAGTTCATTTCATTTTTGTTTATGAACAGTATTGCATATCATGACTTCTTTCATCATGCCAAAGTGTGGTACAAGGCCTTTTAACGTGGAATTTGAGCGGTGGGCCCTAGCCCTGGCGGCTCCAAAAATGTGTTGGGGTCCGTCGGCATTCTTCTAAAAAAAAGGGTCACCTCAGGTGCGAAGCGATAAACTGAGCGCTGCTGAAGCAGGTGAGAACCTGGGGGTAGATCCCCGAGGCCCAGTAAGTGTCGTTCGCGTGACCCGAATGTTGAGCTTCCCCGGCGCTCATGTCAGGCGGCCTTGAGCGAGTAGCAAAGACTGAAGTCCCTTCTTCCAACAACATTGTACCTCTATCTAGGGGTTTGCATTTTTTGTTTACTGGCGATCGGTGTTCAAACGCTGGTGTCTCACTTTATTCATATATGACAGTATCGGTATTATATATATTTAGAGTTTGTCGTTCACACTGTTGATTATGAGTTCTTTGTTAAACAAAATAGTTTTTTTCTTCAAGTGGTTAATTAGTGCGACGGAAAGAAGGTTTTCAAGTATTATCACTTTACAAATGTTGCTTGTGAACTTAGAAAACATTGAAATCAGATCAACAAATTAACCTAGACATCTTCATTGTTATACATGATTGCTACTTGTAACTGGACAACTGTCTCTAATTTTATGAAGAGACTTACCAAAAAATTTGTATTCCAAATGTTCGAAATGTGATTTGTCAAATATTTCGATTAGAATAGACTAGCTGAAATACTTGGCCAAGATAGTTAAGATTTTAATCACTCGTACAGTTGCTGTTTTGTGGTGTGTTGCTTCCGTGATTTGTTCGAAACAGCCCGTAACATGTAGTTCCCATTAAGTCTTTTCTCCCCGAGTTTCGTTAGTCCAAATGGTGTGACCATATAGTAGTACTGACGCACTCACAGCTTGGAAGAAATCCCGTTTTATTTTATCAGATCCGATTTCCATATGAACAATAACCTGTCGATAGAGATCCATGCCTTCGGTATGGGTGAGTTGATATCACTTTCAGTAGATGAGATATTATAGCCGAGGTATGTGAAGACGCCTAATAATTTCAGAAGCTTGCCACTTCAAGTGGAAAAGATTTTTTTTTAACACACGAACTCTGTTTTATTAACGTTTATGTAGAGACCAATGCTCTTGGTTGTTTGCTCCAGGATATGCAGCAGGAATTTGGATTGGGCTGGTGTATTTAGGAATGCTAGATCATCTGCGTAGTCAGTGTCAGCAGGATTATAAACTGACAAGTTTTTGTGTAAATGTATCTCCTTGCGAGACTCTCACCAACAGGTGCGTGAACCATTGCTTTCGTGTTTTTATAAAGCATGATTATAGCATGTCATCTTTCTTTTGGGAGATTATATAATAGTAATATCTGTTCCATCTTTCTTCCGTGTATGGAATCAACTGCCTTGGAGAAATCAGCGAACAGTAGTGTTGCCTCAATATCTTTTTCACGTACTCTATTCGGTGATTCGGCAGATAGACAATCTTTGATGAGGATCGATTTCTCCGAAAAAAACAAAACATTCTGATTTTCCCCTACGATGTTCTCAACTTCATTTCTGAGGTACCTGAGAAGTATGTTATTATAAATCTTAGCCACTATAGCTGTAAGAGTTATATCTCTGTTGTTCTTAATGATTCTGAGGTTAAATTTTTTTAGAATGGAAGGACACAACCTTTAATCTATTTGTCTTTCGTGTTTTGTTTATGGACAGCGTTGCATTATTGAAAAAGCATGTTGAATCTACAAGTCTTACTTACAAGGTGCCTTCAATAAGTTTCCAGACGTTTTTTTTTGTACTCCATTTAAAATTTTCGTAGACTCGTGAAAATTCACTGTTATTGCTATACATCTTATGAGCTGACTGACCAATTTTTATGATTTCAGGTTCAAATGAACTGCTACAGTAGGAATTGGAATACACCCTACTAAAACCTGATTGTCACAGCTGGTGAATTTCAAAAATGCAATCTGGACGTGAGGACACTTTAGAAGAATGATATGCAATAAAATTCAGTTTAAAACTTGGAAAAAATACCACAGAAATGTATGGAATGCTTCAGACTGCTTTTCGACCATCTTGCATGAATCGAACATGAGTTTTTGAGTGGCAGTAGAGATTCAACGAAGGCAAGGAGTCTGTGAGGGATGATAAGAGGTGTGGGAGGAGTAAGGAAGTAATTAAACCAGAGTTGATTGGCCAAATAAGGAATTTCATGGATAAGGACCGTCGTGTGTCATAGAGATAATAAGTGCACAGTTCGATGTCAGTGTGGGAACTGTACACAAAATTATTCACGAGGAACTGAAGATGCGGAAGATTTGTGCAAAGTTTGTCCCATGAGGGCTCAGAGAAGATCAGAAAGAAAGACGATGTCATGACAGCAGGGAGATGGTCGAGCTGATCAATTCGGATCCCGCAGTTCTTGATGCTCTGGTGACCTGCGATGAAAGCTGGATCTACTGCTATGACCCACAGACCCAAAGACAGAGTTCTCAGTAGAAGCATGCTGTCTCTCCCAGACCCAAGAAGGCCAGACAGAGCAAATCCACTCACAAACTTTTGATGATCCCTTTTTTGACAGCACTGTCGTGATCTACATGCACTGGGTTCCCAATGGACAGACTGTCAACAAGGAATACTATGTTGAGGTTTTAAGGGAGTTCAGCAAGAGATTCCGTCGGAAGAGGCCAGCACTCTTCAAACCGGGTCAGTGGCATTTCCACTAGGACAATGCACCAGTCCACAACTTTATCCTTGTCTCAGACTATTTGACCAAGATGGGCATCAAGACAGTTCCTCACCCTCTCTATAGTCCAGACCTTGCTTCCTGTGACTTTTGGTTATTCCCTAAGCTCAGAAGCTGTCGTTATGAGACAATTAAGATGAAGGAGGCTGTGACGAAGGTCATTGACACGCTCACACAAGAGGACTTCCATGGGGCCTTCCAGAAGTTGTTGGAACGGCACAAGTGCATTGCAGCCGGAGGAGATTACTTCGAAGGGGGCTAGAGTTTCATGTGTGTGCTATCAATAAAAGTACCCATACGAAAAAATGTCTGGAAACCTATTGAAGGCACCTCGTACCTTAGGAGGTAATCGACTAGGCATGTAGCTTTTCTACTTTTAATTTCATTAAGTTCTTCTTACGTAAACTGTCCTAGTTTGATGGTGGCAACTAATTTTTTTTTGTAAATTTATCAGTGATTTCAGGAGAGTTTCCAAGAAGATTCTTCAAATGATCTTTCTACTTTTTAGTTTTTCTCTCAAGGAGATTTTTCTTCGATTCTCTTCATTTACCGCCTGTCATACTAATCGTGAGTCTCTATTTTCCACCAAATTGTTGATTTTCTTGACTTGACCTTGAATATATTTTTGTAATTTTTAGTATATTTCAGATTGTTTTCGCTGTGCTTTCAAGTTCAGCGCTTTGTTGTTTGTTGGGTTTCTTTTATAAAGGATGATTTTTTTTTCTTCATACTTAGTTGTTTTTACCTAACTGCTATTGACTCTCAGGAAACTGCACTTGTTTTTTTTTTTTTGGTATGCACTCGGCTATTGCTTCTCTATGGGCAGTAACTGTTTTCTCATTCGTCACTGGGAGTAAGTCTTTAGAATGTTTCGTGAAGAGTATTAAACATGTTTCTCACCGTTACCGTATATTGCTATTAACAAGTGAAGACCAGATATATCACGAAACTTTACTTCATTTGTGCATTCTATCTATCTATCTATCTATCTGTGTGTGTACAAAATAGTAGGGTAGATTGTTATATGAGAGGGAGAAATCCCGAATTCAAAGCCTAAGGTGCTATGTTCGAGAGAATCTGTCACACTGGGTTATCATTCTGTTAAGAGCTCGTTACTCATATGCCTTCACCACAAAGCAAATCACCTGTATCAGACATCTTTAGCTGAACTGTTGAGCCTTTAAGCATAGACTAAGAGGAGTTAATCATATACATATATATATATATATATATATATATATATATATATATATAACCACGAACTGTCAAAATAGTTCATCAGAGTGAAGTTTTTATCTTAACAATACTATTAAAATATTCTAATTTAAAGAATGAAACAATTATTAATCTAATTTGCAACTGAATGATTTTGCAACGTCGACTTTTTCTCCTAAGGTAAAATTTTAGCCATTTAAATTTTCGATATAATGGTGATTAGAAGGAAATGCTAATTAGAATCGTTGAAACTTTAAATAGAAGCGTCGTCTCGTATTCAAAATTTGCAGAATTGATAATTGGAGATGATTAATCCACTGGTAAGATACATTTGCCAGTATACTATTTGAATATAACAGTGTCAATTTCTTTTGTGTGTGTTTCGGATTATCTAGCATTAAACTGAGTAGTTAAATTTCTGATTTAAAAATTGGCAAATCTGCATATTTAGAAATGAATAAATCTCTTTCAAAGAAAATATCTGCCTTTTTCAAAGGAAATATCGGCAACTGTATCCCATGTAAAGGAATAACCCCCTATAAAAAGGGTTGTTTAGGTACTGTTGTCGGTGACTCACCTATGACCAGAATAATGGACTTACCCAAATGGTGTATTAATCAAGAACTAAGCTGGTAGAGCGAGCAGCAGCTGAAGTAAGCACCTTGCCTGTCTTCGTGTACGTTGAACCAAGGAAACCCTCCTCAGAGCCTTGGATACATTTATATGGCACCTCGAATCTCTGTGAGTTATTCATTTATTGACCCCTAATGATCGGTCATAACAAGTATGAAACTATACTTTATCTGATGGTGAGGCTCCTGTTTTGGATCGCCCAGTCGGCTGGGACTGTAGAATACGCCGACTGCACCTCTGCAGAGGGGTAAGACCCCCCCCCAACGAGTGTCCTGATATGACACTAAACAATCTGATGGTGAGGTTCCAGCAATGTTGGAGCTTTGGGGAATGCGGAGTACCCCTTCATTGCCATCGCTCCCAGGTCCACACTGGCCCGGAGTGGTAGCACCTGATAAGGGTCCTATCTATGGGTTAAATAGAACAAAACCGTGCTTCTTTCACTATACTTATTTTTGCATTTAAACTGCGTATTTATGCTAAACTGAATTGTTTAAAATAGAACTGTTTTGACATTGGAACTGCGTACTTATGCTGAACTGAATTGCTCGAAATAGAACTGTTTTTGACGTCTAAACTGTGTACTTATGCTGAACTGAATTATCTGAAATAAAACTGACATTTAAATCTGTATTGCCCAGTCAGCTGGGGCTGTAGAATACACTGACTGCACCTCTTCAGAGAGGTAAGACCCATCCTAACGAGTGTCCTGGATATGAAACTAAACAATCTGATGGTGAGGTTCCAGCAGTGCTGGAGCTTTGGGGAATGCGGAGTACCCCTTCATTGCCATAGCTCCCAGGTCCACTCTGGTCCGGAGTGGTAGCACCTGATAGGGCCCTATCTATGGGTTAAATAGAACTAACAGCATACTTATGCTAAAATGAATTGAGTAAACTGAATAGCTTGAAATAGAAACGTTTTTGACTATTAAACCGTACTTACACTTAAACTGCGTGCTTATGCTTAACTGAATTATTTGAGATAGAACTGTTTTTCGACATTAAAACTGTATTTACACTTAACTGAATTATTTTATATAACTGCTTAAATAGTTTCAAATGGACATGTTTTTGACAATTAAACTGTGTACTTATGCTAAACTGAATTGTTTTAAATAGAACAGATTATTTACATAAAAATGGATTTGGCGTTAAATAACCTACAATGGTTGATATGCCATAAAACCAACCAACCAAACAAACAAACAATGCACCTCTGCAGAGGGGTAACTCCCCCAATGAGGCTACCTGTTGGCCGTGGGTGGCGACCCGTAATGCTTAAGGACGGAATCCTGGTGGCTGAGCAGTCCTTGATCTGGCAACCAAAGAGGTCATGTGACTTGCAACACTCAACTTTGGCTCTTACTGGGCTAGACGGGCGGTCGGAGAGGCCCGATCCGATCAATCAGCTGGTCATGTCAGCCCTCTTTCAGTTTTTTTGCAAAAATCTGAATTAGAGAGCGATGGCTGTAGGGTCAATCATGCTGAGGAAAGACCTATATTCCTTTCTGTCCCTGGGTGAGTAATTATCTTGGGAATGAAAACCCAGGGACAAAACTAAATTGTCTACCACCAGCATGAGTATATTGACTATGTAGCCCAGATGTGACAAGGCGAATGGGTTTCCCCCTAGGCACATCTCCATGTGGGACTCCGTGGTTGGTGGGGAGCATAGTCAATTAAACTCAGACCTTCTTTATGGATTATGAAAAAACAACCCAAGCAAAAACCAAAAAAAAATGAAAAGACCCCCCCACAGAATCAGAAAGTGAAAATGAAATGGATGAAAACTTCTATCAATTCATAGTACTTGAATCAATAGAAGAAATCCCAATCACCAAACTATTTCCATTCCTAATTCAAAAAACAATTGAAACACATTGTAAACCAATCAATATCAAAAAAGCTGTGAACAACACCATTATTATACAAACAACAAATCAAAAACAATCAGAAAAAATTCTAAAATGGAAACAATTTGGAAAACTAAACATAAAAACATACCCTCAACCAACCCTAAACTTCTCGAAAGGAGTTATAAAATCCCCAGACCTCGCATCGTGTTCCCTTGAAAAAATACGACTACATCTTAAACCACAAGGCGTAACAGATGTGAGGAGAATCTCCATACGCAAAGAAACAAGTACCATAGACACAAACACCTACATACTAACATTTAATAAACCCACAACTCCAACCAGCATTAGAATAGGTTACATAAATACAAAAATAGAAACCTATATACCAAACCCTCTAAGATGTCAAAAATGCCAAAAATATGGACATCCTAAAGATAAGTGCACTAGACCATCAATATGTGCAAAATGTGGAAACTCAAATTACACAGAATTAGAATGCAAAAATCCCTTCAACTGCATCAACTGCACAGGAAAACACCCTGCATATTCACGGGAATGTGAAATGTGGAAAAAAAAAGAAAAAAAGAATTACAGAAATAAAATACACAAGAAACATCTCCTTCCCGAAGCCAGAAAAATAGTAAAACAAACACAAGAACAACCTAGTTATGCATGTGTAACTAAAAAAGGAAACGAGGAAAAGGAAGATACAAAACCAAAACAGGAAGAACTGAACAAACTGATTAATGAATTAAAAAATCTAATAGAAATACTAAAAATGACCACAAAAAGACAATCAAGGACCACATTTCTACAGTTCCAGATGAGTATGTGGCACACAACCAATATCAGGAAAAAAAACCCTAAGCAAAGAAAAGGAAAAATCCAAACTAAACAAAAACCCCTAAATGAACCAATCCCATTATCCAACAGATTCAGCCCAGTGGACATAGATCCTGTTGAAACAATCACAGAAGATTCTGATGATGCAACCACCCACATCAAAGCAGACAGCATAAATCTCCAAAAGAGACTTCATAAAAAAAATAAATATCAATGACAACCCAACAGAAAATGAAACAACAAATCCTACCCCCAAAACTGTTACACAAGCTACAAAAAGTAGACATAGATCAACTTCAAGATCAAAGGAAAAAATCAAAATCCAACTCCAAATCCCCCTATAGAAAGTAAAAACAAACTTAAAATTGAAATGGACTCAATGCCCACATTCAAAAAGCCAGGGGGACTTAAACAAAAAGCACAGGCCCCCATTGGCCTGGCTGGAAGAGTAAATACGAACACAGAAGTCTTCAGCGAAAAATCAGGAGGCACATTTAAACTAACCCCAGCCAAATTTTATACGGTCCCTTCATCATCAAGAGCCAAGTCACCGATGGGAACAGATGAACAGTTCAATTCTCAGGGAGCATCAAAATCCCTACAAAGAACATATAGTATAGAAAGCATGGACAGCGACACAGACTGTATAGTTGCCAGCCTCGATCTGGAAGCTATTACAAATAACTATAAGACATGAAACCATTTAACTGTGTGCAAACAAATGAGCTAAATCCTTTTTAGATGTTACTTACAAATAATCCGCTTAAAAAGTAAAAACAAAATTACTGACGAACTAATCTCTCACATATCCTGTAAATTCATTTGAATGTGTGCAGGCAAGTGACTGACGTTTAATTGCTGCTGGTGCATGGCAGTATTCAAGACTGTTTGACTGTGTGCAAATGATTTGTATAGGATGAGATACTTGAAATCATTTGGCTGTGAAGAAAAATAAGCTTGAGCTTGTTGAAAATATTATTAGCAGAATGTTTACAAATCATGTATTCGCTTACAAGTCGTGTGTATAACTAATTAACTCTGTTCAGGCAGATCATTGATGTTGGGTTGAATTGTTGATGTTGTATAGCAGCAATGCTTGGAGCCATTAGTTTTGTGTCCAGGCAGGTGGGCTCTGGCTCATTTGAAATATTATCTACTAAGTATTCGTTTGTAAATCTTTGGTTTAATATGCGCATAAATAAAGTTTGTCATTTCGTGGCCTGCAGGGGTTTTTATGCCATAAAATCAACCAAACCAAACTTGAGAACATTTTGAGGCTTCCAAAAAACCTCATCATTTCATTGAAATCTGACAAAATCAACCTTTTCATCAATATCTGGCCAAATAGAATCAAGAACTATCGACCACCCCCCAAAAAACAAAAAAAAAACAAGCCCTAAAACCCGCGTAGAAGACAAAACCAACCTAACCTTTCTTGGCATTAAATGACCCACAGAGGTTGATATGCCATTAAACAAAACTCAAACTCCTGTTTTGGAGATCTGGGGGTTGTAGAGTACCTTTTGTTTGCCATTACTCCAAGGTCGACTCTTACTTGATGTGATAATACTTTGTAGGGTACCATATGTGATTCTAATGTCTGTTCAAATATTCGTTTGGAATCTCCCTCCCCTTCTCTCTCTCATATGTGTGATTATAAAAGATTAATTTTTTTACTAAAGTTTTTTTCATTAGTTAATTGAAATCACAGCATAATCGACTATTAAAAAATTACTAGGAACCGTATAATTTTCAGCATTAGATAGAATTACCTGAAACTAAACAACTGTATAAATTATCTGCATTAGATTGGAATATTTGATAACATAATTGTGTATAAAATATCTTAAGTAATTAACGAAAAACATGAAGGTACATAAAGGGGATTTTCAAACCTCTTGGATTAAAATAACTCTGGGCGGTTTAACGTGTTATAATCGGTCAAAGAGAATTTCATTTACGGCTGATCAGCGAAAATTCCTTATTTTTAACCAAATATTTGTCAATGACACTCAAGATTATCTTCAACTGTCAGTTCAAGGGAAATGTTGTTTTTAATTTTCATAAATGATTTAATGATATAAAATCAGAAACAGAACAATTCGCTGATTTTTAAACAACTTATTAGACTATTAGTCAAAGAAATAACACGGATAGATCTAAATTGTCATATTGAAAATTAAAATTTTAAATAGAAAAATGGAAAGTGCTAAATATTGGATCCAAAAAACATTGAAGTTGAATATAAATTAAGCAACAGAGAAATCAAAAAATTAAATGAGGAATACGATTTATGGATTGGCTTTTAAGATCCATTTAAAACTGACCATCATATTTGGCCACTTGTATCAAGGGCAAATGGAATGATTGGCTGTATGCTTAGAAGTTTTATTTCAAGAGAGGAATGTTGTTAAAAAGTATAAACACCTAATATAACATCATATGATAATATAGTTTTGAGGCCTGGGATCAAACGCTTATACATGGACAATAGTGTAATATTGAGATTGGATGGCATACGAAGAAGAGTGACAAAAATAATAAGAGTAAAATATTACAGTTACAGGAAATGATTTGAGAAATTAGGATTAACTATTTTTTTAAGATTGATGTGAGAAGGTTATAGAAAGAGATGTCTATGGAAGCATAATAAATTACTAATATTAGAAAAGCATCATGTTGAGACACTGGAACATTTCATCGTAAACTATATCTTTCCCAGTTCAAAATGGGTGTAGTTCAGTTCAAAATGGGAATAGTTCAGTTCAAAATGGAAAAATTATTATAAGTATAAATATAAAAAATATTTTTAATTATTTTAGCAATAAAATTAACATTTTATAATATAAAAAAAATCTTCAAATCATTTATTGAAACACAACATCTAATGCTACAGCTGCAGGAATTTTAGATTGAATTCCAGCTATGAAACGATTGCATACTTCTGGTGTAACCCTTCCCAATTCTTCCTCAATTAATGAAGTCAAAGCTCTTGCCCTTTGTTCAGTAATTGACAAGTCATCTCTTCTCTCCATTGCAAGAATATTCACAATTTTAGCAGCCAATTCCTGCTTGCGTAAGCTTTGATTAAAGACCATACTTGTTCAATCGGATTAAACATTGGACTGTATGGTCCAAACCTAAGCACTTCACATCCTAGAAATTCTTCTTCACTAAAAACTTCTTCAATGTTTGAGTGACATGGGGCATTGTCAACAACCATCACAACTGGACCCCCCATATTGTCTCTTTGCAGCTTTTTATATTTATACTTATAATAATTTTTCCATTTTGAACTGAACTATTCCCATTTTGATCTGAACAAGGTATAGTGTGGTTTATCAGTCAGAACCTAACGATTTACTTAAATTGTGACAAGTTTTCAATTTTCTGAATACGTTAAACAGCAGAAAATAGCTATATTTTAAAATTAGAGTGTGCACAGTTTTTCATTACTCCTAACTTGATATGTAAGGGTAGAAGCAGTATTTTGTTCGGTTCAACGAGAAAGTGAGACTGAACGTTATGCGGATCAGATTTAAAACCTTGTCTTAATGGCCACACTCGTCTGACACTATGTTCATCGTCAGCCCGGCTATCTCAAAGACACCTAAAACAAGGATATTTTGTGAACCAATCTTGGAGCCCTTGGACCAGTCCAACGACCTTAAGATCTCCACAGATCAACCATTTACGCTCTTGGTAGATAACAGCAGGCAATAAAGGATCCATACTTTTGTGAGTTTCTTTCATTTGTCCTGAATACCCAACAGGGACAGATGAAAGACTATACCTTTTTTTTATTTTCAAATAGAGGAATTATATATAAATTAAATTACGATGACCAGAAAATCTGGCAAGCACTGCGCGTGACATATAATTATGGTCATGATAATTTTATTCCTCAATCTAATGTCTATTTTCTTGCCCATGAGCTTATGATTATGCGGATGTGTATCTCCGTTCCTCTTGGGAAGACGTAGCCCTGGAGGTAACCGTGTCCTCTGTAAGAGTATGGATGTAGCATCAATACACATCAGGTTAAATGGCCGCGCATTTACCATGACTAGTTAATTTGAGTGCCATGTGGACCAGTACTTCAGTGGTAGAGTTTAGGCTCTGCATTCTATAGTCACTGGTTCGATCTCTAGTGGGAGAGATCATGGTATACACTGCTAATTCGATGTAATAAGGTCAAAACAGCTGTTAAGTGGTTCCCTATGTCACACGCAGTGCTTGCCAGGTTTTTCTGATCATGGTAATTCAATTTATGATATGGTGGTGTAATGGTTATCGTCGTAGGAAATGGACACGGCGACACGAGTTCAAATCCTGAACGAGACCGATTGCATTTCACATAGTACTTATATCCTTGGGAAAGCTATCAATCCAATTATTCTCCCTCTAGCTATGGGTAAATAGTAGGACAGACTGATTTCTTTAGCCTTGGTGAGATAACTAGTCTCGGAGAAAGAAAACTCTGTTAAACTCTGCTTAAAAATTGACTTTGTGTCATATCCTGCCAGGGCGGAGGGGTTGGTAAATATGATATATGATAATATGAAAAACTATTCCCATTATTTAGAAGAACTGCTTTGAGACTTCTGCTGGATGGGTAAAAAAAAGTCTCCATTCAGTAGCATCATAATCTAAGCCTTTTGATTTAATCCATCTAGCAATGGTGTTACAATAAACCAATGATGCCTTATCCTGTGATGTGGAAAACTGTCTTAGTTCTCTCTCACGATCTCGATACCAGTAGAACGTTGTTCCTGGTTCCAACAGATATTTCTCTTTGAGACGTGAATCCAGCAGCTGAGCAGTCTCTTTTGTGTCAAGGGTACTGACTGGTCGTCCACTTCTGACTTGTATGCGTAATCCCCAATTACAACAGTCATGTCACTATGTTCGTAATCAGAGCTATATCCCTTGCTATTATCTGGCGCAGGATCAGGAAGGTCTGGGCCATGAGGGATTGGTTTATAGCTTAAGGAAAATCGGGGTATTGGACATGGTGCTTGTTCTTGGGATTTATTCCTTTTGGATTTATCATGCAGAAATAGCCGCCCGTAATGTGAACTTTTCCTTCCCTCCAGACCATAGGAATGACAAATGACATACTCTTCCTTTTACCTTTCCCTCTAATCCCTCAAGTTCTCTACACATGTTTCCCAGAAAACGTGAGGAGCAAATGGCTTATCCTGATCCCCTAGTTTGAATTCAAACCCTAACCCTGCGATATGCCGCCTTCACAAAGTTAGGAAGAACCACATTAACGCAGATATAACAGAAACTGTCAGAATTATTCTTACACTTGTGATCCGTTCTTATAGGAATACAAATGTCAAACTGAAAAGAGAAAAAATAAATCAGCACTCAGCTTATCGTTGACACTTGACACGGTACATTAAGATAATTTTAATCCGAGGGATAAGCCCCACTCCTTTATGGGTGCTGTATGGGGATACACTGCAGTTAGGTACACATACAGCATTATATGCTATACTTCAGATCAACCACCCACGATCAGCTGTGACAAGTAAAGTCCACAAGCTTTTGAATAAACTATAAATAACTTTTGCTCTGTCTTCATACCCAGTCCGGTGGCAAAAGCTGCTAGTGGTGCCAGGGGTGGAAGTACTATCGTTGTCATCGAAGCTGAGGCATCACCCCTGGCTGGTGGCTGATGAGAACAGGGTATCGCACGTGTTCTTACACGTTGTATGACAAAATTTTAAATGAAAATTTGTGTATATACTTGTGAAGTATTCAAGTATATCTTAAACCAGACCTGACCAAACATGATGAATGGTATTTCTGAATTCAGCATAAAATGATGGTCCTATATCACTTGATAAACCTTTTGGAAAATTTTTTTAACGCAGAACAGATCGTAAGTAAAAGATCTACTCGAATGTTGGTTTATTAATCATTTCGATGTAAACAGTTTTGACTATCGTCAGCGCTGAAAAAAAATTCATTAAATAGGAGTAATAATATTACAAGTCAAGTTCACAGAGAAATCGAGACAAAGAAATAATTTGAATAGACTTTTTATAACTTAAATAACAAAAAATTATCAAGCTGCGCAAAGTGAGTATCACTTTTTTAAAGATTTTTTTCGTTTAATCTCTAAAATAAACGCGAATCGACATTAACTATAAATACCAGAGAAAATCTATAAAAAATAAAACTACGATAAGATATATAATGATAAAATTCTTATTTTCGCTGGGTCAGGTGATCTTTAACTGCGTGTCAACCCGTTTAGGGTTGTTTTGTACTAGTAAGTTAAGGAATTGCATACATTATAGGTTAATATTTAGATTTTGTAGAGTTTTTTTTTCAATTATAAAAGTATTCTTATCTAATAGGAATAGTTTTCAAACAGATGTATTTGGCTTTTAGATGTGACACTAACAGCTATTAATACTCTATGAATGAATAGATCGATATAAAAAACGTTTTTTTCTTAAATCAAAATGTTTAACTACTGGTCAGCAAAGCAGGATAAACTCAAAAATAAATTCTCAACTCCTCATGTCGATTTCCTTGCTATGGATTTCATGTATTTGAAAAAACATTTTCATATTAAACATACAACTGTAGCCCATCATAATGAGGTTAATATTTGCATTTTAAAAAATAATGCCAGAAAATAATTATTTGGAACTTTTAACCATCTTCAAATAAAACAAACGCATTTTTTTTTAATATTAAACTTTTAGCAATGAAGCTGACAAGGAAGTGAGATAATTTATTTTAGGTTATATGAGTGCCACATCTTGACAGATGAGAGCCGTCATTGGCACCAAAATTACAACAAAGACCAATTAATAACTTAGTCAAGGCCAACAGAACTTGTGAAATGTGCTATATAAGGTAATAAGAAATTTGTACGTCGTTGGTTTATGGCATACACTTATATGATACTTATGTCACTGTGTGTCTACGTAGCTCTAACTCAGTGACAGGCATGATAAGGTTACTTGTGACTATGCAAATTGCATATTTTATTTCAGAATAGACTCTCTAATCATTTTACTGTCAAAAGCTACCTCCAAGTCAGTGGAGATTTGATTTTGGAGTTAACTTTTAGAAAGGTTGTCTGCACCTTTAATTTGTCATTAAACTATGGCCCCTTATATATATCTCACTTGAATCGAAAGAGTTAAGGGGTCGGATAATAAAGTTATGGATTAAAATTGAATGATACCCTGCAGGAATTAGAATTGTTTCTAAGAGATGAAAAAACGCTTTTTTCCTATACAGTGGAAAGATACCGGATACAAGAAAAGGATAAGTGGTATATATTTATTCTTACTTTTTAAGTATATATTTCCCCTCTTATCTCATCAAATTTCTCTTTTTGACACGTCAATACTTCTTAACCAGATATAAAGTATAAATAAATTTCTGATTACCTTTCTTGATGTTTTTTCTCTAAAATAACTGACAGTTGACCAAATCACGGAAAAATCGTTCAGCAACTTAAAAGTACAGCTATCAATTTGCATAATTGTCGTCTTTATGCCACAGTTTTGATTGAGTTGTGTGAAATGAGTTGAATTTTTCCGATAAATGTGTCATTTTGTCAAAATCTGTAGGTTTACATGTTATTTATTTATTTTATTTTTTGGTTTTAACACTTTTGAATATATTTTATAGTATCACGACAAAATCAAATCTTTTCCAAACTCATTGTAAGCAAATCTTAAATATTTATCGACTAATCAGTACAAAGATATAAACATCAAGTAGAAAAAGATGATCTCAACACAAAACGTGCTATATTTTAGAATCTTCAATCATTTCAATATAAATTAATGGCTGTAAATTCTGTCGGTTTTGTCATTCAGTTGAGCTGTCGGAATCAAACCAAAACAAGGACCTAAATTTGCATCTATCATTGCTCAACTACTGGTACAAAGATTCTCAAGTTCTAACAAAATACAATATTTATTAACTATTATATTGAGTTTGAAACAGCAGTTTTATCAAACGTGACTTTTACACATTTAGATTATCTAAACTATTCCTATGATTTTATTCAGTACAATATTTTCAACTGCTGAAGTGTTACAAACGTCCTCAGGCTTATCGAAAGTTTTTAAAGGAAAAATAATCAAATTGACGTTTATTTGCGAATAGTAAAATAGATTGTTGAACATGATTCAAGTAAAAAAGAACACAAAAATAAATCATTTCTTAACTATTTCTGTTTAAAAAATGTTTTTTTTTATCTTTATTTTTTAAAATACATTTCCTGATATTATCAACACATTGTTGAACATACAGAGGTTATTAATGTTGATAATCTTAGCAATATCATGTCTTTTCACTTTACCGTTATCTATGACAATATCAATTGAAACTATTCACCTTCGTCTTACAGACTTGGCGTATCACGCCAAGTGGGTAAGGGAGAAATAGACTAAGCTAAGTTAAACCAAACAACTCGATATCCATGCAATAAAACAGGTTATAAAATGAATTCTGAACACAAAATCTCTGCCCGTGACCAGTTCGTCGTGTCCTCCGTCTCAGTTAACCTCTCCCAACAACGTTTTCGTTGATATCCCATAATTGTATTGGAATTGCAAATAACAATTGTTTTTGAAACCCATAAAATTCAACTCTTCTTAACATCAAACCTGCATTCATCAAATTTCCACGAACAGGTATACTGATGCAGTTAAAGAAGGCGAAAAGGAACAATTGTAAATAAATTTTCAAATTTTTTATTGAAATTCTAAAATCTATTTTCATATATTTATAATATCAAAGTGGAAGCTGCGAAATCCCAAACTGAAGAAAGGGCAATAAAAAAAAAAAACTATCATGGAATTTTAAATCGGTAAAATATTATAAATAGCTTAGTTACTCTTTATACAATTTTTATATATCGTTTAAGGTTATTTGTATGTATTAATTAAACCTTGGAATTTTCACCGGTTAATCTACTATTGATAAAGTTAATACTGCCATCAACTAGAATATCTACGGAATACTAGTTAATCAATATTAAAAAATGACTGTAGGATTTAAGTAATTTTGTAATTTTTTATAAGATAGCAACTCTTTGTCACTTGACATTTTTAGATTATTTCTAAGAATTTCTGACCAATAACCCTTACTAAGTGTGAATTTAGTTCATTTTTAACAGTCGGGTTCCTTCTGAAATTCTCCACACGACGCATATTTATTTTTACTTCTTAACAGAAGGAATTTGTGAGAACTAACTTATCGTTTTACATCACCAACTTCATGGATGTATTTCTAATTTAAAAGCAGACTAAAACTTCAATTTCCAAAACAAATCAAAGTGGTGGAAAAATTTCCTTGATTTGTAAATCTCATTTTGGCAGATAATTTGGAGTTTTAGTTTCGTGTCTATTTGTACAGTAACCCCAAAATGTTTGTCCGTAAACAAAATTATATCTGAATCTGATAGTGAATATGGATATGAGAACATGTTTAGGTCATTTGCGTTCATAATTTGGGAATGTCAATTTCAGTCAATTTTAACAAATGCAGCATCGGTATGTTAACCAACAGTAAAGGATAATCTTAGATTAGGATGACAATTGGTTTTTGATTCAAATGAAAATTTATAAATGAAACTTATATATTTTTCTGAAAAGTTGTTACAACTAAATATTCCCTTTCAAACAATTTCTTTATGTACGTCAAATGGTAGATGATTCAAAACTGGGGAATTCCTTTTAGGCAACTGGCATTCAGTTCTATAAATATATAATTACTTTTGAGCTTCTACAAAATAACTAGGTTATATCTGGATCCAACAGTCACGGATTAGAGAACGTTACTTAGCAGAAGTGGAATAGTTAGCGTAACGGTTTTTCTCGTTGAAAATGGAATCGGTTATCAGAGTTCAAAATCCTGGACGAGGTTGTTTTACGTTTCACTTTGCGTTAATATTTTTGTGAAAGGCATGGATTCTTCTCTTCGCCATACTATGGGTAAATATTAAAGCATATTGGCTTCTTTATCCTTGTTTAGGCCACGGCCCTCTACTAAATATGGCCCTGCATGTTACATTAATAGGCTGATTTCTGACAGGCCGATATAACGAAAACAAAACAAAAATTAATTGCCGAATACGAAATGAATCTTAAAAGAGAATTAACTTTAAAAATTGAACAGAGAAAATAATATAATATTGATAGAATTTATCCGACGTTATTCTAATTCCTTTCAACATTAAAAAAGTATATATACACTTTGTTTTTTACTAATCCAGGAATTATAAACGTCTGTGAGTTACCTTGCTTTTATGATTTTCAATTGCTTAAACGGCCTGTTTAGTTTATAGACACAAACCTTTTTCCCTTCGGAAATTTGATAATAAAAGATAGTAAACAAACAAAAATGTTTATTTTTTGTTTACATTACATCGGCCTGTTAGAAATCAGCTTCTTAACGTAACATGCGGGGCTGTATTTATTAGTTGGATGTGGTTAGGCATCCACTCATGGAGGAAAACTCTGAATTCAAATCAGCTTTATTCAGTTTAAAAATTGACTCGCGTGAACTTTACTGCGAGTTGGGGTCCCAGGTGGAACACATCTGTTTCGTTCTAACGTCCCTTTGATACTAATGAACTTATTGCAAACTTTTGAAGCCCCTCGGTTACCTGACTGAGATTATCCAATCATAGCCAGATTCTCAAATTGATCTCAGAGTCGCCCTCTATCCATCTATTATGTAACAATATATGTACACTAATTTTCACACGTTTATGCTTTTCGGTGCTTGGAAATCAACTAAAGATAACATCTATTTTCCCAGTATCGTCTGGTCATGCGTTCTTTGTTCAATCAAAGCCATGTATTGAAACGCCCCCTGGGGTCATCCGACATCACTCAAACCAAGCGGTATTCAAACAGCATTTTTCCACATCGTTCAATTAAGTTTTACTTTGGTGAAATATATTATTGACATGCAATCTATTAGGTAACAAAAAGAAATGGACTCTTTGACATGAGTTGAAAACTTGGACGAGGTTGTTAGCATTTTATTTCGCACAAATGGAAAAGGCATGGAAACGTTTCTTCTCTCGGGTTTGGGTTAATAATAGATCAGACTTAGCTTTTTAGCTTTTGTAAGGATATCTGTCAAGGAGAAAAAAAAAACAATTTAAAACCAACTGGTATGGGAATAGCAATTATCTTAAAAACCTACTTGCTACTAAAATTGCAGCACCATCACGTGATGTTACTGCACCCCACTGTACTTCTCAACTTCGACCCTATATTCCTCAAGGAATTTCCAGGGTGCAGTTTAATGTAATTCCTCAAAAAAAACACTGTTCACTCGATTATAATAATTCATAATTGTTTATTAGGTTTTGACTGTATATATTTTATGCTTTTAAAATATTTGAGGTGAAATAACCTTAAAGAGTTTTGATTTATCATTCTTAGCTGAATTACTTTTTTTGTCATAATACGTGTATTAAGTTTTTGATTATCCTCCGTAGTTCAGTCACGTTCCAACAACAAAGACTTCTCCACAAAGACGTATCCGGGGTATGAGGCTAAAATCATTCTTCTGAGGAAGTTCAAGTTCTGCAGGGAGTGTGGAGTGTCTCTTTGTTACCATTACTCTCAGTTTTACCCTGATCGAGATGGTGATACCCTTTTAAGGTACTAACTATGAGTCGAAACATTTAGTAGATTTTTCCTATTAGATAGGAATACTTGAAACCATATCACTTTGGGCAAATGGTGTTTAGAATAGCTACTTAAAGCAACGATTTTTACTGATAATTATTTATTTGTTGTGGTGGAATCACCTACTAATGGACCCAACCACTCTCCATAATACTGAAAGACGCAGCAATACGAAGTCAGTCTAGATCCGGAAGCTACCCTCACCCCCACGCGGTTATGTGAACTAGCTTACCGTCCTATGTTCTTGTAACCATCCTTTGTTCTTGTAAATATATACCTATACTATAACCGTGGTGTTCTGTTCTCTTTGTAACCTCCTTCAGGGCCATAACATTACTTTAGACTGTATAACCCCTTGAGATACTTGAAATGATATAAAAAAAGCAAATTATTTTTATAAGGAACACTTCAAATCATATAATCATTGGTATAGGAATAATTATTTGAAAGAATATGATTGTGCATAAATGAAGTAAATCAACAGTTACCTGAAACTATAAATGTTTACAAATTATTTTAATTTTTCGTTACTTGAAACCAATTAATTATCTGAAAAAATAGTTTGGCATTAGATAACACGAGTTGTCATGGCACAACAACCTATTGAGACGTATAGTATAGAAAAAATATAACATTTAATATTTCTATAGAAAATAAAACCTTATTCTCCGACGATTTCTTTATTTTTTCAAATGTTCTTAAATACCGTTTTCGGTAGACATGCAGCTCAATGGAAATTCAGATATACGATTTACAATTATAAAAACCAAACAGTACTGTTTTTTACTGTCACTCTCTCCATCCATGTTTATCAGTCATCACTTTAAGTAGGTCCTCTAGACGGCATCTTGTTTCTGCACGGAGCAGATAAATGTACGTTTTTGCTGTTTGGTGAACATTGATTTGTACATGTGTACGAATCTATAGAAAAACGTCGCTCCACGAACTCGTCTCGCATGGATGGTTTGTGAGATGCGAGGTAAATGGCCGTACAACTGTAGTTTTGTATCATATAATAATTATCTACCTTGACAAATTATGATGGGGCCTGACGATTCCGTAGACAAAAAAACATTCAGTTGCTTAACCCTTTCATTTCAATTGGGATACGGGTGTCCCAATTGAACTTCATTTCAATTTTTCGCAAACAAAAACCTTGACACGATGTTCCATTTTTGTTAAAAGTAACATGCATACAGATATATAATCACTGCAATTTATAAATTCATGAGACCTAACAGTAAAAATCGAGGAGAATTATATTTCTTTTAACTGATAACGATTTCATTGTTATTCAGCTAGATTAAGAGTGGAGCGACCAAAAAGGCAGAGGGTTTTAAGAGCTCAGCTTATTACAGAATACAAAGGGTTATTAACCAGAGTTGGGTAATATTCTACTCTATTCTATGCCATCACTCACTCTGCAAAGTGTCCTCAAAATGTCGATCATTTGAAGAGACAACGGCAAGCAGTTGTTAAATGCTGCTGTTTCATGTACATTTCAAAGCACGGGAATAGCATTAAGTGGGCTTTTATTTCGTTGGCAAATGAAGAACGCCAACCAAGTCGAAATTTCAGACCGACAAATGAGCGTGAAAAATTATGTTTGCCTTGTTCTTCATTGAATGAATTGGGTGTTCAGAACAGTTTCGATCTTTTGGTGTTTTGAATCCTTTCGATGTTCTGATTCGGCTAGAATATTAATTCCTAGTTGATCATTTAGTAAATATTCAATGGTAACATCAGTAGCACGCGTCTATTGGTCGATAACGTTTACTGACAAAGCTTTTATGTTGTGATCCACTTTAGAAGTTGAATATGATTAAATGAATACAGCAATACAGCTTTGTTCATTTCTCGTAGATAGGCGTTACTGAGAACCAGAATTCTTGGGAAACATTATATAGATGATTGGTCTAGACAAATATATGAGGAGAGAGAAATGTACGGACAATGCTTCAGCTGAATTGCTCAGATAATACATGTAAACAATATCATGTACTAGATGTTTTTTTCATGGAATCTAGCTGATTCATGTTTATGTCATGTCAACTCGTCCAATGTTATTTTATACCTAAAAGACAGGGAATTACGTTCATTGTACATTTGTAGTTGCATATTTTATGCAGGCGTTTCAGATTTTTTTTCATCTGCTTCTATCGAATCATTTAAACAGATTTATTTGACATATATATATATATAACACTTTAACAAGTAATACCACTCCGGATTGGTGGACCTGGAAGTAATGGCAATGAAGAGTTATTCCACATTCTCTAGAACTGGAGCCTCGTCATCATACGCATTATTATACTCAGACCACACCTTTGTTGTTTGGGGGGGGTTCCCCCCTGCTGGGGTTCTGTCAGCGTATTCCAAACCTATCCGACAGAGTGAGGAATCTGAATCTTGCATATATTCCAAATATTAAACAAACGGTCAAAATAAGTGAATGTTGTAAAAATTGAGAACCGATTCTTTATAAATTGATTATATATTTCGTAAGATCACCAAAAAGATTCCAAATAACTGAATTCCCTCAAATGAAATTTTATTTTTGAGTGACGATATTCTGTTGTATAGAACACAGTTTACAAAAAGATATAGATGCATTTAAATGTATTCCACTCATTTATGCTCTTGTATTTGTAACTCCTTTAAAATATCAATATTGTAACCTCAACAGTTTAGATATCACAATAGACAAGTATACATCTTATAGATAAAACAAAAATCATATAGAGCCAATTCCATTGTAATTTAGGAGTGCAATCATCAGATTATATACTTAAATCTATGGTCGAATGGAAAGTGCCAAGTCCTGGTTCTGAGAGTATTCTACAATATTTACATATACTGCAGCTAACAAAGTTTTGCATCTAATGTTTTCATTAGATTATTACAGAGGGGTCAGACATAGTTTCGACGCCAATGTGTCATTACCACTAACCCAGAGTCGGCCAGTAGAATTTTAGAATACCACCAGACCTTTGTGTTTTTTCCGTCACATCGTGCTAATGCCAAATCAAGATACGTCCATTTCGTCTAATGTTTTTTTTTATATTCACTACTTTCCAGTGAGAAGAATGATCTTAGATCCTCCAGTGACTTAATGTTTGAATTAACGAATAATATAACACTGAACGTAAACGAGAAAAGACTTTTCACGTGCGAAGTCGGTAAATAACAGCTAAATAATGAATCGTTAATTAAGTGCATAAAATGCAAACGATTTAATAAAGAATATTTGCTATGTAAAGTCTTATAGAAAACCCTAAGTGCTTGAACGCTAAAAAATGTTAGGAAGTAAATGTGTTTGACACATGCCTGTCCCAAACTGGAAGCAGTTACTATATTCAGGAGAAATTTGACGTTAGTTGCGATTATAAAATTTTTAAGCCCTTGAAAATCCCATGTGTCTAATAGGTTTTCGTGTCACTGTGTGTATGCATAATATATATATATATATATATATCAAATTTCTGAACACCAGTGATAGAGCACAGACTAACGATTTTGTGTGTGTATACACACACACAATCGTTTGTCTTTGTCGCCTGTTTGCGCTGAGATTGTTTTGTTCGTGGAAACACTGAAGGGATTGAAAATGTTGAATAGCAAAAACACGTGATAAAAATTGTTGACGCTGAGAAGAAAATCTCATGAATGAAAGATCTTATCTAGTTTTCCCAAGCCACAAAAACTTTAATTCATTCACAGTTGATCACATTTGATAAATAATCACGTTTTAGTAAACAGAACTAAATACACCCACACTCAAATAAACGCAAAATGTATAATACACAAAACTATTTTTCAAGATTTACACCTTCAATTACTCAGTATTTATATCATGTAGGAACTCAAGAATATGTTGTGCCATTTTAATGTAAATCAATATTTTGTTTGGCACAAGTGTGAGGCACCCGATGATGATCGAAATCAAATGTTGAATAGTTATTCAAGTTGATCATTCATGCATGTTAAAAATTCATACGTAATTTCACAAATATTTGAGGCAAAAGAACATTTTAAAATCATATGCCACATCGCGTTTGTGTTGTATGCATGAATAGATTTTTATTCATTATGTTACAGTACTCCAACACATAGACGTGCCAGTGTTTGCCAACCAGAAAAGACTTACATTAGCTATATGCGGACACAGGGTGCAGCTTAGAAGACCTTCCAGTAGAGATGGATGATAGGATTAGATGGCGAGTGTTAGGAAATTCCGTACTCTCAAAGTGACTTGATGGTATCGTCGTTATTTCGCTTTAAAATTGGCTTTGTACCACCTCCTACCTATTACAATGGAGTAAATACACGGACTATGTTATCGTAGCAGTATAAGTCAAATTTTGAGGATATGTCAGCAAAGATTTTCGAGTAAACCAGTGGAAGAATACTGATTTTTGTAAGGCTAAAATAAAATAATGAAAAGATAAGAACAAATTCTTAGCTTCAAAAATGAATTTCTTGCAACGAATCTAAGATTGAATTGTCCAAGAGGTCAACCTTTACACGAATACATATGGTAAATTGAAATTTGATTTCCATTTTGATATGAAATTTTATGGGATATTATGCAATGCTTTTGTTCGATAATTGTTTTTTAACATGTCAACCCGCTTAGGATTAATTTATGCGAAAGGTTAGGGAATTACGTTTATTGTACACATATTTACACTTTCTGTGTAGTTGTTTAAGTTTTTTTTTTCACACCCTATTGATTGCAATTAGTTCTTTCTGATTCAAATCAATGGTTTCAAGTAATTATTCAATAATTTGTTTGCACATAGTTATATGGTTTCAACTAATTGATAATATAGTATATAGTCATGTTGTCTTTTAGCAAGTGGTCGTTTTCTCGCCGACATCATTCATCATCACACAACTCTATTCGATCATATTTACTGTTGTTTTACTGGAATGACTTAGAGAAAATTTGTGTGAATACTTTATTCTGTCATACACATAAGTATCTCCGCACAAAAGCAGCGAATTAGCCCCGGCCAGAGATGGAAATAGACACTCACTTCACTCGATCGCTCACTGATTAATTTTAAACTATTTTTCTAATATTCTAGAATCTTTCAGTCTCCTGAATGAGATTATCCAATAACGGCCAAGTTCTCAAATTTCCCTTAAAGGTCATTAGCTGTCAATTAAAAATATTTGATATTAACAGTTTCCACTTTAGAGACAATTGTTTAAATGTTTTAAAATTATCTACAGTACATCACAAAATGTTCAATCTTTTCTTTAGAAAATAATTATTGCTACACCTATACAAAAAAATTCGTCCTATGGGATCAATATTCCTATCGAATACGAATAGATGAGACCCTAACATGTATTACCGCTCCGGGTCAAAGTGAACCAGGGAATAATGGCAATGAACGGGTACACCACACGTCACAGAGCTTTATCATTAGATGCAGTTTAATATAATACCTAGGACACCGGGTTTTTTAAACCCCACTGACAGGGTGTCAGAGTTGACTTTCGATTAGCAAGACAATCTGCAACTTGAAAAAATTCTGATTCTATGTAATCCTCAAATGAAAATCCGTTGTATTAATCCTAGATTATAAGACTGTAAATTATCATTGCAATGTTGATTCTGGAACCCTTTATTTTTTTATAAAAAAATCAAAACTAATTTTGAATTTTCATTAATCGGTGATATAGGGATTAGCACACAAGTGTTTTATTCTAGAATGAACATTTTATAATTCAAATATTTTAGAAATTAAATTTGGGAATCGATCATTGTTATTAGCTGCTCTTTAACGTCTTATTTAAAATAATTTAATGTAATTACTTGTAATTTTTGTGCCTGTGTTTTGAATGTTGTGCCTTTGCTTGATTTTATCAGCCGTGGCAAATTGATTACCAATCAGGACATGTTTTTTTATGAGCTTACTCTACTGGAGAGACGATTAAAGTCAACTTTAAAAAAAAAATTTAAGCAGAGGTTATCCGCATAATTCAAAATATTGTGCTCATCTCCTGGGATAGGAGACTGTAACACTTGGGGATAAATGGCTCTTCGTAAATTCATAAAATGAAACGGATTGTAATATTGCAAATCATCCAGCTCCTATTGATGTGTAGTAGCATTCTACTGCTGAATTTTGCTTTAGAAAACTCCCCTGATTTTTAAAATGGGATTAATTTCATTGCAGTGCAAAGGTTGGAGTTAGAGTGAAAAGACAGATTATGAGGGGGATTAATAGATTTTTTAACGCTATATTAATCCGTTTGGTTGTCCTTTTGCAGACTACTAGCCTGAAAGTCCGTGACCCTTACCTCAGAAAGTAATTAGCTATATAGAAGTATTAAAGACTTTGCGTTATTTTTTCCTCTAACGAGGGTATCACGCGTCAAGAATTAACCCCTGGCGGTTGTATCCCATATCAAACCACACAATTCAACAATTTGATCATGAGATCGAACCCTAACAGCTAATACTAATCCTAATTAGAGCAAATTTGAATTTATTAGCAGGAAAGGCTACTCTGCATTTGTTATATATGCCATAGATTTTCGGTCCGTTCCTAGTGACCCCGTGTGCTTTGACAAGCTGTCACATTTTGATTAGTAAACAGAACAGAACGATCTGGGCATTCAGGTCGAACAGGTGTGGAGCCGGAAGGAGATCACGTGATGAGAACCGCGCTGTGAGATTTAGACAGAGTGCAGAGAATCGCAGTCGAGCGAGGGACACGCAACTGACCAGAGGCGTCTCTGACGAGCTTGCAAGGGTGTGCAAGCGTTGACACCCCCTGGCTTCTGGCAGAAGATATAGGAAGAAGTCCTCTCTTTGAGTATATGTGTCTCCACCCATCTCTCAGACACCACAGAAACATCAACCCTTTCGAGAATAAAGTGTGAGAGATACATATTTTTATAAAGAAGTGTGTTCGTTCGTTCATCGAATTGCGTAAATCGTGGGTATACACCACATTCCCTGATCATGAGAACTCGGGTCTCATTATCAGATGCAGTTTTGCTTTATACTCAGGTCCCTTTTTCTGGGGTCTCTTACTCCTTTCAGGTAGGGCGGGGGATACAGACCGTATTTTAAGCTCAGCTGTCAAGGGTTTTGAACGTAAAGGTTTTTTTTCAGTATACTTTCGTTTAGCTTCTTTATTTAATAACATATTAAACTTTGTGGGTTATTTAATACCAAAGCTATCTCAGTATGAAGTGGTATTATCTAACCCATAACTGGGTGAATAATACGGTTTATTTTTTTTCCCAAGAGTATTAGTCTGAAAGTGAACGTTGTAGCAAGATCAGTGTAATTAATATTATGGCTAATTTTTCCAGAAAACATTAGAATTGCCGGCAATACTGTATTTGACGGCATAAAAGACGCCTCCTAGTTTTAGCAGGGTAAATCAAGAAAAAAAACAACTATGTAGTAATATTATACGTGATGAAATTAATATAATGAATATTAGTGATAACACTTTTAGATTGCACAGTAGCCTTTTAAATAATGACAATAGGTATATGATAGTTACTCTGAAGTCTAATCTAATAGGAATTGCCTGGTAGCTAATTTCGGCCGACTATCGCCAATTTTAATCCTACACATGGAATATAAGAAGTCAGGAAATTTTAAGATATTTTAGTTTAAAAAGTGAGCCTTATATGCCGTCTAGTATAGTGATTCCTGAATATTTCAAAGCCAATGATACTTGGCCGAAAATAGAGAAATTATAAATCTTGCACCGGGAGAAATACGTGTGGGCAAAGTTCAATATCTCTTCCGGCGGGCTAGATGTAATAAGATATACTTGATCGAGTACTCTGACCGGGGTTTGCCGTATTCACCAGCGTTGGTCATCTAAGTGGTGACGGCGTCTGGCCAGACGATGTCACCTAACCGAAGTGAAAGATAGAGTAGGGTGTTTTGTGAATCCAATCTAAAGCAACAGATTTCGATTTTCTCTCTCTCTCTCTCTCTCTCTCTCTCTCTCGCGGAGACAAATGTTAACGTGAATGGCGATCTAATCAAAGATAAAGTGTCGGTTCCTAAAAGAATGAAGAAGCTAGACGACTCGTTGTTTGTCATTCGTTTCTTGCTGCTTCCACGGCTTCAAAAACTGAACAGAAAGAAGAAAGCAACAGAGGTCCTAACGCTTAAACCGAGTTGTTTCCCCCCACCTCAACCGACGATTAGCCATCCCCAACATAAAAGTTGTGGGTGACTTCACTACTGTTGGTTTTTAAGTAAAAACCAAATTGCACATCTCACGAATAATTACAATGTTGCCACTGATATTTAACGCACAAAATAAAATATTGGTGTTCTGTCTTCATCTGGAAATAAGAACGATTGAAAGATGGAGGAAATTCTGTTTTGAAAATATTTTTGGGTTACATTTTGAAGTGCTTGAAAATATTCAGCGCAAAAGTTTTGTCGAAAAGAATTGATTTGCTAAGACGAACCTCGAGAGAGTTTAACAGTGTCATTGCTTGAACAAAAATAGATCCCAATAACAATCAATGATTTTATCTAAAGCTTTTGTTTGATTTAAAAAAAAATCATTTTCCCATATTTTACTCCTTTTTTCTTTGATGTCGAGGACGATCATTAATTTGTAACTGATACTCAATATTAATCACCAAAATCACTGATATTTTTGGTAGTTATTCCTATTCTTCGATAAATTTTTTCATCATTTTTTTCCATTGTCACTTTTTTTCCTGCCTTCTTAGGATATTTTCATTATTCATAAATTTTGACGTTTGATTTCTCAAATAATAGAAGTATGGATGACCTACAAGCGACGGGGAGTGTGGAATCTGCGAACTGATTTTAAAACAGTGTTCATTTCACAATAAGCTATTGGTAAATAGCAAATTTAGAGGTCTTGAGTTTTGTAAAATGCAATCTATTTAGTTTTTGGTAAGCTTTATATTCTTCGAATCTGAATTGTTGCATCTACGAAATCCTCAGTGCTGGCGTATACTCTTCTTGCTCTTTTCTTGACACAGTCGATATCATTCCTCGTGTTTAAGCCCATATGCATCGTTATCAATTTCTATGTTCTTTGGTAAATATTTTAGCTTTTACAAGGGAGACTACCCAGATATTTATTCTTATAATGAGATTTCTGCAGTAGAGTTGGATTTCGAGTAATTATCTTGTGGTACTCTTTCCTTAATTTATTCTTTCATTATGCTTGATGATATCAGCTTCTAATTTCGTAAGGCACCACTTTCATTTTTACCTTCCTTGTCGCATCTAATTCTTTATTTAGAATTTCATTTTCTCTCACCTCTTTGGTTTGAAAATGGAAATAACCTTAAAATAATTTTAACTTGGTGTATAATTTTGATTAAATGGATAACGAATCATAACAGTTGCCAAGCAGCAGTCACAGACCAAATTATCTGGTGAAGGATATCAGAATTGGAATTCAACCAGTCAATTGCTAGATCGATAACCGATATTGTTGATATTTGAGTTTGGTAAATAGAAAATAAAATTTGACGTTGTTTATAAAGACAGAAATGGCTGGTCCGAGTTGATGAAAAACTGTATTTTATCAAGCTTAAAATACTTTCGATAAAAAATGTTCAAGCTTGAAAGATGCATGCATAGAGAAAATCATAAATAACAGAAGAATCAAATTATATACCCAACCCCTTCACTTCTGGCGAAATGTAATACAAAATGAATTTTTAAGCGGGTTAAGCTGGTTTGAATTCAGTTTTCGAGAGGTTAACGTTCTAGACTGGTTGCCTAACCAGTTTTCCCAACTATTTACCCATGTGAGAGAACAGATGGATTCATGCCTTTCCCAAAAAGCATGAGCGTAAACTGCCTCGTGCAGGATTTGAGCTCTAGTTGCCATTTCCATTTTCTACAGCGATAACTGTTAAGCTAACCTCGACGTCAAAAAAAAAAATGAATTGGAAACCCTAAAATACAAACTGTTCGAATCTTCATCCAACTTGTTGAAATGTGCAATAAAATTTAGAATTATCTAAGTCGGTTACTTTTCAGAATTATCCGGCCAAATCTTTTCTGATGTCATTCTCCTGATATAAATGTTTTTTTTTAATTCCTTAAATACACTAGAATCAGGATCTCTACATGGGATGACAAAATAAAACAAAAACAACATCAAACATAAAATCACTGAAGATTCAATCATTAACCTTAAAGACACTAAATGGTTACGATGTAAAGCGTATTATTAGTATTTCTGATTATCTTGAACCAAAAATATTCAACATAATATCTTTGTCTAAATCTATCCCCTCATTTTATTATAAGGAAAGGCTGTGAATGGTTATTATGTTGTCTTTTACAAATATTTGCTTTCATCTCACTGAGCCTAAAATAGGCTTACTAAGAATGCTACGAGCAATACTGAACAAGTAATGGAGGCAGCATTCCACAAAGCAGCGGCTATACGGCCACCTACTACCCATCACGAAAACTATCAAAGTTAGACAAATCAGACATGCAAGACACTGCCGAAGAAGTAAGGACGAACTCATAAGTGATGTACTCCTGTGGACCCCTTCACATGGACGAACAAAGGCAGGAAGACCAGCTAGAACTTACATACAGCAGCTCTGTGCCGATAGGGATGCAATGGACGATAGAGAGGGGTAGTGAGAGAGGGTCAGGGATATCTGTACAGATGGCGCGACGTGATGATGTTATATTGTATGGATTCATTTTCATTTAAAGCTAACTTCTCCCTTTTTTTAAAAAGAAAGACTGTAAACGGTTGCTATTTTAAGCCTTTTATTATTTGATATAATTTCCTTGATCTCAAAATATCAGGCTCACAGAGTATAGTATACAGGCATCTTTTTTTTAAGATGTCTTCTCATTCCCTTAAAGGCTGTGAAAGCGTAATATATGAAGTATTCTATTACACTGGTTTACAAAGAAATTGAGGCAAGCACAAAAATACCCGTTTTTACCTAATTTGAGGGTGCTGAATTCAAATTTGAAATCCGTTTTTACCCATCACCTCTAATTTTTTTTTTAGATATGCATAGTATGTATTTTGTGTATATATGGTACATAAAGGCGTATATGAAGTCAGGGTTAATTCTAATATTGTGAGACTTATGGCTTATTTTTTTGTTATTATGTACTAAATGTAAGTGATAGCATTACATATATATATATATAATCTCAAGACGGATTTTGACAGTTAAGGCAGCAGGTCTCAATCCACACTCTGGCAGTCATTGGAAGAAGTTGTCTCGCAGGCGGCGCAGGAGTTGGTGTCCCTCAACTATCGTGTTACACATCTTTTTGGTTACTAAATATTAGTATTGCATTTTCAAATGCACATTTAGTTTTACTTTGTTATATTTTCAGATTCTCCAATGGCTTCAAGCACGTCAAAATGTCGAGGATGCCTCAACAAGGCCAATTCTTTCTGCTACGTGTGTGGGGACTTCACAACAGTTGCACAGCGTCGAACCATCACTTCCCTCCTCAGAACCGCCTACTTTCACTATTTGACTGTAAAATTGGTGATCAGGACAAGTCTTGGGCTCCGCACATCTGTTGTAAACCCTGCTACAATGGACTAACTGCATGGTTTAATGGCAAGAAAGCGGCTTTCAACTTTGCAGTCCCGATGGTTTGGAGAGATCTGCGAAACCACGCAGATGATTGTTATTTTTGTTTAACTCATATAACTGGTTTCAATGCATCTTCTGGGAAAAAGATCAAATATCCCAACCTTCGATCTGCTATGAGACCCGTTCCCCATTCAGGTGATTTTCCTGTACCCACACCTCCTGTAAATAAGGATCTTCTTTCCTAATCAGATGAAGAAATGCCTTCAAGGGAGGATTCTGCCGAGTCAATATCTTTGGAAGATATTGAGTCTACATATTCAGGAACAAGTGGCAATGAGCCACACTGAATCACGCAAGAAGACCTGAATGATATTGCTCGTGATTTGTATCTATCAAAACAGCAGTCAGAGCTCTTGGCTTCTCGGCTTAAACAGTGGAACCTAGTCCAGGAAGATGTAAGGATCACCAGTTTCAGGAATCGGAACAGAGACCTTGCTTCCTTTTTCGACATGGAAAACAAGTTGTGCTACTGCACAAACATACCTGGCTTGTTTACGTCCCTTGGTTTGCCACATAATCCTTCAGACTGGCGTCTTTTCATAGACTCCTCCAAGCGAAGTCTCAAGGGTGTTCTGCACAACGGGAATAAATATCCCAGCATTCCCATTGCATACTCTGTCCATCTAAAGGAGCCCTATGACAATATGGAGCTTCTTTTAGAAGCTATTAAGTACAGCGAGTACCAATGGAGTCTGTGTGGGGACCTCAAGGTCATTGGTCTTCTTATGGGTATGAAAGCGGGCTTCACAAAGTACTGTTGTTTTCTCTGTCTCTGGGATAGTCGAGCTGTATCCCAGCATTACAAGCAGAAAGACTGGGAGTCTAGAAGTACTTTGGTTCCTGGCTAACACAGCCTGAAGGAGAATCCTCTGGTGGACATGAATAAGATGCTTCTTCCTCCTATCACATCAAGCTTGGTTTGATGAAGAATTTCGTGAAGGCGTTACACAAAAATGGTGCTGCCTTCCAACACTTGTCTACTGTGTTCCCAGGTCTTAGTGCTGCTAAGCTCAAAGAGGGCATCTTTGTCGGACCTCAGATCCGAGAAGTGCTGAAGGATACTGATTTTGAGGAGCTTCTTAACTTAAAGGAACTGGGAGCATGGGAAGCATTCAAGTCAGTCTGTAGTGGCTTCCTTGGTAACACACGCGTACCAGATTACCAAGCCTGTATTGAGAAGTTGCTAAAGTCTTACGAAGATATGGGGTGCCGAATGTCACTCAAGATTGATTTTCTCCATTCTCACCTCAACTTCTTCCCGCCAAACCTTGGAGCAGTGAATAATGAGCATGGAGAAATATTCCACCAAGACATTACGAAGATGGAGAGCAACTATCAAGGCAAATGGAACCCCGGCATGATGGGAGACTTCTGCTGGATGCTCTTGCGTGACATCCCGGAGGCAAAATACACCAGGTCTTCTAAGAAAACACACTTTTGACTGTCTGTGGTACTATGAATTGTGTAATTGTGTCATCCAGGTATATTGCTTCAATCAGTGTTCTTTATCTATCCTGTTTTATCAGTTATAAGCTGCTGCAACTCTTGAAATATGCACATATATTCTCTGTTTATATTAAAATGAGACTATTTAAAAGCCAGAAAACTAGAAGTGATAGAGCAAAACTATTTATAAATTTGAATTCATCACACCCAAATTAACAAAAAACACCAATTCTCATTCTTGCCCCAGACCAAAAATTTATTTTTGTAAACCAGTGTTATTAGTATTGGTGGGAATTCCTTGCGCCCTGTTAGCAAGCTAGACTAGTAAATATTTACACCTGAGTTTGAGTCTCATTATATAACCTTGTGCCACATCCAAGCTAAAAGCTCAGTAAATTATTAATGGATTTACCATGTATGGTACATAGAAATTTTTGTTTTAAAGCTACACAATTCTTTCAAAAGAAAGACTGAATGAATAGTGTTAGATATTTCATTAAGGAACTTGATCTTCTGGATCCAATATAAATGCGCATACCGTACATATTACAATAATACGGACTAAAAGGGTGAAACTTCAGACGAAAAGAAATGTATTAAAAATAACTCCTCCAAAAACGTATTAAATAAAGAGTCTACATAAAATATTAAGATATTCTAAAAAGTCTGGATAACTAAGACATAAAAATTAAAGAAAAATACAAGATAACAATTTCAATTAAAAACTTGTTTGCTTCATTTCGTTTTCTTTCATATGAGATAATTTTTTATCTTATTATTGATGTTTAGGTTGTGTCAAAGCCTGGTCGATATTATTCTTAGGTTTTCCATTTTCTTCATTCCACACTAGGTAATCTCACTGATAGACTTCTTTGTAATTTAGTCTGTCTTTCCTTGGCATCGGCCAACATGGCGGCGGAGCTTTGACAGATTGGGAGATTAAAAACAAATCGGTCGTAAAAAGAAAAAGAGTATATTCTCAA
Source organism: Sepioteuthis lessoniana (assembly GCA_963585895.1). Lineage (NCBI taxonomy): Eukaryota > Metazoa > Mollusca > Cephalopoda > Myopsida > Loliginidae > Sepioteuthis > Sepioteuthis lessoniana. The sequence goes on along the minus strand of CAUZXS010005581.1, from coordinate 198,820 downwards.
GATATGATACTAAGTGTACCAATTTTGACCACCGTGTTGATGGGGTTCTATAATACGATTGTATTCCTTGCAGATTTTAAAGCCCATTAAAAAGAGGTTGCTTGTATATGATAAACTGCATTCAGAGGTGAGGCTCCAATACTGGAGCTGGTGGAATTATAGTTTTACCCTAAGATATCCTTCCTTGAGTTAAGTAAATTGTTTTATATATTCTGTGGTTCTTTATATATAATATTTGAAATTTATTGAAATCTGTCGTTGTATAACACAACTACATGAAATCTGGATGGAAATTTTCTCTGTCAGTGAACTCAAGAATAATTAACTGAATCCTTTCGGCAAAATGTGTCCCAGGTATGAGACTAAATTGCTTTGAATTGTAAGGCTTCAGATCAATCATTTTTACCAACCTCTCCGCTCGGGCAGGATATGACACAAGGTCAATTTTTAAAGCGGAGTTTAACAGGTTTGAATTCAGAGTTTGCCTTCTTCTAAACTAGTTGCCTAACCAAGGCTGAAGAACCAGTCTACCCTACTATTTACCCTTAGCTGGAGGGAGAATAATTGGATTCATACCTTTCCCAAGGGTATTAGTGCTATATGAAATTCAATCAGTCTCGTCCGGGATTTGAACTCGTGTCGCCGTGTTCATTTCCTATGACAATAACCATTACACCACGGGCTTCAGATCTATAACTCAGAGGATGAGGGAGGTCACGATTTGCCACAAAACTAATCAGTTTTAACATCCCTCAGTGCAGGCTTCGGCCGCTTTGGTTTTTCTGCCCTTACCTCTATGTCTATTCAGAAATAAAACTACAAATTCCTATTCTCTCTTCATTAACACAATCTCAAACATTATTCTATGTATCTACCAACCCTTCTGCACAAGCAAGATATGACACAAGGTCAATTTTTAAGCGGATTCTAATAGGTTTGAATTCAGTTTTCCTTCGTCTTGGTCAGATGTCATGCCAAGGTAAAAGAGCTCAGACCGTAGCTGGATGCACAATAATTGGATTCATACCATTCCCCTAAAGTAATAGCGTTATGTGAAATGCAAACAGCTCATTTAGGACTTGAACTCAGGTCGCTGTGTTCATTTTCTACAATGGTAACCATTACACCACTAGCACCTCCTTATTGTAAACTTTGTATCAAAGCGAATCCAAATCTTAGAAAATAACTTAGACACTACAAACGTAAATTCTCAATCTACGGAGTGGATGCGTGCATGCATAAACTTTTAATAGTCGATATCTTTACGGTAATCTGTGGGTCGGCATCTAATAAGTTTTACCCGTAGATTCAAGAAGCCATTCTCGTTGGGCGGGGATAGACTCTTCATTGCACTTTAACTAGTTTTTAACCCTTCCGAAAAGAATCCACCTTATTTGTAGCGCATAGTATTCTTAATAGAAGAATTACCCCCTCCAAAAGGGGTGTCCATGTTGTGACGCTAAACTGTATCTGGTGGTGAGGCTCCAATCTATGTGTTCTGGAGTGTGTGGAATATTCATTCATTTTCATTACTCCCATGTCCTCCCTGAACCGGAGTGTTCGTTCTTGTTAAGTTTCTATCAATGAAACAAACCGATATTTCATAGCATTCCTTACCAATACGAAGTGTAGCATAGAAATACAAGAAGTAATATAATTATGCAAACAAGTGGTTATTATTAATAGCTGTTAGGATAATATTAATTGGTTAAATAGATCCGTTTAAAAATGATTAGTTTCAGGTAGGAATACTTGATATGATGTATAACCGTGTGCAAAAATCACTTAAACGATATAATAAATGTAAATATAAACGTACATTGTACGCAATTCTCCAACTTTTGGCTTAAAATAGCCCCAAACTACTTAAAATGCCGTTAAAATCAGTCAAACAAAAATCAATGCCGACAGTCAAGCAATTTTTGTCTCTACTGTCGTATATCTCAGGGTCCCAACTGATTGAACGATCATGTCACATTCTCTCCCTTAGTGTTGAGACTGATGTAGTCATTCCTAAGCTTAGCTTATTTATGGCATAAGGCCAGAAGTTTGGAGCACTAAGTGAAAATCGTCCTTAGAGATAATTGTTTGCACAAATCAGCTTTCTTCTTGGCGATGTTTTGTTGTCTATTTCTAATAAACATATAAACTATTTTTCTTCTATTACATAATCATAACAGCAAAGTATTAATCCACTTCTGTTTATTAAAAAAAGAAACTTTTTAATAATTTCTTTCGAAAACAATTACATTCTTCTTGATACTGATACATGCCTCAAGCGACTTTCCATTCTGCTCACTATTTAAAATAAGTTTTATTTTCCTTCGTTCTATCGGTAGGGCAAAGAATTTATCTTCTGCAGGGGCGTAGGATCCCCCATCCAATAACAAAAAATTTCATCAGGTGGGGAGACTGCATTTTTGAAGCTTTGTGACGTGTGAAGTACCAGCCCTTTGCCATGACTCCGGAGTTCACTCTGACCTGGACTAGTCGTACCTATTAGGGACTCATCTCTAAAGCAAATGGATGCTTTTTTCAAGCATTCCTATTCAGTACTAATAAGTATTGCAGAGGAATACGTGAAACTATATAATTGTCAAGAAAAGATCATTATTAAAAAGGAATAGGGACTTGAAACCATATGATTCGGTATAAGTAATTAATATTAGATCGGAATATTTGATATCATGTAACTGAGTGCAAAGAAATAATTAGATGTGAATAAATGTTACAAATTATTGGACAGGAACACTTGAAACAATATAACTGCGCAAAATATTTGTATTAAATTGGAAAACTTGATATAATAAAACTGAAACCAAATGGTTAGGGGGGAACAAAATCTACAATGGAACGTTGAAAATAGAAATGATTAAAATTTCGGTGTTCAATAACTCATAAAAGGTTGATATCCTTTTAAATAAACGAAGCCTAAACTTTTTTTTCGCTCTTAAGGATTTTAATTCCTATCCCCGCAAATAACAAGCGACCTTTCATATTGCTTTACTCAATATCCTTTTCTTTAAAAGGTCGTTAACATTATTTAATCTTTTAAATTTCATCTATTGTATATCCATAACTCTTTTTCCTTCTTTGTTTCGACATATGTCTATTTTGATTTTAGACATCATATCTGATGTGCTCGCCTTTTTCGTAAGCATCAGGTTTTTTTTCTCTCGCTGAACTTTGTAGATCTCTTAATTATTGCTTTTTTTTTTTTTTTTTACTTCATTATATATATTTTTTTTACTTGCAAGAACACACTCGGCGTTTTAGCTTTTTACTCTGTTCTCTGTATTTGCTGGAAGAAGCAATATGCGTTAAAATAAAATCAACACACTTACAAATGACCATTTGACAGTATTTTTTTCTAATCCTCTCACTCTTTTAAAACATCAACCATTATTCATCGAAATTCTTTTCCTGTATTTCAATTTCACCAAGTCAATATTTTGAACGGTGTTTTTATTAATTATTTACCATTTTCTAATTAAAAAAGAACGAAGAAAAAGTGCAAAGCATTATTAGAATAATGTTGAATAAGGCTAATGACTTGTATTTCTTTTGGAAGTGAACGGCTACTATTCAAATCAATATAAGAATTCTTTTCTGAAAGAGATGCTCAGTTTGAAAATCAGTCACATCAAAAGAGAATAAACTTTTGCCCTTTAAAGATTCGAAATTCTTGAAAAGTAATTTCTGACAACCACTCGATTGTCTTAGCAAAATGGACGTTTACAGAAGAAAATAATTGAACAAACAAAGTAAAAAGAACTGGTTTTTTTCATGAGAAAATGCAATATATAATAATTGCAGTCCCGTCACTTCTGTTGTTGTCAATAACATGAGATGAAGAGAAAATAGAAAAAAAAAATGGTTATGTTTGTAAAAAAACTTTAGACATTAGTTGAATATTGAATGAATGATATATTTCTTGGGTATTAACTTTGATTTTGGCACAATATATGTATACATTATTTTAGCGAATTATGATCCATAGTGAAATTTATATAGTTTATTGTAATTTATAATCAAATTATTTAGCCCAATTCCCTAAACTATAACAGATCCTCGGGAGATATTTTTTGAATACAGTTTATGTATTTTAAACAAGTAGCAGCTATCTCAAGTTTTAAGTAGCAGACCTTTAGTAGATAGTTCCGATACCTCAGCAGCAATATCTCCTCTACTGAAATCGATGTCAACCTAAGCATGGCGAAAGCGTGGACTGCGATGGACAGGTTACAAATTAAGTGAAAATTTGACCTTTCCGATAAAATAAAACAAGATTTCTTCCAAGTTATGGCTGTGTCAATACTACTGTATGGAAGCACGACTTCGATGCTAACGAAACTTACGGAGAAAATTCTCGATGGGAACTACACAGGAATGCTATGTGATGTTTTCAATAAATCCAGGAAGCAGCACCCAACACAGCAGTATCTGTGCAGCCATTTACCACCTACCTAGCATAAAACGAATAAGACATGTTGGGCAGAGCTGATGACGCCAGAACGAACTTATGAGAAACATTTTCCGATGAAATCCTATACAGAAACGCACCAATGTTGGGCGACCAATAAAAACTTATATCAACTATGTGCGAACACTGAACGTAATTTGGAGGGCCTTCCAAGAGCGATAGATGATAGGGATGGATGGCAAAAGAGTCAGGGAACTGTGCCATCAGAACGACTTGATATAGTTTATGGGAAAAATGTATATTATATAGAGTAATAAGAAGAAAACAAAATGAATAAAATTTACGATTTTACAAAAGAGGATAAAATTGCTTAATGTTAAAAGAAATTAAAAAGCAGTTCCCATTTTTGTGAATACATTAAAAACATGGCATCCAGCATAGTTATTGGTGACATGACGATGTCGTTTTATATATAAAATATGCGCGTGTGTGTGTGTGTGTGTACATATATATATATATATATATATATATATATATATATATATTGTTGTGGCCCATTAGGGGCCAGAAAGTAGATTGAACAAGTAAATTGAATAAACAGAACATATATACAACATAAGTTTTAGTACAGCTGATAGAAGTGTCTGTACGAACTGTCAGGTTTGACTGCTGAGAGAAGGTCCGTATTTGTCGTTCGTCCCACTGACCGAACGAGTGTGGCACAAGGTATATTTTTAGGTACTATTTACCAACCCCTCCGCTCGGGCAGGATATGACACAAGGTCAATTTTTAAGCGGAGTTTAACAGGTTTGAATTCAGAGTTTTCCTTCTCCTAGACTAGTTGCCTAACCAAGGCTGAAGAACCTAGTCTGTCCTACTATTTACCCATAGCTGGAGGGAGAATAATTGGATTCATACCTTTCCCAAGGGTATTAGTGCAATGTGAAATGCAATCGGTTTCGTCCAGGATTTGAACTCGTATCGCCGCGTTCATTTCCTACAGCGATAACGACTACACCACGGGCACCTCCACGGTATATTTTTAGGTGGGTCTTGGTATTCTACCGACCGATCCAACCAGAAATATAAGACTTATTTACAACAAATTTAACAATTCATAACTTGAAATGATCTTAATAAAATAATATAGACAAAAAGTGTCTTTATTATTTAATCGGACATGCATATATATATATATATATATATATATATATATATATATATATATATATATATATATATATGCCCTGTGTATGTGTGTGTGTATATATATATATATATATATATATATATATATATATATATATATATATAACATCTTTAAAGAAAAAACCAAAAACCGGTTATTTTAGGATTATAAATTTATTTCCATCCTGTTTTTCGTTTCTGGTGTGAACCAAAAGCACGAAGAAAAATATAACAGGACTTCTTCAGATCCAATGGATAAATAAAACAGAATAGACACGTGGGGGGGAGGGAGGAAGAGATTTAAAGAGTTAATTACCTCGTTTATTTGAATTTCAGCTCCTGAATGATTTTCTTGTCCTGAAGGAATTACTCCCAACTCTGGTTTAACTGGACCGAATACTACTATATATATATATATATATATATATATATATGTGCCCTGGGTATGTGTGTGTGTGTATATATATATATATATATATATATATATATATATGCCCTGTGTGTGTGTGTGTGTGTATATATATATATATATATATATATATATGCCCTGTGTGTATGTGTGTGTATATATATATATATATATATATATATGCCCTGTGTGTATTGTGTGTGTATATATATATATATATATGCCCTGTGTGTATGTGTGTATATATATATATATATATGCCCTGTGTGTATGTGTGTATATATATATATATATATATATATATATGCCCTGTGTGTATGTGTGTATATATATATATGCCCTGTGTGTATGTGTGTATATATATATATGCCTTGTGTGTGTGTGTGTATATATATATATATGCCTTGTGTGTGTGTATATATATATATATATATATATATATGCCTTGTGTGTGTGTATATATATATGCCTTGTGTGTGTGTATATATATATATATATATATATATATATATATATATATATATATATATATATGCCGTGTGTGTGTGTGTGTATATATATATATATGCCTCGTGTGTGTGTGTGTATATATATATATATATATATATATATGCCTTGTGTGTGTGTATATATATATGCCTCGTGTGTGTGTATATATATATATATATATATGCCTTGTGTGTGTGTGTGTATATATATATATATATATATATGCCTCGTGTGTGTGTATATATATATATATATATATATATATATATATGCCTCGTGTGTGTGTATATATATATATATATATATATATATATGCCTTGTGTGTGTGTATATATATATATATATATATATATATGCCTTGTGTGTATGTGTATATATATATATATATATATATATATATCCTATCTGTGTGTATACGCTGCTTTGTTTATTCCTTTAAATAGGCTAAACCCCTGTACTGTTGTATTTTTGTGTCGTGATCCTTAGTGGATATTTGTTTTCTAGTGTAATGTTCAAAGTGCTGAGTAAAAATATATATGGACACATAGTTTGTTTGCTTCAAAAGAAATGTAGGTTCAAAGTTTGAAAAGAATAAACATGTTTGGGATGAAAGTAAAGTGATGCTGATGTGATCTTCAAAAAGCAAATCTAACACGAAACAAAGGACAGATAGTCGTTTGCATAGATGACCTCAATACCATTACTACGGTCTTAAGTTCAATCCTTGCACTATCGGTCTTGTTATGCAAAAACTAAACCCAGTTAATAGCAATAAAACCTTCTACTGAAGGTGTGGTATCTTGTCAGTGAAGAAAGCATAATATCTTCGTAATTTTTCCCCTGCATCCTACTCTCATGAATTGCAAACGATATGATTATTATTTTCTTTTGTTGATATCGCTCTGGCAAATAGCCGTAAACATAAAACCATGTGTAGTGAAGCGGCAAGAGCTGGAGCCGGTAATTTTCGAGGTCTTAGAAATGAAAAAAAAATCAATCTGTAAACTTTGATGAAGAGATGACAGTCCGATAATACTGGGATTATTTCCGTCCTGATATAGATGACTGAATTGCGGTCAGCTTTTTTTTTTGTTTTGTTTTGATTTTTATCTTTTGCCAACGATAAGGTTCTCTGTAACTAACAGATGTGTACGCAAAGGTGTCAATTTGCACAGTAGGAATCATTTTGAAATATGAAATCAGCGGACAAAGTTCAAACTCTGGTATCGACTCAATAAACTTAGCTCATACTATAATCATGATACACTGAAGTTTTACTAATTTAATAATGTACTCGTGTAAGCATAAAGAAAATATTTTACTCATATGTTATCTATCTATTTATTTTATCGTGGTGTAATGGTTATCATCGTAGGAAATGGACACGGCAACACGAGTTCAAACCCTGGACGAGGCTGATCGCATTTCACATAGCATAATACCCTTGGGAAAGGTATGAATCCAATTATTCTCCCTCCAGCTATGGGTAAATAGTAGGGTAGACTGGTTCTTCAGCCTTGGTAAGGAACTAGTTTAGAAGAAGGCAAACTCTGAATTCAAACCTGTTAAACTCCGCTTAAAAATTGACCTTGTTTCATATCCTGCCCGAGAGGAGGGGTTGGTAAATAGGAACTATCTATTGTATCGTGGTAATGAAGAGATACACAGTGAAATGGTTAATTATTTATTAACTGAATTTGTACTGCCCAACAAATATTATATGTCTCTCTCTGAGTGAGTTACGTCTGAAGTTGGTCTTACTACTGACTGAGTTCTTTCAGTACCGATGTGCTTAAAAAAACACGTCTTTTATAACTCCGAGATACCAGAAGTCACGTGGTACTGTGATATACTAGCTTAGCTGGCAACGATCAACTTAGCAAATTCAATACAGTCGCAAGATAACATCAGCAAAGTGGTCTCACGGTCTCACAGGAAAGAGGAAAATAAAAGATGATGGCGAAATATAATTTGTTGTCTAATGATAGTGACAGATATTTCCGTTCGCAGATAAGAGCAACAAATTACCGGAAAAAACGGAAGTATGTAAGTTCCGATAACCAGCCATAGTCAGAAAATATGTGAGGCAAAGAGGATGTTCATATTTCCGCGTGGGACTCGAGAGACAATATAAGGTCTGTAATTTTAGATTGAAGGGAGAGATCCTCAGGTCTCACAAGCAAAGGGAGAGACCCGCTAGTCTTTCAAGCAGATCTGTCACCTCCTCGTGTGTGTTCTCCGGCCGTCGAACTACTTCACAAAAAGGGTCCCCGCCACGGAAGAAAGATATGTGCGAGCTTTCTCTGACTGGATTCCTACTACACACAATCGTCGCTGACGAAAGATAAAAATATAAATTATATTCTTATAAATCTACGAGTCCTTCATTGTTTGTCCAACGGTTCAATATACGACAGTACGAGCAACTATACAACAATATGTTGCATTATCGATTCACTTATTTTAATACATCATTTAATAATTATCTATCTATCGTATCGTGGTAAGGAAGAGATACACAGTGAAATAGTTAATTATTAACTGAAGTGGTACTGTCCAACAAATATAAGTCTCGCGCTGTGGGTGTTACGCCCGAAAGTGGTCTTATTAACGACTAAGTTTTTTCAGTACCGACGTGCCTAAAAAACAAGACGTCTTTTATAACTCCGAGATACCGGAAGTCACGTGGTACGAGCCACTATTCAACAGTATGTTCTATAATCTATTCACTTGTTTTAATATACCATTTAATAATTCTCTATCAATCTATATCTATCTGATAATGTTTGGAAATGCTGTCTTTATGATTAGCTTCCTCCTATGATTTTATCACTCCTTTCATAGTTTGATTGTTAAGGTTATATGCCACTAATCAGGAATATGAAGAAAGTGATTCAAGCTTGGTCATAATTTTGTTTCATCTCTATGCTCGGCCACATGTTGCCATGATGATACAGGAGACGCTAACTGACTTGGGATATCAGACTTTGTTACATCCACCATATTCTCCTGATCACTGCCCCATCGACTTTCATTTTTCAAGCATCTGGATACTTGTTAACACCAAAAAATATATTTCTTTCCAAAGGAAGAAGAAAGAAACTATATCTAAAGATTTCTTGGCATGAAAACCATGAGAGTTTTAAAGTACAGGCATAAATAACCGATTTAATCGAAGGCAGAAATGCTTAGATGTTCAGGAATAAAGTTTTGACTGAGTCAAAAACAAAATTTATTATTTCAAGAATAAGTTCATTCTAAAAGCGAACATTTTTCCGGATAACCATATATAGTGCAGCAAAAATATCTTCCACATTTTAAACTGTCATTGGTCTGGTGCAAGTGAACTCGATAGGTCCATATAATAAATGTCTTACCATTTTTTGGGAATCCTGAATTGCATATTTGTTTTATCAAGTGTCGGCAGTGAATCTGTATATTATGCATTTACCCCACCCCCCTTCCACGGAGGAATTAAGTTTTTCTTCTCCTAGACGAGTTGCCTTATAAAGATTTAAAGATTCCGTGTGCTCTACTAAATGAATACATCCCTTTCCGCCGGGTGTTAGCTTGAAGTGTAACGTAAACATCTTCGTCCAGGATTTGAACTTGATTCGCGATTTCAACAATAACCGTTACGCTAAATGCTCCACTTAACAGTATACGTATTTACCCAATCCCACAGTTATGGGCAAGATGTGACTAAAGGTCAATTTTCAGCAGTGTAAACTGGTTTGAATTCAGTTTTCCTTCTCTTGGACTGGTTGCATTGTTTGCCTAACGATTTGCTCACCGCTGAAGGAGAGCACATATGGCTTCACCCCACCTTTTTTTTCTTAGGTCATTGGCACAAAGTGAAATACAAACATCCTTATCCATGACTTGAACTCAGGTCGCTGATTTTATATCTTTTGACAGTGCGCCTCCTAACAATGTATCGATAAAATGACCCTCATCCACCCAACAAATCTAATATATTGGTGACAATCATTTATTTAACACGAAAATATCGAGTAAATCAGTTTGCCTAATAAAAAGATACTTAAAGTTCAACGAAAAGAGAATTATACTTTGTGGTACGCTTTTAAGAATACAAACATATATATTTTAACAGCAACAAGAGTGACCTTCACGCAACAAGTCTCTATAATCTTGCTAATATGATTTTACCGTTTAATGAGGTTACTTGCTACGAAATGATTTGTCTCTACAAGACGTCATCATTTCAATTATCAGCCCCATTCAACCCCAGTAAGCTCTAATCTATCCAGTTTATTCTAAAAGAAAGTGATGTATCTACGCAACCCTTCGTTACGGGCAGAATGTGACGCATGGTCAGTTTTTTAGGTGGAGTACAGTTGGTTAGAGTTTAGTTTTTCTTATCCTAAAATCGTTGTCAAACCAATTCCTACAACAATAACCGTTACACTAAGCCCGCTTCTAATTTAAGTAATTAAAACAGTTATTGAAAAGGTATTGTCAACATTTCTCAGATAATTGAGCTGATTCTCGATGTTAACGTTTAAAGAGTTGAGTTCTTGTGGCTTAGTGGTTAACGTGTTGGACTGCAACATAGTTGAAAGTGAGTTCGAACTCCAGTTGCGTTATTGCGTTCACTTTCGGTCTAATACCCTTAGGAAAAGATATGAACCCCCTTATTTTCCCAAGCTATAGCTTTGAGTACCATACTGTCTTTCTACCAGGATTGATTTGGCATTAAATTACCCACGAAGTTCATGCCATTAAACAAACTAAACGGCGTTTCCCCCGATATATTCTTCAACCTTCTTCAGGTGCATTATTTGAGAGTAGAAAAATTTCTTTATTTGAAATAGATAGTTGACGAGGGTCGGAAAATGGATCGGCTGACATACTGCGTTAATCCCATCAAGTATACGAAGTTGACTCATGGTCAAGTTTGGTTGAAAGCACCGAAGTAAAGAACCGATGAACCTGCTTAATACTTGGATAGGTGACCCCTTCGTAACAGAATTTTGTGGGAGCCACCTCAGTTTCGTGTACTTAGCTTAGTACAAAGCATGAATAGGAAGAGTTTCATTTGTCAGAACAATTTATCCTGTTTAAATAATTTCAATATGTTATAGATAATATAAAAAAATCCTCCTTCGTTCATTGTATAGAAACTCAGGTGGGTACGTGTTGATGAAAGACAAAACTTGATCTTGAGATTACTATGATTCTCTGGTTTTTGTGCTGCCCCAGAATCAGAAATGCCTGGACAAAGTTTACCTCGTTTGTTTTCCGCGTCCTGCTCAAGACAAGAAAACTAAAAAGAGTGAACGCAGATAATGGACCATATGAGGAATATATCAACAGTGATCTGAGACACTGGGTTCATTTATTACGCTTTCACGGATGGCAAAAGAACAATATATATAAAAGACTATTTCAGTTTTGTATCTTCGAGATTTTCGGCTTTTTGAAATATACTGTGAAAATTGGAAGTTATTTTAGAAATATAAATATTAAAAAGAAGACCCAAAGACTGAAGATATTCAAATCGTTTTGTATTGACGTCAATCTTTATTTTTGATCCACAAAAGATAAGTTTCGACATTAATTTTTATTATCATCCTAGAATTTGTGTCGATTTCTTGTACTCCAACCTATTTAAATTTCGGTTTTCAACAAAAAAGATCAAAATCACTTTTTTGATCAGTACGAGTTTTATCCTGAATGATAAAGACCATATTTTATAGCCGGAAATCGATAATTATTACAATTATTATTTTGTAGTGGCGAGGAAGGGCAAGTGTCTTTGGCGGGATTCCATCATCTAAATTAGTCTGGGGAAATGATTTTTTTCTTCTCTTATCGTCGAAAAATATTGCTTAGAGACTTGATGTCAAATTCAAGACTACAATTTTATGAGGTTTTGCAACTCAACATACATCCATAATAATTTTTAAAAAAAAGTAGAAATGAAGAAAACAAAAAAGCATAAAGAAAATAAATATAAAGAACTTTTTTCCTCCAACCAAATACATTAGTTTGATTAACAAGTATTATTCATGTCAAATTTGCTTAGAATTAGAGATATGTACCTAAGATTTCGGGTGTATTTTTCAAAATTCTTTGTAGGATGATTAGACCTTTTAATTGCCATGTGTGATTATAGTCGAATATTGTTCCTTGGCTGGTTCATATTTCCTATCTATTAGATCAGTGTTTCTCGGGAAACCTCAAGTTCTGCATTAGGTCTCTTGGTTTTCTGCGAGAAACTAACAAATTGGCTAATGCATTTTTTGGGTAATTTTCGTTTTCTTATATCTGTAATTTTACTATACACGTACGTTATATTGGAAAATCCTTGATAATTGTAATAAAAGTTCAACCTCTTATATTATCTAAAAACTATAATAAACATAGATGTCTATGTAGCACCAATATGAAACCGCCTTTAATGATTTGTGAACAGAGCCTATATGTGGCTTGCTTAGAAGACACCGACTGCTTCTCTGCAGAGGGGTAAGATCCCCCCCAACGTGTGTCCTGGACATGACACTAAACAATCTGATGGTGAGGTTCCAGTAATGAGGGAGCTTTGTGGAGTACCCCTTCATTGCCATCGCTCCCAGGTCCACTCTGACCCGGAGTGGTAGCACCTGATAAGAGCCCTATCTATGGGTTAAACAGAACTAAACCGTGCTTCTTTCACTATACTGATTTTTGTATTTAAACTGCGTATTTATGATAAACTGAATTGTTTAAAATAGAACTGTTTTGACATTGGAACTGCATACTGGTGCTTAACTGGAGTGCTCAAAATAGAACTGTTTTGACGTCTAAACTGTGTACTTATGCCGAACTGAATTATCTGAAATAAAATTGTTTGACATTTAACTCTGTTTATTGCCTAGTCGGCTTGGGCTGTGGAGTGCACTGCAGAGGGATGAGACCCCCCTAACGAGTGTACTGTTGGTGACACTAAACGGTCTGATGGTGGGGATCCGGCGGTGCTGGAGCTTTGGGGAATTCGGAGTACCCTTTCATTGCCATCGCTCCCGGAGTGGTGGCACCTGATGGGGCCCTGTCTGTCAGTCGGATGGAACTAACAGCATACTTATGCTAAACTGAATTCTTTGAGTAAACTGAATAGCTTGAAATAGAAATGGTTTTGACAATTAAACCGTACTTACATTTAAACTGCATGCTTATGCTTAACTGAATTATTTGAGGTGGAGCTGTTTTTCGACATAGAAACAGTATTTACACTTAACTGAATTGTTACATATAACTGCTTGAATAGTTTGAAAGAGAAATGTTTTTGACAGTTGAACTGTGTACTTGTGCTGTACTGAATTGTTTTAAATGGAACGGATTATTTATATAAAAGTGGATTTGGCGTTACAAAGGTTGATATGCGATAAAACCCAACAAACCAAACTATATGAGGCGGGTTCGGGAATCTTTGAAGTATTAACTAGAGTAGAAGATGTATCTGTCTTTTCTGTTCCTTCTGACGTGCAAATACTTCCTCATTCGCTCACATTATTCAGAAAATTTCACCACGTATATAATGGAATATAATAGAAATATATTTATCTTTTAATGCAAGGGTTCCCTGTGATAACAAAATAAACTACGGCAAGAGTTCCAAAAAGAAAAAAAAAATTGTAAAAAGCTGTGTCAGATTAAGTAAATTTAACAGTGCAACAACCCGGCGAGGATATTTTAAGCTTATAGGTTAGAGAATCGCGTACATTGTTCATTTATATTTACCTTTTTTTAAAATTGTTTGCTTTTTTTTTTGCCCACAGTTATATCAAATATTCTTATTTAATACAAGTAATTTACGCTGGGTTGTATGACTTTAAGTATTCCTATCTAATACTAATATGGTTTTAAGTATTCCTATCTAATACTAATATGGTTTTAAGTATTTCTATTAAGTCGATTGTTTACTCTCATATGGTTTCAAGTAACAATACTCAAGACAAATATTTTACAGTTTTTTTGGTATCAAATATTCCTATTAAATACGGACAATGTTTTAACGGATCTATTTGTCACATAGATTAGACTCTCATTTACTACCACTGGGTCAGAGTGGACCTTGGAATTCTGACAATGAAGAAATACTACACATTCCCCAGAGCCCCAGATATGAGGTCCCTCCGATTAGATGTAGTTTTGTGTCATACCAAGGACCTTCGTTTCTTGGTAAGGTCATTCTCTTTAGCATATTTTAAACCTCGCTAACAAGTTGGTCACACACTAAAATATTTCCAAATTTACTTTCGTTCGTTAGCATTATAAACACTAATTATAGACAAAAAGTAAATGGGTGGAAATTTAATGATTTCATTTCGAAAATGTTTTCATGGTTCTAAAATCACTTCATGACATTTCAACAGATTTATAATACTTTATAGTGATTTAAACTTTTTTAAGTAACATATTTTGAAAAGGTCATTTTTATTTTTTTCTGATTGTGTGCTACTGTGAACTGCTAAAAAGAAGAACATGCTGCTGCTACAATGAAAGTACAAATTAAAATTTCATTTGTATTCCTTTACATCGTATGTGCATGGTAAATTTTGACACACATTAAAAGCAGAAACAAAAAAGTCAATGATCAGCTTTTTTTTTTTTTTTTTTTTTTTACTTTCGTGTATAGTTATTTTCGGATCTCAAGTTATTGGATGATGTGTAACTCTTACACCACTTTTTGCATCAATCTCTGAAAGAAAATCGCTCCCTTGGCGGTTTTTTTTATATGTTAAAGTATTCTCTGTTGAGGAACCAAGACCCTACACTGCATCAGATCGTGAGGATCAAGTTTAGAAGCGCTGGGGAGTGTCGGATACCCTTCATTATCATTACGCCAAGGTCAAATCTGAACGTGTGTGGTAGTACATGTTTGTATTCCATCCATGGGTTAAATAAATGTTTGAAAAATGGTAAAATGAGGAATATTTGGAACCATAGAAATGTGTAAATTATTGGTATTAGAAAAGAACACTTGATTTGATAGAACGGTGTGAAAATTCTCTTAAAAAGCTCAATAAAAAAGTAGAATGAACCCCGTTTCCTAAATTATAGACATGAAATTACTCTTGAGGGTTTGACCCACTGTTAAAATCAATATTTAGCTGAATCCAATACGTTTTACTTACATAAGGAATTGTGGCAGTACATTTTGTTATGCCATAAAAATGGTATTCATTACAAATTAGCGATCATAAGATTTAATTTACTACTTCGTAATTAGTTTTCAACTCAAGAGCAATAAAAGGCCATTATATCCGAGAGAAGAGGTATAGGACTGCAAAATACATGTGCAGAGGAATGGCCAAAATACTATACAGCAACCGAGTTACTAATCTACGGGAAAATCTTATCAAAAGGAATATACACGAGATAATTGATGTATGGGAGTACGTGATATTGTAAAAAAAAAATCGAATGTATATGAAATTGATTGTTTTTTCAATTATTAGTCATAAAGATGGTTCAATCATTTAACTATAATCCCCGGTACTTCAGTCTTCTCTAAACTGTAGTTCACTTAGATATAAAACATGTTTTGGTTTTTAGAGGCATGGAGTTATTTTAAGCTTCGTGGTAGGAGAATTGCATTCATTGTACACTGAATTTTACGTTTTTGTGTAGTTTTAGATATTTTTTTTGTGTGCATACGGTTGTGATATCAATTACTCTTATCTAATCCAAATACTTTTTAAACAGATCTATTTAACCCATAGATGGTATCATAACAGGTACTACCATTCTGGGTCAGGGTGGACCTGGGAGTGATAGCAATGCAGGGGTATTCTACCATTACCAGACCTTCAGAATAAGAGCCTCACCACCAGATGCAGTTTAGTTTTATATACTGGATACTCCTTTTATGGTGAGTTCTTACTCATGTGAAGGGATAGTTAGCTTATTCTTAGCCCTGGCAAAGGGCGTATAAGCACGGGTGTGAGTTGAGATAAACTTTGTGATATGGAAATAGTTTAATTGTTGGTCCCATGAAGTTTCCATGAGAAGAGTCTCTTATCATGTCCTAAAGTAATTGGTTGAAAAGCACTAATTCCAACCTATTATGTTTGTTGCGTCGCAAGCCACCCACGTCAGGCCTTTTATTTGTTAGGAAATGTCTGTAAAATCATATTTATTGGCTATATTTTTAATTATTTTTCGACGATCTCGCTTATTTTATGAAGTTGTTTTGTAAAATAATTCACAATTTCGCATTATTTCACGCGTTTATTATTTTCAGTTGTATACTAGCTGTGTTTATACGAGCAATAAAGTGTCTTGTGAAAACTCGGGGCAAGAAACTATTTTCAGTTAAAGTATTATGGTTCGATATTTTTTAGGCTGTTGAGATCCTCTTTCCTACAACATCCAGCGATTATTTGTTATTACAGTTATCTCTTGAATTTATGGCATTGTTTCTTCTAATCTTTATTGCTCCTTCTTGGCAAACTTTTGCTCGTTCTATATCAGCAAATATCATCAAATGCACGCACTTTGAAGAGAGTTTCAAAATAGCCAAAATATTTTCAGATTTCATAAAAAGAATAGTCTTCTTAAATACTTTTTCCAAAGGATAAAATGTTTTTTCTTTTTATCAAGGAAAGGGTCTTTTTGTCGCACTGAAATTAAATTTCTATTCTAAGCAAGAATCCGCCTTGGTTCCAGGGCTTACAAATACTCTGAGTCTTAGTTCTCTAAATTTCTGAGACGAAGCTTGGTGATTTTTATCATTAAGGGTTTTCGGACTATTGTCTTCATCTTTATTGTTATTTCCACTCTGAGTCTATCCTCTGCCGAGGGCTAAGGCACTTCTCTCTCTAAAATCTGTATCTTGGTTATGAACCTAAATTGCAGGGGAAGCTCCAGTTCTGCAGTGTGAAGTATCCCTTCACTGCCATGAATATACTATGAGCGCAAATATCAAACTTCTTGGCATAAAATAACCCTTGTTAAAGTCAATTAATCTTACCAAGAATTAGACAATATTGATATTAGCTCTTTATCTGCATGATACAATTGTTTTTGACAATAAAACAAGCTGCTATATTCAAATTGTATTGCAATTTTAAAAATGCTATCATTACGGGACGAATCTCGTCAGTAATGAAGTATACAAAAAATACCCATCCCACATTTCTATAGTTATTTACTTAGGATGGGTTCAGGGTTGTTAGTTGCACTCATGTTTCAAGTCCACCTCTTTTGGCTTTTTAAAATGCTTATCAGCTGCTCGAGATCAGCCTTAACGGAGTCGGGCTTGTTTATTATTTGCTCCAGATCGGCCGTGCTTTTCGGCTTCAGTTTTTTGCCGTAGCTGTGATCTTTCAGCCCGGTTGTGTTGGCATATTGTTTTTATGTAATATCACCTGCTTGATTTTTTTTTGTCTGGAATATATTTTAACACCCCGGTTAGGGCAATGAAATAAGCAAAATACACAACACTCGGATATAGTCGCAATGTTGCTTGTCTGATAATATTTTTTTTATTTATATCTAATTCAGACAGTTCATGGCTGTTATACGTCGTTCTTTAAATATATTTGTCTATGCTTATATTTAGGCTTTTGTTGTCATGAATAAATTTATATTTTAGTAAAATTCTCATTGTTTATGTATGTACCCAACCCAACCCTGCTGTATGAGCTGGGTATGACTTAAGTTCAATTTTTCAAAGGAGTACAGCTGGTTTGAAATCAATTTTCTTTCAGTTATTCACTGATTAGCTAACAAAGGCGAAATTACCCAGTCTTTCCTATTTAACCATAGTTATGGGAGAGGCAGTGAATTTTCATGGTTTTCTTTTCCTAAGTGAAATGCAAAAAAAGCCTTGTCCAGAACTTGAACTAGGGACACCAATTTTATTTTAGACAATGATACTTTGTACGCCTCTTTGTTAAATGGTAACTTTTTTTTCATTCATTAAAAAACGACTCAACATAGATTTTTATAAATGACATATTTTAAATTTTTAAATTGAAAAATAAATCACTTCCCAGTCGAATACGTAACTGAACGTGACTTCCAAAAAATTCTTGATAGAGATAATTATGAAATGCTAAATTGAATTCTAAACTGTTTACTCAACAGAACCAATAATCATGGACAGCTGTTATAAGAGTAACCCAATAGATTAATGAGTCTTTTCGTCTAGACTTAAAAATTAGTATTCCCAAGAGAGGGGAGCATCACTATTGTTTTTATCCATTTTTTAGTGAATTTTATTGATTTTGTTTTCATCTCTAAGTGTTACTAAAGAGATATGATACACGTGTTTCATTATTTCTTTTTTTCTAATTCTGAAAATTACTTTAGAAATTCCTGATGAGGATAATGAAAATAAACACTGAAATATCAACTAAATTGTTTACCCCGTTGGTCTGCTATAAACATATTGATCTTTAAGCTTATTTGAATTTAACCGTAAACTTTAGTCTATGAAAATCATTTTTAATGTCAGAAAGTATGTTATTTTTTAACGTAGGGGATAGGCATGTATATATTTAAGAAATAATTAATCTCCAAAGTTTTATAAAAAAATCTGGCAAAGTACCATAAGGGTTTTTTTAAAATACACCCTAATTGTAACTTAGCTGGAAGCTATACAATCTTATCATTATCCTCTCCCCTAAGTTTTTGAATCCTGACGTTGAGCTTCTTTTCTCTTATGTCTTAAAGTATCATAATCAACTGTGGGAAATTTTGGGGTTTGGTAATTTTATGTTAAAGGTCAACTTAAGAATCTTAAACCAGTTTGGGACAAAAGAATCAGGTATCGTTTCTTTTCATTGGCCAAAACCTTCGAGCAACCTCAGAGACGTTGAAGACTAGTTTGAAATTGCTTAAATTATCAGTCTCTTGTATCTGCCAAGATAACACCTTAAACAAAAGGTAGATCTAAATTGCGCGCACGCACACATGGTGGTCTCAGTCTTTAGATGGGGAAATATTCGTAAAAATATTTTTGATGTAAGTAGAATGAGATTCATTTTATCGACGTGTCAACATTTGTAGGGTTGTTTCTTCCTAGCAGTTAAATAGTCACGTTCATTGAACGTTTTTATTTACAATTTTGTATAAGTTATTCAGTATTTTTCTATTATTATATTCATACTCAATTTGCATACAGTTGCATTGTTTCAAGTATTTTTATCTAATAAGAATAATTTATACACAATTATATGGTTTCAACTAATTTTTCCTATTAAATAATTTGTTTATACGCAGTTCGCGTTTGACGTAATTTTATCCTAAATTTTTAAACAGATCTATTTGACCATTAGGTTGGGACCCTAACAGGCACACTACCCCTGTGGGTGAGAATCGACCCAGGAATAATAACAATGAACGGGTACTCTACACTGTTCAGATCTGGTGCTTCACCATTAAATGCAGTTTAGTATAATACCCAAGATACTCCATTTTTTGTCGGGTGGGGTGTCTGCAGGGAATAGTCAGAGTATTCACAGCCCCACCCCACCTACATGGCAAATGGAATCTTTGGTGTTTGCTTGAAATTAGAAAGGCGGTAAATGATGTTTTAAAACAATACTTTTGCTATGCATTAATAGAATTTGATTTTCAATTCCCATAATTTTACAGATAAAATTTATTTAATATTTTTAAAATTCTGTGACAACACTAATATGGCATATCAGAAATGAAGAGATCGGTGGATTTCAATATCCCACGAATTATCTCTTGTCTTCTTTCGGTAGTTGTACCTGTGCGAGACATGAATTTATCTTGTGATTAGAATGTCAGCGGAAATCACCCTCAATCCATTATTCTGTCATCCCTTAATTAGCGAATGATTTGTTTACTGAGATATTTTTCGTGTTCCTCCATAAGAATTTTCGTTTCTTTTAATTAATGATAGTAATTAGACTAACCTGAAACAGAATCAGATTTTAATGACATTTAGACTCATGGCTGACAAATAAGGAAAGTTTGCAATACAGTTAAAATGCTTCTTTGTTTTTGTTTTTCGTAATTCTTTTCAAAAAAGTGAAAAGGAGAATTCTTCCTTCGCATGATAAGATGACACCATGGATTTTATATTAGCTGAAAACTGACAACATTTTAAATTTAAACCACGCCTTGTCAGGCCTTAAATCTATTGCTGAAATCAATTTGCCGAGTAAAGTTTAATTTTTTTTTTTTTTTAAGTGGTGACTATGATAATAGCAGTTGTAACGATGAAAACTAATGAGAAGTATGAAAAAAATTAATTCCAAATAACTATTGCTGACAATACAAATAAACTTGCTTTCAACCAATGTGAATAATACCACATAATTTTTTTTAAAAAGCAGAACAGATTAATAACTGGAATCATGAATAAAAATAACTAACAATTTCCCTCTAAATTTCTGAAATAAAGAATTACCATGATTATGCTATTCATTCTAGACCTTATTTTCCAAGTTAAGTTTGCCACAAGGCCAAACACATTGAGTACCAAGTGTTCTAATCAAGCAATTATACCACGCGAGACATCATGCTGCTGGTGTTTTGTCGTAGCAACCTTATCTTTGTTAAAGTTTGATTTCAATCCAAATACTCAATCGCCCTAAATTCTCCGCAGTAGGATAAGACTCCCCTCCCAGAAAGGAATGTCCTTATATGACACAATACTTCTGTTTTGGATCTCTGGGAAGTATACAGTACCTCTTCATTACCATTTTCCCTTTGGTCCGCTCTGTCCTGGAATAATAATACCTATTAGGCTAATATTTATGGCACTCCAGTCAGCTCGGACCAGAATACACCGACGGCATCTCTTCAGAGGGGTAAGACCCTTTCGATGCTCCTGTATATATGACATTGAATTATATAACGATGAAGGTCCAGGCCTGATATTTTGGGGAATATGGAGTACCCCTTCCTGGCTCTTGCCCCCAGGTTCACTCGGTTGGATATTTAAACTGTGTGCAAACAAATGAGTTACGTTAAATCGAATTATTAGAAATAGAACTATTTGATCATTTAACTGTGTGGAAACAAATGATTAATTGAATTGTTAGTGATACATAGCAATACTTGGAACTCTTTAACTGTGTGTAAACAAATAAGTAATGTAGAATCGAATTATTAGAGTTAAATAGCAATACTTGCAACCACTTCATTGTCTGCAAATAAAAAATTAATATTGACTAGAATTATTAGTGTTAGTAATAACTGAACCCATTTAACTGTGAAGAAACAGCATTACTAGTGTGTAAACAAATTGGTTCTAACTCCTTTTAAAATGAAATTTCGAACAAGCTATTCCCTTAAAAATCATTCATGTATTTAAAAATGTTATCAACAAAACATGTTCACAAATCATGTATATTTTATATATATGTATAAGCAGGATTAGTCATTAAATAACCTACAATTGTTGATATGCCATAAAATTAAACCATCTATGGGTAAAATAAATCTGCCATAAAAAAATATACAAGCTTATTGAGAACTTGCGTAAAAAAGAAAAAAAATCATTAGAAATTTCACAAAACACGTTATCATAAACGTACCATAAACACGATTCCCTAACCTCTCAACTGAAAATATTCTGAGACAGGTTCACATGCCTTGAACATCAAACAAATTCCCTAAAAGCTACCGAATATGAATGACAAAGAATACAACAATCATTGCGACAACGTGATAGAAATTCAATCTGCTCGGATCAGAATGATGATAGTAACATGTCAATCCGTCTTGGATTATTTCATGCTTAGAGGTTAGGGAATCATGTTCATTGTATGTTCTTGTGTATTTGTTTCTTGAGGAATGTTTGCACACGGTTCCATCGAATTTCAATAATGTTCATCAGATCTAGTTGAACCTTAGAGGGGATCCTAAAAGATATATTTAACTTCTGAATGGGGTCCTAATAGATCTGTTGGATACCTCGATGGAATCTTTACAGATCTGTTGGATCCCTAGTGTTAGCATCAGAATAATATTGTGGCATTCTTTGCTGAAAACATAACTGATCCAATAATATTTTGATTTAGGCTTTGTTGGCTGCAAAGTTGTTTTATTCTTAAGTCTTTGAATATGAAATGAAGAATTCAGCAAATGAAGGAATTAATGAAAAAGAACAGTTATAGTTTAGGGGAAAGTAAATTACTTGAAAATTATCAGCATGTTCAACTGGTTTTGAGGAGGATTGTTTTGTATTTTTTCGCAGAATTTCTTGAGTTTTACTTGAAATTCTTAAACAGTCGACTGAAGCAAAGGGCAAGAAAGGCTAAAATCTTTGAGTGGTATCCTGGGTATGAAACTGAATTCTGATAGTGAGGCTACATTTCTGGAGCTTTGGGGAGTGTGGAGTACCCTTTCATTGGCATTATTCTCTGATGCAAACTGATCGGAATGGTAGTGTCTGTTAGGGTCCCATATATCGATCAAATTCGATAGGACCATTTGCAAAAGAATTCTTAAACTGCTACATAAAAAGATATACAAATGAAAGTACATTTTGCATTAGATAAGAATACTTGAAAAATAGAAATGTGTAAAAAAAAAAAACAAACAAAAAACGTAAAAACTCTTAAACTACAACCCAGAAAATTTCAATACAATGTACGCGTCCCCCTGACTTCTAGGCATTAACTAACACATGAGTTAATATTCTGTTAAAATCAATGTTGTCTAAGGATTCAGTTTGCATTATATTGAGTTTCTCTACAGTTTAATATTATCAAATCTTCGGTTAGATTCTAAGAAGAACCTTTTTTTCGAGGTTGTTAAAGGATTTGATCATTTTTGATTCAGTGACTTTTCTAGGGAGACTAAAACGCTCAAGTATAGTTAGAAATTTTTAAAATTCATACGTTAATCCAGTTTCTTTTTAATCACTTCTGAAGTAGATTCCTGATAAATGTTCAGAAGTTGATCTATAAAAGTTTTAAGTTAAACCAGACGTGAATTTGGAAATCACAAGTCAATAATATGTAGAAAACGAACTCGCTAATTCATAAGAAATTCTCTACATCTTAATTAATTTTAAGTTAAATGGGTTATTACTTATGGTTTATGATATAGAAATATTGACCAAAGAAGAAAAGGGACCCAAAAAGAATAAATAATAAAAGAAAAAGCGTGAAAACTTAAAGAAAAAAGAGGACGGTAAAATTAAAGAAAACATAAAAATAAGAATATTATAAAGATAAAAAAAAAAGTAGATTTAAAGGACAAAAAGGGGAAAAATAGATAAAAACCACTGAGAACGGACTGCTTAAAGCAAGCAGGTCCCGGATGTGGAAAATAAAGAAGCAATTTCAGGATGTCGGAAAGAAAGACTTTTTTGCTCTACAATAGGACTAAATTTATATTTTTTCAATATTTTTTATTACATTCTTTGTTCATTCGAAAATTCAATTCAAATAGCTGCCTTTACGTTGAATCCTGCATTTTTAATAAACTCAGAAAAAGTTAAAAAAAACAAAAAACAAATGCATTCTCTGTATATTATTGTCGTCGCGGCTGTTATTTGGCCATAAAGATACAAATAATTTTATTAGATTGTTTAATAGCTGTAAGAGTGATCGAAAAGTAGATGTAATTGCTTTAGACTTGTGACAGTAATTTTGTCCCTGCTTCTCCCATACTTGAAGCCGTGTTTTTGGCAAGAAGACGGGAGTCAAAAGTTTTGCAATATTTTTGTAGCATGAGGTACAATTCGTTGGCTTCGGATTCTTTTGCCGAGAGATCATAAACATGACTAACTGCACTCGCCTGTGAGATGCCCCGTCCTCGCTTCACACTCTCTAAATGATACTTACCGGATTTGCCTTTATAACATTGACATTTATTGTTTTAGACTTATTTGATCTTGACTGATCGATGTTTTTTGCTGGCCGAGTAAAATTTCTTGAATCATCTGGTAACGGTACAGTGATCAAGTTCGCGTTCATCTTTCACACAACAAATGTTTTAGAATGCTTCAGCATCGTTATGACCCTGTTCAAACTCGAATTAGATTATGTTGTATGTTCATCGGCGCGGCTTTGAAATCACAAAGAGAGAAGTAATGAATAATGTTTGAGCACACCCACTGCCTTGATTTGAACTGCTCTGGTCACGTGATGTAGACGCCACAAATTAACACGTATTGAAATATTGCAAAACTTTTGACTCTTCCTAGTATTTATTTTCAGTTGAACCTTAAAAAGTAATATCCAAAAGAATTTGAATTCCCCTCTTAGCCTTTGCAAATCGTAAAGTCATTTTTATGTCTGAGAAAATCCTCCTTTAATATTATGAGAAATTTTTTACAAAGAAAAATGTTACAAGTTTTAACCTTATTCGACAGTTAATTGTTATTTTCTTTCCCCAGAAACTTCATTATGTTTGAGTCTTTTTTTAATTTTTTTTTTAAATGAACCACGTTGTTGAGAGTGCTTTACGATGAAATGGCATTGAGTAGGAGGAGAATGATGCTGATATAAATTTCAAGGAAGAAAGAAAATGAACTCGGAAATGAAGAGGAAACAAAAAATATATTAAACAAGAAAAAGTTTATATTTTTATATAGAAGCAGCCTAAATAACTGAGAGGAGCCTGAAAAGACGCGACTCTGAGGAATGGTTGACGAAATAGAAATGAAGGGATATAAACTGATATGAAAAGAATTAGCCAGATTGATAGGAAAAAAGGAACTTTGCAATTATACATTGGACACAGTCTTTTCATTTATGGCTATAATTTGGTCCGTTTAAAAATCTCTTGGCTCGCTTGTTGGCCATATATTTATAGACTGTCTTCTATCTCATATTCATATCTATAAGATATGAGTTTAAACTTTTTTAGTCTGTAACCATCTAACTAGCTAGCCAACTATGTTTATTATCCATCAGTCATATATATTTAATAACATGGATGTATCCATCCATGCTAATAAATATATATTGAATATATATAAAATATTACATATATATTAAATATGTATATAAAAAAACTAATATGTGTTGATTTATTATTTTTTATAACAGCTCTATCACTCTCCAAATTATACTGTGTTTGGCCAGCCACAGACCCACCAAGTGAGAAATATATCCCAGTGGGCTGTGGTTGGAGAATACACCGACTGCTTCTCTGCAGAGGGGTAAGACCCCTCCCCGAATAAGTGTCCTGGATTTGACACCAAGCAATCTGATGGTGAGGTTACAGTAATGCCATTGCTCTTAGGTCCACTCTTGCCTGGAATAGCAGCACCTGATAGGGCCGTGTCTATGGGTTAAATAGAACTCCCTTATGTTAAACTGAATTGTTTCAATTAGAACTGTTTGACTAAACTCAATAGCATAAATAAAAATGTTTTTGACAATTAAACTGTACTTAGATTTAAACAGCGTGCTTATGCTAAACTGAATTGTTTGAAATGGAACTAATTAAACCGTGCACTCATGCTAAACTGAATGGTTTGAAATAGAGCCGACTATTTGCATAAAAATGGATTTGGCATTAAATAACCTACAAAGGTTGATATGCTATAAAACCCAACTAACCATATATATATATATATATATAAAATATCCCGTCAGTGTTCAAGGACAGTATATAAATTTATTATGACGACTTAACCGAGTTTGAGTCTCCATTAAATTGTACTACACACACACACACATATATATATATGCCATATGAATATGAAAAAATAGTGGCTTATTTACTTTTTTATAGTTGTCTAAATTGAGTTAAAGTGCCAAAGGATAAGATTATTTATAGATACACAAGTAAAAGTGGAAAATCACTTAAATTAGCTTAATAGAAATAACATCTTAAAGTTATAACTGACTTTCGTTGTCTTTTAAATACGAATCTTCTGAAAACGACAATATTTTTGGTGCCTTGTCAGTGGGGCATAGAATTGACGCAGGATTCGGGAGGCATAAACCCTCCAAGGAAGTGTTATCATTAACTGCTCCCGCTCTGGGGAGCATAAAGTAACCATGCATTGCCATAATTCCCCAGTTTATTCTGACCCAGAGTGCTAGTACCTGTTACGGTCCCATTTACTGCTAAAATTATTTGTATTAGATAGGACTACTCGATCCTATGTAATAGAAAGCTGTTTGTATTGATAGTTACTTGAAGCTTCACTTGTTTACTAAGGATTATTAATAATTACTTGAAATCATGCAACTGTTTGCCAACGAATGTTTAATAATAAAAAGAAATATTTAGATGTACAATAATTGGGTATTAGAAAACATAAGACTGTGAGCAAATCTTTTGTATCAGATTGTGTTATTTGTTATATATTTGCGTGCAAATTGTTATGCATATTTACAGAGAACTATAATTGTTTACTAAGGATTATTATTAATTACTTGAAACCATATAACTGTGTGCAAACAAATGACGATTATTAAATAGAAATAATTACTTGAAACACTATAATGATTATATTGGACTTCTTTGAACTGGATAACTGAGTTTAATTCTATTTGAGATCAATCGCGCGTAAAAACTTAAATGACTATAAAAAAGTAAATATAAACTTAAAATGTACGCGATTCCCTAACCTCAATGAATGAAATAACCCTTTATAGGTTGACATACAGTTAACATTAATATTTTAAAACTCATCGAAGGATAAAAATCTGTGTAAGGAATAAGAGAAGGAAGGGTAAATAAAATGAAAAGTTAGAGAAGAAGCAAAGAGATGATGATAGAAAAACAAACAAAACAACAGAAAACAATAGCTCAAAAGTGAAAGAAAATAAACTCAATGAAAAGTAAAAAGAAAGTTACGAATTGTGCATCCGTTGGTCTCGTAAGATCCTGAATTTGTTTTAGAGGCATGTGAAATATTCTTTATAAGACAGGCAATTAATCACGCGGAAAGTCTCTCCTTTACACGTCTAAAGTTGCCCGAGGAGAAAGGTAAGAGCCAATAGAGCTTGGCATTAGTATCATAGCAGGTGTTGCTAGGAGGAGATAGAAGATAATGCCAGGTTGTCTTAGGGGTTCTAGCTTTTGGTTTTCAATTCAGTTGTCTTTTTCATAGACTGGTTGTCAACCAAGACAAGGGAACCGCGTATAACAAGAGGGTGGAGAGAGGTGGATTCATGACTTCTCCAAGGTTTCTTTTTGTAAGAACTGAACACAAATAGCCTATTTAGGAATTTTAACTCGGAAATTTGAAAAGCAACGATAAAAGAATGACTTAAAAACGATAATAGTAAGAGAATTAAAAGGAAAGAAAAAGCAAGAACGATTAATATATATAAAAAAAGTTTGACGAAGTCAATGATAATATTGATGATAATAGAAAGGGGAGGAGACAGACGAAAATCAATGTTTACGAACGAATACAAAATGGCATCAATTTTCTTATTTCCAATCTTAGAGTGAGCGTTTGGCATCGAGATCGAATTCGTTTGGTTTGATCGTACCCCAAAGAGACAGAGGCCGTCTCTGGTTTATAACGAGCAAGTACAAAAATAACCTTTAACTTGGCAACTTGTCTGCTTTTCAGACCGGCGTTTGTTGAACTAATCGTAACAAATACACTTCATTTACTCTTCCCTCCTAAATAGCTTCGGTATATTTATCTTCTCAGCAAT
The DNA here is from genome assembly GCA_963585895.1 of Sepioteuthis lessoniana. Lineage (NCBI taxonomy): Eukaryota > Metazoa > Mollusca > Cephalopoda > Myopsida > Loliginidae > Sepioteuthis > Sepioteuthis lessoniana. Next base: position 170,735 of record CAUZXS010005581.1, on the reverse strand, counting down.
ATCCAAAAATTGATTTTTTTTCTTATTCATTTTTCTTTGCTCTTCATTGCATTCAATTTTTCTACTCTAGTCATTTTTTTGTTGTTGTTGTTTTGTCCATAAGCATTTCAGTATGAATTCTACTTAAAGTGTATCAGTCACCTCCTGTTTAGCGTCATGGTTAGTAAGATAGCTTGGAAATCTGCAATTGAATAGTTAACTCGATCTTTTGCCGGTGACTTTATGTACTTGTGACTTGATAATTAATTTTCTTTTCTTTTAGAGCACCTCACACGGGAGACTTGTAGGTTAGATCTGCTAGCTTGTGAGTTTGATTCTCACTGTGTAACTCTTACTTTTGCTCTTGAGCCAAGCGAAGCTAAACTTTGTAAGTTGCCACTCGAAATGTACGTTAAAGATATTTGAATCAATATAACTTCTGCATAGTTAATGTTTCATGTGTTACAGATTCAACCAAGATACCATCTTTCTCCGCTGCCAACATTTGCCGAGTGATGGAGGTAACAAGGTGGGGGGAGTTAACTATTCAAAAGATCGGCATTTCCCCGCACCATTAGTGGAGGTGTGACTCCAACTACTAATAAAAATGCAAGCATAATCCACTAGATATTTCTTTACCCTTATTAGGAAAGCTTCTGCCAGAATGACCTGTCTGCCTCACCACCAAAAAGAGACACCGATGCCAGACACGTGAAACACAACGGGAGGGTCGTATTAAGCCTTGTGTGATGTACGTCAGCAATCATCATCATCATCATGTCATGCCGCCAGTACGGATATCCCTGACACTCTCTTGCCACTATTCCCTATTGTTCATCGCTTCTGGCAGGTCATCAGGGCTACATCCCGTATCCTCACAGAGCTGCTGTATGTAGGTTCGAGCTGGTCGTCATGCTTTTACTGGGCCATATGACGGGGTCTATAGGAGTACATCACTTATGAGCTCGTCCCTGCTTCTCCAGCAGTGTTCTGCATGTCTGGTTTGTCTAACTTTGTTCTTGTGTTGTTGCCGTCTAGCTTTTTCCACAGCCGTTTTGTTAACGTCCATGTAGTGCATCCATATAGCAGTATCGAGACGACCGCTACTTGAAAGAAACTGCGTTTCATTTTATCGGTCAGGTCTGACGTCCATATGACCGATAGCTTATCGATAGCTGTCCATGCCTTCTTTAGCCGCGAGTCAATGTCTTTTTCGTTTGATAAGACACTGCTTCTTAGGTAGGTGAATTTGTCTATTAGTTTCAGAGAGCTACAGCCTAGTGTGGAAATGTCGCCTGTTTGATTAAAGCCCATGTATTCTGTTTTGTGTGCATTAGTACATCCTTTTTATTGATTAAATTTTAAACTGAAAAGACTTTTGTAGGAGAATGGACCTGTATTTAAGTTCCCCACACGTTTAATGTTGAGTTTAATATAGAGTGCCTAAAATTAGTTTGATATAGGCATATTATAAGCACATGGGATAAAGTGGTAAATGAAGGAAGCCAGTGAAATAAACGAGTGAAGATATGAAACAAATAAAAGTTGTAAAACGGCGCGGACAAAATCAACATTTAAAACAAGGCGACGAACAAAAACAAATTTATATTCTACAACAATAAAACCTACATTAATACATAAAAATATTACTAACTCTACTAACAAAATAATAGTGTGTGTATATGTGTGAGCTTGTGTGTGTGTGACACAACTAAGCTACAAAAAGAATTAAAAGTTTAAAATGTCCTTTTTTATGGTTAGAAACGGGCAGTTTCTCAGAGACGGGAAAGCGTCTCATAGTCCTTGTATATGAATGTCTGCGAGGCCCATGCATGTTGTTACTTCGCCCTACTGTTGATTCACGCTGGAGGAAGTGTGTTGCCGCTGCAAAGAAATTTGGTAAAAGAGAAAGAGGGTGCTTGAAGACGACGTATTTATAGAAAATACGCGTCTTGTAGGTGGCTCAAAGACGCAGGACTTGAATTTACGCACGCCGACGTAGTTTTAAGCATATCACGTGGTCCTCCTGACCAATGGTTTCCCGAGATTGAATACTGAGCGTCCGCCATCTTTGTGGGAACAAGTGGCATACCGCCCAAAATAATTTATAGGAGTGTAAAGTCCTATACTATAAAGACATTATACACTTATTAAAGCTAGAAAAAAAAAAATTTAAATGTCTCATTTATTTTCATTTTTCTTATTTCGTATTTGACTTGAAGTGGGAATTACACAGGGCATTTGTTACTGCGGAAGGAGTCAAAATTAAATTTTTTTTCTTCACTCTGTTGAAAAATCTTGGTGTTTGGAACTACCGTATCTTTAACAAAGTCAAATCTATACAAAAATGAAGCTCAGATGGCACATTCGCAGAGCCTATTCTTGATAGGACAGACAATCGAATGTGAAATGATTGATGAAGAAATCTTTTAATCCACGCTTGATTAGCGTTATGCCAGTGAATTTTGTCGTGCAATTCCCATGGAATTTGTTAAGGCTAGTACTACGCCCAAGTATCACCAGTCGAACATAACCCCGTCGGCACAGCTAAAAATACGCAATCAGTATCCCCTGTTAAGGATTAAGACTAATTCAGGCATTTTTTTTTCTTTTGCATTAAAGTGAGGGATATTTTTTTTGCGAAATTACTATTTTTATCTGTATATTTTGCATCTTGTTGTTTTTAAAATAACATGTCCTTAGAATTAGCAATATTACATTTTATGCAGAGTGCTCAGATACTACGCTTTCATCTAACAGTCAAGTCGACTGGATCTGTAGAATACACCGATTGCCTCTCTGCTTAGAGGTAAGACCCACCCGAAGAGTGTCCTAGATATGAGAATAAACCTTCTGATAGTTAGGCTTCAATCCTGGAGCTCAGGCGAGGGGATTAAAGTATCCGCTCAATGCTATAACTTCCAAGCACGCTCTGACCCGGAGAGGTAGTACCTGTTAGTGTCCCATCTATGGATCAAATAGAATTGTTAAAACATTTAACGGTGTGCAAACAAATAACTGATATTAAATTGTTAATGTTACATAGCAACGCTTTGAAACCATTTAACTGTATAAAAATAAAACTATTGGTGTTACGTAGCAATATTTGAAGCCATTTAAGCGTGTACTAACAAATCATAATTAGCTCTAACTCATCTAAAAATAAGGTTACCAACAAACTATTCAATTTAAAATTCACATGTATAAGGATTTCATTGTATGCGAACAAATGACTGATATTGTAAGTATTATATAACAATTCTTGAAACAATTTAACTGTGTGCAAACAAAGGGGTTCTGGCTCGTTTAAAATTGTTATTGACAAAGTATTCGTTTACAAATCCTACTTAATATATAAACAGGATTTAGTATCAAATAACCCAACAAACCAACAACACTTCTATCAAAGAATCGCCCAGTCCGCTGGGGTCATAGAATACACCGACTGCATATTTAGAGAGGGCTGAGACCCCTATAACGTGTGTTCTGGACATGACACTATGAACCACTTAATGGTGAGGTTCCGGTCCTGGAGCTTTGGAGTGATCCTTCATTACCATTACTCCCAGGTCCACTCTAATTCAGAGTTGTAGTACCTGTTAGTGTCTCAATCTATAATTCAAAGAGAACTAGTACTGATGGTGAGGCTTTAGTCCTGGAGCTTTTAAGGAATGTAAAGTACCCCTACATTGTCATTACTCCCAGGTCCACTTTGATTCAGAGTGGTAGAACCTGCTAGGTTCCCATTAATGAGTCAAGTAGAACTATTTAATCATTTACTACACTTAAAAGAACTTAAAAGTTGGGTAACGAATGACTATTAAATTTAATTATTTTTACATAGTGATATTTAAAACCATTTAACCGTGTGTAAACGAACAAAAGTTTTGAAATGGAATTACTAGTGTGAAATAGCAATACTTGAAGGAATTTAAGTGTGCAAACTAATTAGCTAAGGCTCGTTTAAAAATTACCTGCAAACTATTTTACAAATACGTAGTATTTGGCGTCAAATTATCCTGCAAGAGTTGATATGCCGTAAAACACAACTAATCACAACCATTTTTTAAAGGAGAATTTACGCTGAGATTAGCAAAAAATACGTCTCTCTTCACTAAATACTTTGATTCAAACAATACAATTTTAGAATTCGCGTATATTGCTTTTGTAATTTTTTTCTCTTTCTGGTTCTGACTCTACATTTCACTTTAAATGATATCTTGGATATTATCATGAGTACTGGATAACCTCAAACCAAACGAGAATGAGTATGAACAACATTTTACTTTAAAAACTAATTCCATAAATTACTTTTTGACCTAAAAATTGGGGATTGACCTACTCAGTTGATTGATTTATAAACAGGTATATTTGCTGTTAATAAGATTTTCTTGTAAATAAGACTTGCTTTTAATTGTCCAGTCGGCTGGAGCTGTAGAATACACCGATTGCACCTCGGCAGAGGGGTAAGACTCCCCCAACGAGTGTCCTGGATCTGACACTAAACAATCTGATGGTGAGGTTCCAGTAATGCTGGAGCTTTGGGGGATGCGGAGTACCCCTTTATTGCCATTGCTCTCAGGTCCACTCTAGCCCGGCGTGGATGCACCTGATAGGGCGGCCCTGTCTATGGGTTAAATAGAACTAACGACATACATATGCAAAACTGAATTGCTTGAAATAGAAATGTTTTTGACAATTAAACTGCACTTACATTTGAACTGCGTGCTTATGCTAAACTGAATTATTTGAAATAGAACTGTTTTTGACAGTGAAAGTGTATTTACACTAAACTGAATTGTTTAACATAGAACTTTTTTGACTGAATTGTTTGAAATTGAACTGTTTTTGACTTTGAAACTGTACTTACACTAAACTGAATTGTTATACATAACTGAATAGTTTGAAATAGAAATGTTTTTGATAATTAAACTGTGTACTTGTGATAAACTGAATTGTTTGAAATAGAACTGATTATTTACATAAAAATGGATTTGGCGTTAAATAATCTACAAAGATTGATATGCCATAAAACCCAACCAACCAACCAACTAGCTTTAAGTTTTTTTTCTATTGTCATTACAAATAATTTCCTACTGTTTGTGTCACTGCGTCCATCAGTTATGTCTTTTTGAGATTTGTTGAAATAAAATTTGCTTAGACTTGTCAGGGCATGGAGAGCCTCCCTTGAGTCTCTAAATAAAAATCTCTATCCGTATGAAAATAATCTCACCTTTTTAACTCAAGTATGAATTATAATGTGCCGAAACTGATACACAAAGATGGATTTGGCATTCAAAGATCTACAAAGGTTAGCATGCCTTTAAGCAAAGAAACTTAACACACATTTTTATCTCGTGAAATATTCCAATATTAATTAAAAATTGATGCCGTCACTTTAAAGCACATTCATCTCTCCGGATTCAAAAGTATAAATATAACGATTTATATAATTTTTTAACTCACACAATGATCAATGCTAAGCGTACTCGTTTTCATCGTAGGAAACGTTATCTACAATTAGAGTTCAAGTCTTTAAATATCCGTTAGTGTTTTATTTTGCACTAATAGCTTTGGGGAAAGGGTATAAATCTATTTGTTCTCTTCACAGCTATGCGTAAATAATTGGATACTTTGAGCTCTTCAGCTTTTGGCACGGCAACCAATCTATGAGGAGCAAAACTCTAAAGCCTCACCAGTTTTATTCGGCTTAAAAACTGACCTTGTGTCTAATTCTACTCAAAGTAGAGGTATACGAAATGAAAATGTTCTTCATGTCATAATAATGCCGTAGTTCTAAATGATATTCATTTTTTTTTTTAAATTTCGGCAATGTATTTATCATTTAGGAGAACTGAAATAAATTCATTCATCTCTAAAGTCCATATTTTGTGTGGTCGTCTGATACTTTAGCTATCAAATATAGCGCTATTTTTAAATAACAAAAAAATACTTCAAGCGCAAACGTTTTTAATGTGCTAATTATTATTTTTTTAAATTCTATGATGAGATTTATCAATTAATAGTTTGATTTGCTTTAAAGTCAGATAAAAAAAATATTCTCGAATTTAATATACAGTCTTGGGAGATTTTTTTTTTTCTTTTGAAGAAAAAAAAAAAGAACAGAAACAAAAAAATAGCTTTGTTCTCATTTATAATGAATACGTGTATTTGAATTTTAGCATTGAAACGCTGGGTTACAAGACGAAAGACTTTTTTTTTATCGTTTGCTTTCTCTATGAATAGAATTAACACATTCTACTGTCCACATTTCTCGTAAAGGAAATTCTGATGACAAACATTACGATCAGATATCTGTGATAATTTCGCTCAATCTTCTTAGATCTGAAGGTTTCGATACTTATCTGATGAATAGAAATTGACATTTCATGACTGAACGCACAAGCGAAAACAAGAAAGACCCCCGAATATACAGACGCAAATGCGCACGACTTACATTGCCAAGCAAAAGTAATGTCTGTATAGACAGACATGATCTAACACATCTATTAGTGTGTGTATGTGTGTGTTTGCCAAACTGTACCGGCACTAGATATTCTCATCTTGAGTCACATCAACATATGTAGTGATATCTGGAAATTCAACAAGCATTAAAACAAAGACCTGCTGATACTTAGTTTTGTGCAATTAAAGTTTAAATAATTTTCGACATGAATAAAGATTTTCAAAACAGCGTTAAATTAATCAAGCCTCGTTATGTTGATTGCAATTACTTTGCTTTTAGTTGTGTAACGTTTCTGCTTTTTAAATCGGAAAGCCAAACTATTTAAACTGAATGGTTTGTTCAAATACTTATAAAGGCAACTGTAAATCCCACAAAATTTTATATATAAGTAGATTCGCAAAGATAAAAGTAATAATATTTAATTCACATACATTATGTACATTAATGTTCCTCCTTGAGGTCATCATTTGATTTACATCCGCCCTTAGTGTTAAACTTAATGTGCGATACGTGTAAGTCGTAGCAAATTAGCCAAGTTCTCTTTAAAAGTGTCAAAAACCCAGACTAGACATATCGTTAGTAAACAGAGTTAAATGAACAGCATAAAAATATACGACTTAAAAGCATTTATACTGACACACAAACACTCTCATCCTTGATTTCTGTTCTCTAAAGGAATTGAATGGTCGAACGAACCGAATAAAAATTAAGCATTTTGGCGAATGGGACATGCAAAGATCTTAAGAAGTAACAATTTAAGCACTTACAAAGGAAACATGCGTACAATGCACTAATATATATATATATATATATATATATATATATATATATATATATATATAATATGCCTTACAAATCGTTTAGACATGTATACATTTCGATAATGTCCCAAGATATTGATTGGTTCCACAAAGCCCTTATTTTATTTGTCTAATCTGCAGTAAAAGTAAACTTGATATGATGAAGTAAGCAGCATATAAAAAATAGAATCTTAGCGGCACTTTTGGTACAACTTTTAGCGTCATTGGAAAGGGACATAGTGACCAGAGTTCAAATCGTAGACTAGGCTGTTTTCAATTTACATGATGCTTATATCTTTGGGAAAGGCATAAATCCAATTATTCTCCTTCCAGTTTTGGGTAAATAGTAGGGCAGATTGAGCTCTTTAACCTAGGTGTGGTAATCGGTCGAGGATAAGGAAAACTCTAATTTCAAACCTGTTAAACTCCACCTAAAATTGGTCTTGTGCCGCATTGTACTCTAGTCGTGGAGTTATATATATATATATATATATATATATATATATATATATATATATATATATAACACTTCAAGCTACCCATTCACCTTCTGCTAGATATATACTCGGCTATTTTAATTTATTTAGTCAGACTCAGCCATATATTTCACATACACAGGAAAGGTTTCTGCGTATGTTTGAGTAGGTATGTTTCTTGTGTATCTTTGTACTGGGGCGTATGTATGTATTTGAATCAGTCTGTAAGTTTATAATGTCTGTGATGGTGTATTATTTTATACTTACGATCTGCTGTCCTCATAAATCTCTTAAATATACCAATCTCAGTAACTTCGTTCATGTTCCACCTATCTACTGACTTCACTTGCCAACGACTATACAGGATTTGTTTTCTTATTTCATTTCTGATATTCACATCTTATTAGTATCATCATTCGGTCCATTTAGTCTATTTCGTTTCTCATGTTTATTTTTATGTTGCCCACGAGTTTGCGCTGAAACACATGACCAGAATTTATAGACTTTTGAGTCGTGCCATGATAAATTCTGTGTTGTTGTAATTATTTCTTACACTATAGCAAAAGTTTTTGACAACAGCATCGTGTTTTGGAATTAAAATTTTTACACTAATATTTGGTAATACAGGAGTAGAAAATATTGATTTCTAACTTTGTTTGCGTCTGAATTTCCTCATCGAAATTGTAGGATGATGCAGATGAAACATTTCGTCATTATTACAGTTTTGATTTGTTTTGACTTTTTAAAAAAGTTCTGACTTTTGTAGCATCAAATGCACTTTTTTCGAACCCTTGCGTTCTACATGAAGGAGGCGCCAGTATCAAGCTTGGGTAGACGAATATCTATCAGTGAGGTTAAGAATTTTTTAAAAAATAACTTGAACTTTTGATTAACAATATATTTAATTCTTAATTTTGATTACCTCAAGTGTGCCGCAAAACAAAAATTGAGTAATTTTTCATGAAATTTTTTTAATGCCAAATTTTTTCCTTCGCCTTTTTTAAAAAATAAACTTATCAATTAGAACATTTGTTGAAGCTTTCTTGACATCTAAGCTTCATCGACATGGCAACTGAGTCTCTGGGGATGGAATCATTTTAGTCAGGCTTCTTAACACAACTTTATCTTCAACGTTCCCCGATCGATACCTACGAATGCCAGCTGGCTTCAAATCTTAAATATGTTTTTCTGATTTAACTCTGACTGAGATTTCATATACCTTTAAAATCTGCCCTTTGTCATCACGTGTCTTGGTAGGCACGAAACAATGACGAACTGTATTGCCCTTATGTTATATTTGGATAGATATTGATTTGAACCCGGACTTCAGAATTGACTCTGAAAGTTTGTAGTCACTAAATATCATCACATGGCAAAATATCCAATTTCTGACCAAATAAGGTGATATACTATTCTATGAAGGTTATAATTGAAAAAATTTAAAATACTTTAAAATCTTTGGTTTAAAAGGAATGAAAATTCTTTAGTCATTTAGAATTCACGCTGAAGAAATTTGATCATCGTTGATAAGAACAATAATTTGTTTTTTCTACGTCGATAAGTTGTGGATGATTTTATGTTAAATAATAGATTAACTATATTATTTCAGAGATTGTGTAGATCAGTTTTAAAAGATTTTAATCGTAAAGTCATTTCGGTGTAACTGACAGTTTAAGGTCAGTCGAAAAGTTGTTTTATATAAGATGAGTCGGTCAGGTGATTAAAATCTTATAAGTTTGATTGTTACTTTAATTTAATCAACTGAGAAGCTGCTGAGCGAGTGGTTGTCCATTTTCCACCTCTGGTATGATGTCCGATTTCCGAAATGTACGGTCGGTAAAATAGATGTAAAAAATACGACGATGATAATGAAGTATGTATGCTCACAAGACATCTGACATTAAGTAAGAATCTGAAACAATGTGGGTTCAAGACGAAGGGCGGCATGGTGAGAAGTGACAACCAGTCGAGAAGAGAAAATAGTGGCGAGAAGCGATCACCATACGAGAGATCACTAAATAACACTTACATTGATTCTATTAAAGTCTAAAAAAAGGTCATTAAAAAGTTCACTCAATGTAGATGTCATAATAGTTACTTTACCAATCAATTGTCGATAATCCCTAATAACAACAAAACAATTCTTGACAGTACAAAAGTAAATTAACCTTTAAATTTTGGTAATTTTTCAAGGCAAATCTCTAAAGATTTGAATAAAAAGTGGAAAAGAAGTTAAAACAATGAAAACTATGGACCTGTCTATCTGTGGATATTTGGTTCGATTGACTGGAGCTGAAGAATATACTGACTGCATCGCTGCAGAGGGGTAAAACTTCCCTAACTAGTATCCTGTTTATGACTCTAAACAACCTGATGGTGAGGGTTATGCTAGAGCTTCGGGGAATACGGAAGACCCCTTTATTGCCATCGCTCTCAGGTCTACTCTGGCCCAGAGTAGTAGCACCAGATAGGGTCCTATCTATCGACCAAATAGAACTAAACTGTGTGGTTATGATTAACTGAATTGTTTGAAATAGAACTGTTTTGACATTTTACTGCGTAAATAAATGATTGATGTTTAATTGATTATTGATATATATCAAAACTTGGAACTATTTAACTTTGTTGACTAAACTGAATAGCTTGAAATAGAAATGTTTTTGACGATTAAACTGTGTACTCATGCTAAACTGAATTGTTTGAAATTGAAGTGTTTATATGTATAAAAATGGATTTGGCATTGAATAACCTACAGTGGTTGATGTGACATAATACCAGACCAAACTATGTATATTACACATACCGAAAAAAATGTTAGGGTACATCAAAATTCCTACCCTTGGCTAAAATACCAACTCACCCCTCTTAGAAAATGTTTCTTTCATAATTTTTAATCCATGAAAAATAAACAAAATTCAAATATAAAACAAGATCTATTTTATTTGATAACCAAAATTTTGACTCAGATGAAAATGTTTCAATAATCGAAATTTTCGCAAGATAAAGAAAGAAAAGCAAATTATGGAATCACAAAATTATTCAGAAAATTTGTAATTACAAACAAAAATTCTTATCGATATTTTGTTTCCCCTGTCCTTTCTTTCTTTCTTTTTTTTTTTTTTTTTCGAGGCATGTATGAACTAAAAACAATATTTTCCTTTCTTGGATACTGCTTTAATTATCGGCATATTGGTTTAGTTTATTTTTCACGGATTAACAATCACGAAATGTTTTGTAAGAATACTGAACCTATTTTTTTTTTTTTAAACAATGGTTGTATTTTCGATTTTTAAATACGTTTTACTTAAAAACTAATTTTATGTACACATAGTTCATGTTTCTGCGCTAGTTCGCCGCAGTTGATAGGTTATAAAACTTTTCCTGTCAACATAGTCTCTGAAAAAAATTCACAGCCTTTTTATTATTTAAGTCTTTCAAAGGGGAATGTATATTAGATTCATATATAAACAAACGTGCAGACTTTGCTGATTAGATCTGGAAGGTCCGTCAGGAAAGGGTTAAAATTAATAATGTATCATCAAACCATTTAGTATGATAGAGGAAGCAGTAATACTGGAAGCATTATTCGGTTTTTATAGATAATTCTTTTGTTTTAGTTGGAAATTTAGAGAATTCAGTGATTTGGTTCCTCTCTATTTTTTGCTTTTGTATCTAATAGCCGACTGTAATTTACTAATTGCATGATTTATTCCGATTAAAGAAAACGTTTCTTGGATGGAGGAAAAATGTACAATAACATGAGAAATTTTGATAGCATTGAATATATACGCTACCGGGATGAAAGATAAGTTTAAATTCAACCATCGCCTACTTGAAAAAACTTCTATTCATAAAAATAATTGATACCATTTGGTAATCTAGTTAGTCCATCAATTCTTATTCAATAAATCTCAAATTTTTACAACATGCTTAATTTTTTTCCTTTCCGATACTGAAATATCATTAACTGGAAAAGAAAAGGTGTTTAAACATTAAAAAGAATTTCGATTTGTTTCTTCACATCTTGTTAAAATGAGATCATTTGAACAAGAATTAGTCAGGTTATTTAATTACAAAATGATATAAATTTTCTGAAACACTCCGTATTTTATAGACGAAATCTTTTCCTAATTCTTTTAAAAATATAAATTTTATGAAAATCGATGAAATAAATACACTGTATTAAAGTTCTTGTCAATGGACATGTTTTTAATAGAAAATTCATGGGGGTGATACATAATGATTTTTGAGCATGGAAGTAAATTTGTATTGTGTGATACTTGGAGTATTTCAATTAATTTCCATTATGTCTGCCGAGCTGCCTGTTATTATCTGACGAAACTGAATCGCGTAGAATTATTTACTAAGAACCATATTTTATGGTTTTCTGTAGATCCAGAATTTCTGTAACAATGACAGAGAAAGCATTTCTGTTCCAGCAGCTGACAGAAATGGAAAATAAAGAAAGCTTGCTCTTCAAAATTACGGCCTGATTTGGTTGGTTCAAGTATCTTAGATTAGCTGGACAATACCGCACCTAAGAATTGATACTGACATCAGATAATATTTTGAAAATACTGAGATAACAATTGCAAATCAAGATACAGAAACTGCCTCCTTATAGACATTTTACTAGGTTATTTATTTTCTTTACATCAAGTTTTTGTATTTCTTAATCCAGTAAACTGATTACTTCATCTGAACGTACGGTTAAGTCAAATTTAAAACACATGGAATTAAGCGACGATCAACTTGCTCAAAACTTTGGTGACTGTGTAGGAAAAGAAAGAACCGGAAGCAATCTGAGATGTTGTACTAAATTGTGCAAAATGCAGTAAATTCCAACGCCCCCACTTTTTGTATAAAAAAAGCTTTTTATAAGGCATTAGCATTGTATTAATAACAGAAAGAAATGCTGAATGTATAATATTCATTTAAATTTATAGATAATCAAAAATATGATCAGTAAATTCAGTGATATTAATGTTGACCTCTTTGACAATTAAAAGATGTTTTTAAGCTTCCAAGTGTACAAGGTAGAGAGATAAGTAAGTAAACACATGTGATAGACTATACCATTGAAAAATATCACGTAATTAGCGAACGAGCAAATTATACGGCTGTTTAGTGATTGAGACTACTTAGAACTCAGAATCAGTGTGCCATTACCCCCAGGTCCACTCTAATTCGCAGTAGTAGTCTCTAACCTCTTGGCATGAAATAAAACCACACGGGTTGCCATGTCAATAAAATCTCTGTATTTTTCTCATATATAATTCATCCTGAGGGACTCAGGGATGAAGCAAATTTCGTGACAATCAGAAGGAAGATTTTTTCTAAAATATATTTATTTTCTATATCATCTTAAAATGAAATACAGAGGTGTTTGGACAAGATTACTTTTGGAAACGTCTATAGAAATTCAACACAAATAATAGCGTCTATCATTTCTTACGGCAAACGTGACATATATAACTTTGAATCTGAGCGAATTTTCATAAACAATTCTTTTTTTTTCTACAAGAACAAAACTGATTTGATTATATCACTATGTGCAATATTTATCAGTTCGTCATTAATTTTTCTAATTAAGCCATTCAAAGATAATTGTGAAAAATGTGTCTGACCATTGTTCATTCTTTTTCTCACCCTGTCTACAGAGCTTAGAATATGCTGATTGTATCCCCTCACTGCAGAGGGCTAAGACCCCCTCCTCCCGTAAAAAAGGGAGTGTCCTGAGAAGAGCACCTAGAAACACAAGTTCTGGTTCTCAGGAGTATCGAGTAACTCATTCATTGCCATTACTTCCAAGGTATGACACTGAACTTCATTTGATAGTGAGGTTCGAGTTCTGGACCTCGAGAGATTGTGCATTACCTCTCTATTGCCATTAATCAAATGTACACTTTAACCTGGAGTCGTAGTGTTTGTTTGGGTCACAGCTATTGATTATATAGACCAGTCTGAAAAATTATTTGTATTCAATACGGCTGAGTCTAACAACCACCCCCAAAACAAACAAACTTTTAAACAACTACAAAAATTCAAATGTAAACGTGATTCCTTAATTTCTCATCAGAGAATAACCCTAGATCGGTTGATGTGTCGTTAAAGTAATCAATCTCTCTTGCACACTCACATTGGATGACAAGTGAATATGTTAAGTTCCTGTTTTATCAGTGGCCTAAAATATTGAAATTGCCATTTAGGGAGCAGTAAAGAATTCTAATTATCATCTAATGTTAGTCTGTTGTGAGAAGAATTTGGTTTGAATACTGACTTTCAGTTCGAACAAAAACCTCATAAAATACTCATTCAGTTGCAATTTAATCGGAAAATTTCATTCTCTAAAGTATTTTAATTGTGTTGCGGTAAGTCTTGCTTTATTAAGATAACAAATAACAATAATTTTTGTTATACACTGCGAGATTGTGATCTAGGTATAAGCCATTAACAACTTCCGGTCTTCAATAAATACCCATCATCGCTGCATTTTGGTGAAAAAATGAATCTGTTAATTGCTATAAAAATCCTGATTCACATGGGCCATTTTATACAACCCCTTCTGCATAGAAAAGAGCTTGTCGATGTTGGATTTATTATATGGAACATTACCTTTTCTGGATTAAATGTTGATTGGGACCGTGTAATCTTTAACTCGGAACATGATACAATTATTTTTTTTTTTAGTTTAATGAAACTTAATCATTTTTCACAAGGTTATTCTATGTATTATCGTTTAATATGTAACATCTTCCAACATAAACGATTGCCAACTACCCATAAAAATTATTTACGTATAAATCACTATTTCCGCTTCGGATTAGTGTCACTCTCCGGTCGTCACAGTAATTTAGAATTTGTGAATATCGACTGAATTCGTATTTCAAAGTTAATTTTACTGTTAAGCAGACGAGTCATTGCGTAGTGAATCTCAATTGCCAGCTTACATTTTGATAGGGCTTTCAAATCCAGTCAGGATACATATAATTGTTTGCTTTAACATGACACAAATTACGGAGTGTTTTGCGCATGAAATTAAATGGTGAGGTTACTTTTCTGGATATCTGGTGAGTGTAGAATACTCCTTCAGGTTCATTCTGTCTTGGAGTGGTAGTACATGCTAGGGCCCCATATATGGGCCAAATACATCTGTTAAAAAATCCTTTTGTATTCGATCGGAGTATTCAGTGCAGTGTATCTGTAAATTATTTGTTTTAAGAATAGTTACTTGAAGCTATATTTGTTTACAAATGATTTTCATCATTAGTAACTTGAAACCATAGAACTGCAAACAAATGACTATTAAGTAGAAATAATTACTTGCAAGCATATAGGTTGTAAATTTTAAAAATTAGAAGAATTCGTGGATGAAAACATTCAGTGTACCAGATTAGTAGCTATCCTTTAGAACGTCTGGTTAGCGTCGCTTAAAAGACGCTGACTGTATTCTTTTCAGAGGTGTAAGACCCCTCTCTCTTGGTATGACGCTGAACTGCTTCTGATAAAAGGCTCCAGTTCTGGAGAGAGTGGTGTATCCTTTAATAGAGATTACTCCCGGGCCCACTCTGACTAGGAGTTGTAGCACTTGTTAGGGTCCCAGGTATAGGTCAAATAGATCTGTTGAAAAATTCTTATTGGACAGGACCGTGTGCAAAAGATTATACTGGATGCAATGGGTAAACTATCGAAACGAAAAAATGAAAATAACATTCACATCTCACTGTATCAGATATCAAAATTACATGAAAATATCTGGAAATACAATTGATCAAATTTATTGAGAGAAATCGCTATTGGCTTCAACCAAGGCCTTTAGACGACTTGAGAAACCCTGCAAGCTTTTCCAACGGTGTAGTTGTTTAAATTGATAAATGGCGTCGATCTCCTTGCCTCCAGTTTCTTTGATATTGCAAGGAGTTTTGCTGGTCTTTCGCTCAAATGAACCCTCATAATCAAAGGGATTGCAATCAGAGGAGTTAAGTTGCAAGATGTTTGGGGTGATGTGGTCGCAGAAATTTTGACAGGTAAGACTGGGTCCTTCTATTGTATGGCATGGTACAGTTCTGTTGCCAGAGGTATTGTCTTCCAGCAAGCACCTTCTCGATTCTAGCCAGCATTACCTTATTTAGGCACTTGTACTAAACCTCCATGTTGAGTCTAACGCCATGTGAGAAGATGAATGGAAGCATAATGTTACTATAGTTAATGATCCCTCAACAAACATTATGAGATGGAAAGGATGTTTGTTTTTGAACGAATTTGAATCTGTCCTCAGAGTGACACCTAAACACTCTGAAATCTTCAATTTGATAATTCTGAAATGAATCTCAAGCAGTACAGTATGCTGTTCTTTAAATTTCTGGAGAAATGAATTGCTTATAACTGATAAAAATTTACTGCACAGTAGACAAATTCTGAAAAAAAATGGATACACGAAAGTAATGATTTAAAATTGTAACAATTTATCCATCGCACTCTGTACAAAAAAAAATAATAATTATGACTGTATAATGAACGCGATTTCCTGAACTCAAGGCATGAAATAACCCAGGGCAGGTTTATATGCCGTAAAATCAATCATAATCTTCGCAGAATGTCAAAGTACTAAAATACCTTCAAAAAGTATGGGTATTTGTACATTAGAGAAAGAAATTTATGGATGAAAACATATTCAGTGCACCAAGTTAGTAACTTTCCATATATTCAGAAAACATCCAAGTACCATGTACTAAAAGTATTAGCAATAATAATGAATGGAATATAGTATATGACCTAGATCGTTTTTAGATATTGCAGGTGTAACATTTCTTTTTCTTTGGTAGCTTTCTTTTTTTCATAGAGAGCGATAAAAATTAGTCGAAGTTATCAATTTTGGCAAAGAATTATCGTAGTGGAGAATGTGTGGAATGAGAAATGTCGGGTTTCTCTCCGGCATTTATTCAGAGACGACTTGATAATTTCACAACTTCTTATTTTTGTGTAACCTAAACGAAAAAGTAGTTAGAATAAATTAGGTGTGTATGGAGGAAAAGTTTTCATACTAAATACGTGTGTAAAAATACTAAAAAAAAGTAGATTTATTCGTACAGACATATATATATACTATTTCGTATTTGTTTGTTGGTTATATATGGAATTGAAGATGATTGTGAAATAGCGTGTAACACGAGTTTGTAGTATAAAGCGCAGCTTGCTGTAACGGTATTTGGGAGAAAAGAAGGATATATTTCATATCTCTATTTTTATACCTCGATGGTTACTATGGTAACAGAGGGTATAATTTTCCACTGGTTTTGTGAAGTTCATTGTAGGCAAGGGTAGGTAACCCAACAGTGGAGAATGGTGATAAGTAATAGCAATTTATTTACTCGATTCCTCCGCTACAAGCAGGATGTGAAACATGGTCAAATTTTAATGGATGTAAAGCTGGTTTAAATTAAGTTTTCTTTCTCCTAGACTGGTAAACAAAGTTAAAGAATTCGGTCTACCCTACAATGCAACTCCTAGGTGGGTGGAGAACAAATATTCATTTCTTTCCCAAGGGCATTAGCGCAAAGGAAAACGCAAACGGCTGTCTCCAGGATTTGAACTCGGGTCACCAATTTTCTACACGATGTCTTTTTCTCTAATTGTGATAACTATTACACAATAACGAGTGATCCGCCAAAATAAAAGGTCAGGTACCCAGATCAGAACGGTTTTCATGATTTAATTCGAATATCTGGAATGGGGTTTCGGGGTGTGGGTTATTTTTTTGTCTTGTTAAAGAAGGTTGGTTAGATTCGATTGATAAAAAAATATTCCGAATTGTATTTTTTCAGAAGCAAATAATCTGATAAAGAGGAGAAAGTGCTACTTCAATGCATTATTGTTCACCTTTTTACTGTTCAAGGCAAATTAGAAGTGTCTACTCACACGTTTTCACAAGATTTTTATCCTTTATTTTAAATTATATTTGAGAGCCATATATGACTCTCAAATGTCTCCCGGGAAACAGTTTCATGTAATTCTCAAAACGGGTTAAAAATAAACAATTCAAGCTAAAATAAAATGTCACGTGATATTAGTCATAGGAAAAAAGTTCGTGTAAGCGATATACATCGGAACTGCTGTTGTCAGTAGGAATTACGGGAAAATAATTCGGCTATGGACTTGATCACTCGGACGAGAAGATAGATTTGTGAGTTGTCAGACTGGATTTTGAAAACCAGTAATCGAAGAGTATTTTAGCAGCCAGATAATATGGGGCAAACTACGCGTCAGATAAAAAAAAAAAAAAATAGGAAAACAGCGCGGCGCCAAGGGGCGACAAGCTATCAATTACAAAAGGAAAAAAATGGCTCATCAATCACTGTAAAAACTTCCGTTTTTGGACGAAAACAAAATGCTTATAGAAGTTACGAGATAAGAGAACCCGCAAAATCCTTCATTTTTTGTCAATTGATCTTACTTTTGTATAGATGTAAATGCATATACGGACTAAAAATGGGTTGGATTGAATATACTTTAATAGTCAATGCATTATGTTTATATATTATCGATGTCTATCTTTAAGTATCTATAATTGAGAAATAATGTTTTTCATGTAAAATGATATATATATATATATATATATAACTACAAATAGTTATTACCAGGGAAAGCATTTATGGAAGAATTTAAATTTCTATGAAATGTTTATGTTCAGAAAAGAAACATGTTGCTAGTTCGCTTCGATTGGCGCCAAGTATACCACGTATTATCAAAATAACGGATTTTTCCAATTATTCAGGTCACCCATCTTTTTCGGATGGAATATTTGGTTGAAGTAGAAAATTGGTACTCTATCTATCTCTCTCAATGCGTGTGTGTGTGGGAGGGGGTGCTGTTATATGTATGCAAGTTAGAGAAAATAAGTTTATGAATACTGTCGATAAACGTGTTAGATTTCATTCGGCTTCGCGAACAATTGAAATATTTCGGTACCCGTCCTCCGAATGTTGGTGTTCGATCCCAGCTTAAAAAAAAATTCGATTGCTGATTTTCAATGTACACCTTCTCACTAGGAAGACGGAATTTTAGACACATCACATATACACCGTATTGCCTAAGAATAAATACAACCCTAAGAATTCCTTTAAAAAAAGTAAATTTTAGTCTAAAGCAATGATATCACGATTTTATTTCTATTGAACCATTATAGAGTATTATATATGCGTTCTCAAACTGTTCGGAGGGAGATTCGTTGGCATAATGGCTAACGTGTTGGACTGGGATATTATAAACCAGTTCAAACTCCACTCACTCTATTATGTTCAATTTTGGACTAATATTTCTGTGTAATGTATGAATACCCTCATCCCCACTTATATCAGTTAAAATTAAATTATATATATATCAGTTAAAATGATTACATCACTTTTATATGTGCCCGTGGCGTAATGGTTCTCGACGTAGGAAATGGACACGACGAGACGAGTTCAAATCCTGGACGATACTGATTGCATTTCACATAGCAATAATACCCTTGGGAAAGGTATGAATCCAATTACTCTCCCTCCAGCCATGGGTAAATAGTAGGGCAGACTAGGTTCTTCAGCCTTGGTGAGGCAACTAGTCTAGGAGAAGGAAAACTGAATTCAAACCTGTTAAACTCCACTTAAAAATTGACCTTGTGTCATATCCTGCCCGAGCGGAGGGGTTGGTAAATATATATATGTTCATGTGACTTCTACTTTTGTTGCAAAGGTGTTGAAATTTTAAGTTAACCCTTAATAAAACGTTGGTTGCAGTATACTAATTTATAGGCGATAATATAAAAATTATTGCTGGTCCTTTGAAAGAAAAGTAAATATTTTAAAATGAATAAGTCTGCAAATTAACCTGAATTCAGTATTTTAGGCTTTTATTCTTTCAAACATTTGTGCTCTACACGTGTTTCAGACTTTGATCTTCAGATTGATAATGATTAGTGTTTTTTGTTTGTAACTTTAATAGTGAAAATAGTTTTGATAGGGGTGGGATTCTGTTTAATTCCCGGACTTGTCTATGAATATCCTATTTGAGTAAATTGTTCCTAAAAACCTTTGGCTTCTGCAGATGGACTTGTTTGTATATTTATTTTTTATGTGTGTATGTATAAAAGCATATTCTTCGAGAGTGTGTTTATGTATACATTTGCATATACGTACGGACATCCATGCATAAAAACACCTGTATACAAACTGATTTTCAGGCATATTGTTTTTTTCTTTTCATTGGGTGCCCCTTTCATATGGCCTTGTGCCACATCTAAGCAAAAAGCTTAGTAAATTTCCATATTGTTTTTTTCCTTTTTCTGGGTTGAATAGTACGAAAAGATATTTGACTTCCCTGAGAAATAAAATTTGAGATAGTCTCCGTGTGTATATGTTTGCGTTTGTGAGTGAAGTTCGCTTCTGTTTGTGGGTGTGCGCGCGAGCCAAGTTAGGCTCTGTTTAATATAGATTTTGATCTATCTATGATTTTTTTTCTTTTATTTGGTGTAACGAGTCGCCATCAGTCTGGCATATTGGCATTATTTTAGAGTTTCCAGTGCTGCAGTCATAAAAGTGTTTTGATCCATGGAGTCTTCTATTCTCTTACAGTTAAATGTAGCTATTATTTCAACATACAACAAAAACAACCTCGAACTATTCATTGAAATAAAGAATCTAGAACAACTTGAAAGTAATTATTGAATTATAAATATACTAGACACACCAAAAATCCTTAAAGCACTCGATAACCACATCGAAATTTGAGAAAGAAAACGCATAGGGTCTCAAAATGCAAGAATAAAAAAATGTGGAGTATGTTATATAATCATAGAAGGAAAATCCTTATATCTTCAAAAACAACATTCATAATAGAAAGAAATTTAAGCAGTAATTAAAAAAAATGTAGTTTACATTATTGAATGTTCGAACTGTTACAAAAGGTATATGTAAGATTGACTTTAACACTGAACAATAATCTTTTTACATAAAAGCAAAAGAAAATAGAAAACTATGTATTAAAAACACATTTATGAATGCAGCAAAGGAGTTTAAAATAATGTCACTATACAAGAGTGATGACAACTCGCAACTCAAAATAAAAAGAAAGCATTGGTGAATTTAAATTACATTAAACAGAGCTTAAATTCTCGCGTGCACACACGCACACTAACAGAACCAAACTAAACGCACACAGTCACAAAGCTAAACACATACACACAGATAATCTTAAAAAATAACTATCAGTGGAGTCAAATACATTCGCGCACACATTCAACTCGGAGAGAAAAAGGAAAAGAACAGCCACACTGAAAAGCTACAAAGAACACCCTAATTATTATCAATCTCCCGAAGAAAACCCTAGAATCTGAAACACGTGTAGAGCTGAAATATCTGAAAAAAAAAAACAAACAAACAAAAAAAACCCTAAAATACCAAATTCATATTCATTTGTAGACTTATTTATTTTAAAGCATATAACCGAAGTGTTTCAGTGTGAGGGTTTCTGAACTAAATAGTTGTATTTAGAAGTAAAACAGAACATTGGAATAAAAGCGTAGCTTAAAACTGAAACACACACACACACACATATATATATGGTTCCTCTCACGAAAATGTTAAATGTGTCAGAGGATAATAGTACATCAATTTAATTGTAAATTATCTAGCGTTATTGATTGTGGTATGAATTTTGATCAGATAATTTATGCTCTCTCAGTCAAATATCAAAGAAACAGAAATATTTAAGGAATTTTCAGATGCAAAATGCATTCGATTTCTTCAGTCTTTAGAAAGTGAAAACTTTGCTCGTTTTCAATTGTCCATTTCCCTTTGATTTTCTTTCGATATTTCATTTTCGTCGATTTACTCCATGCTGTTAAAGATCTTTCAATATATTCTATTGGTATTATTTTGCTTTATTCGGGTTTCTCACACAACATTTCAAAATGTTCTTTTTTCGCAGGTGTCTAAGACAGCAAGTTTTTCTCGTTTCCAGGACTCTTAGGTATCGTCACCGATTTTAGTTAGCCAAATCTTCATTTCATCGAGCCTCTTCGTCAGCTTCTTTGGTCCTATCCCAAAGACCTCGATCACAATTGGTATCACTGTCATAATCTATAGCCTTTTCAGATCTCTCGAAATGTTCAGATATTACTATAATTATTTTTCAAATTTATTTTTGGCATCTTAGAATCCCTCACTGAGTCTATATCCAAGACTTAGTGTGAGGTAAGATAGGGATTATACGCATTCTATGTTCCATTCATATTTTTGGGTATGATTTTTCCAGTCACATTGATAATACACTCCTAAAGAGATGAGCAATTCAACAATTTCTAATATTCCATATGTTGCCAGCTATCTTGTTGAATGTCTTCATCTGTTCCTTTCTTGATCATACCCAGGACTCTCACAGTTTTTGCTACGTGGTAGTTTTAAGGCATCAGATGTTTTTAATTTTCTATTTCCTGGTGTTTGCATTTACTTATTAGAAGGATGTTATGTTGGCACTCTCATATAAATTTGAATTCATGTTTTTCTTTTATCATCCTTATGGTCTATTGTTCTTTATTTTCCAATCAGTTTTTATGACAAAGTCCCAGAGAATAGTATTTTCTTTTACTTCAGTTGGTGGTTCTTGTTAGCGTTTGTCATTTTAAAGGTTTCAATATTTTCGATGAATACAATGCTCTATTTTATCATATTTAACCAACCCCTCCGCTCGGGCAGGATATGACACAAGGTCAATGTTTCAGCGGAGTTTAAAAAGTTTGAATTCAGTTTTCCTTCTCCTAGACTAGTTGCCTCACCAAGGCTGAAGAACCCAGTCTGCCCTACTTTTTTACCCATAACTGGAGGGAGAGTAATTGGATTCATACCTTTCCCAAGGGTATTATTGCTATGTGAAATGCCATCAGTCTTGTCCAGGATTTGAACTCGTGTCGCCGTGTCCAATGCTCTATTTTATGATATCTTCCTTTATATTCTTTCGGTGTAAGGGTTGGATAACCGAACACAAAGAGGTCAATTTATACAGTTTTTGTTAGCAGAATCTATATTTTCGGTTTGATTTTTTTTTAATGATGTTTGCCTGATATCTTTTTGCGGGTATGCTCTGTTTCTATGCTGCTGTGATTAACCCATATATCTCTACTTTTAGTCCAGCTTAGTTTTATCATAACTAATCGCCATTTCTAATTCTTTGATATTATCGTCCATGTAAAAGTTTTAGTTGCCAGACATTTTTAATTTAGTCCATATGATTATTTTGCGGTGCTAGTATTGGTTGATCTTTGAAGTTTATTTCTGTCGGTGTAAGATCGTCGTTCACCAAATTTATTGCTGTCTGGATGAATTGAATGAGTATTATTTCTTCAACCACTGGAAGTTTTTCAGTTGTCACAGGGTTTTTCACTGGGTTTTAAGTGACAGCAAATCTTCTTAGTCCTAAGTATTCTAGCTGATCCTAATAGTGATGTCGTCTGCTTGTTCTCAATTCTCCTCTGATCTCCTATTCCCCCTGCAAAACCTTTCAAACGTTTGCTGACCATTCCAAACGCACCCACTGCAATTTAGTATCACTGTTACTTTAATGTTCCACAGCTTTTTCTGCTCTCCGGCAAGATCCAAGTATTTGTATCTTTTCGTTTGTTCTCACTTTCTGTTCCACTAGATCAAGAAAAGCCACGAAGTGACATTTTTTTCTTGCTAATTTACACTTGGCCTGGATTCTTCGAAAATGGATTCGTCTATACCTTAGTCCCAGAGAATCATAATTGGTTGTTTTTTTATGGTATATCAACCCTTGTTGGTTAGGAAACCCTGCTTATATATGATTTGTAAACGAATAGTTTGTAGGTAAGAATTTATAAACGTGCAAAGGCTCATTTATTCGCACATAGCAATATTAGAAACCATTTAACTAATTCTATTTAACGTACTTCGTTTCAAGACAAATGAATGATAAGACAGCTAGAGATAGGACCCAATGAAGTACTACCACTTTGAGTCGGAGTGGACCTGGGAGTAATGGCAATAAAGAGTACTCCATATTACTCAAACTCCTGATGCAATTTAATGTCATATCCAGGACACTCGCTGCTCTGCAAAAAAATAGTAGGCTCCTGCCAACTGGGCTCAGAGAATTTTATAAGTCTTATTTTCTAGGGCAGGCTTGTTTGTGTAATTACTATTGGTCAGTGGGCCAACTTTTTGCTCTTGCATAATTCCCAGTGGATCACCCTCTATAATCTTGTATTCCTTATGTTTCAGTTTGTTCCATTCGCTTATGTGATTATTACGATATAACCTACACAAGCTATTCTGAATAAGTATAACAAGAATAGTATTTTAATTTTTGTCAATTTGTTTTCCACTCATCCTCTTGATTTCAATTTGTATTTTTCTCCATTCTTTTTGTGTCTTTTCTTGTACCCGTTTTTGGTTGAAATATTTTTCTTTAGTTTTCAAGTTTCTTTTGTGTCCGTCAATTATTATTCATATCAGTTTTTTGAGCCATTTTCCTTTCTCGTTTCACTTCAAGTCGGTAGATTTTCCTTTATTTTGTTGTTCCTTTGTCTTTTTCCTTAGTTTTCTTTACAAATAGATAAAGATCCGCAAATGGAGTTATGGCAAACAATGCAACGTGTACCAGATGAAAAACTTACATTCATGAAATTCACTTGAGAGTCGTCCGTAACGATTTAATGTAATGTGTTAGTAGTATCTGAATCAAAGAGACTAGACACACATTCTTTGAAGACATGGGAGAAAATACAACATTATATACAAAAAGACACTGAAAAATTATGAACCTGACCAAGAAAAGAATGCTTTTTGTACATAGGTAAGTCACTCTGAAAATTTCGTCGAAGAATTTAGGGATGAAAAGATATTCAATGCCATTTCCTGACCTGTAAACATAAAATAACCCTAGGTTTGTTGACATCAATCAATTTTTTAAAATTTAGTTAAAAAATAAACAAAATCCCCTTCTTGATTAAAATGAAAACTTTTCAGTGTGCTTTCTGGTTTACCACATCTGTAAATCATAGGTAAATTATCGTTTTTTTAAATATGTAATTTAACGCATTCACAAGGTTTGTTTCAGATTTTCTACTTTACAGAAAACTAGTCAGTTGGGCATTGTGTCTGTAAGGAAATCAAAATCATGGCGCGCTTCTTTACTAAAGAAATTTGAAAATTGCAGACTGTACTGCATAACATTCGCATCGGAAACGCCAATACGAAGATCTCAATGTTATGGTGTCAATCTGAAAGCAGTGCATTGGATTCGAAAATAAAAATTAGGATGAATCCCATTTAGACTACAAAGGTAGAGTAACTTGAAAGCCTCACTATGACTATTCTGATAAGGGATCCCGAGTTTCTTCGGGAAATTCAGGCCATAGTTGTCACCGATCTTGGCGAGTGGATGAGGTCTATAGCCAGGGACATGAGTGACCGAGTTTATTATCAGTCTAGCAGTGTATGAAGACATTCGGTATTTCTCATAAAATTTTATCCGAACCACGAGGAACAAAGCGATAGATCATATTTTAAAGCTTCTGAATAAAAACAAACATTCCATCAACGAAACATTTTTTAAGATGAGAAAAGTTGCCTCTAGGGTTCAATGGCGAATTCTTAGAACAGCTGTTGGCTTGCTCTGTCCCACAAGATTTGCCGATTTTAATCAATTGTGGTATCACTAGCGATGGTGGTATTGCCTCTCCATTCATCTTCCCAAATAGCCTCAGACTCAACACAGAAGTCTACACAAGTGCCGAGATAAGATAGTTCTGGCCTGAGAGGGTGACAGCCGATATATTCTACGTCAAGCAATAGGACTCTACACCATTCCATACATACAGGTGAACCTAGTCTTACCCGTCAGAACATTCGCCTTGCAGCCTTGTTGAAACAAAGGTTCGTGAAATACCAAAGATGAACTGAAGGCAAGGATAACAGCAGCATTTATCAATTTAGCCAGCCAGAAAAGTCGTCCGAAGTCGATGGTTTGAAGCCAATTGCAATTACTTTAAATAAATTCAATCTAGAATATTTTAAGATATTTTCATGGAATTTTAGTTGAAAAGTCTTATAAAGTGAGTTTTTTTTGTGTGTGTTTTTGCGTAATTTAGAGGACAAATGATCTATAGCACCTTCTCTGTATGTGTACATATATAAACGTACATTTGTGTTTGAAAGCACATAGCACCATGAATAAAACAGATTAGTTAATTTCCTCGTGAAATATCAATCTCCCAATCACTTATATATATCTTTCTATATATGCCTGTCTTTTTATATCTGTTTGTCTATTCATTGTCATGTGTCTTTATAATGGACAAGTGAAAAACATTAGTTAATTAGGGTCATTAGGTTATACACGAAAAGAAAGTGTAAAACAAGATATATGACTAAATAGTTAAGACGAATAGTGGTTTTACTTCTTTGGAATACGTCAAGAAATGCAGTTATTAACAATAAAGCTAAACTCGGAACAAATGAAGTTATTTTACAATTTAATTACAATAAGATGAGAAGCCAAAGATGGAAACAGGCAAATCTCTTTGGACTTCAGTTCAACCTAATTTGAACACAAATCGTTCGACTTTGGAGTCTCTTATGAAATTAATCTAATTTCATGGTGACATTTATAAGTTCAATACTTCATCATCCCAAGAGGAATTAACTTTGTTTGTAAAGATGAACGTTTAGAAGGTTCTCAGTATTAAAAGCAATTTTCTTTCTCCAAAAGGAAAGTTTATATGGAGCAACCGTAACAAATCCCAGAAAGGAAATTATAAAAAGTGTGATCTTCGACTTGGGAGTGTCCCAATTTATTCTTGTTCGAGAAGCAGATGAAGAACGTTGATGAAAATCCTGTGCATTTTGTACTATAAACGCATTCAATTTCTAGCTGAAAATAAATCGTTGAAAAGTTTTCCTTGTAATTGTGGTAGGATCATCGACTGTATACACAGCTAGACAAGATAACCGAGTCCTTCCCTACGTTGTGTTGCTTTTTAAAAAAAGTCAGTCGCCATTTTGATTGAAACTGCAGAACCAGTAGATCAGTTATTAAACGGGAAAAGTAAATAAACCCGAGGATAAAATAGACATCTTGGAGGACAGTGCCCTTTGATTCAACCAAGGTGTAAAGGTGTCTTTATGAATTCACCAAATTCTTCAACCACGAACAGGATGTGAAACAAGGTAAATTTTTAAGGAAATTTGGTTTGAATTGAGAGTTTTTTCTCTTCTACTGGTTACCTCACTAAGACTAAAGATTCAAGTCTGTCCCACTATTTACCAAGAGTTGCAGAACCGGATTAAACTGCAACTATTGAAACGGGCCGTTAGGATAAATTTGAGTCCATCAACATCTAAAGTCGAGAGGTTTCAACGTGTACTTTACACGGAAAATGATCTCTCCGAGGTTGGTCTGGTCAGTCATCTGAGAAACAGGACGATGTCAAGTGCTACAAATACTTATGTATGTCAACTAGGTGGCATATATATGTGTGTGTGTGTGTTCTATAACTATGATGAAGGATTAATAATGGCATAACACATTTCTTTATAAAAATATAACTCTTGTTTTGATTACTCGAAAGGGTCGAAATCAGCTGTAAGTCTGAGAGAGTGAGAGAGACGAAGGATTGGGATACGGACTGACGGCGGACTGCTATATTTTCTCTTTTCTTTACCCACGTTGTGATTCTCTATTCAGGGCCTTATATATTTGTTTCTTTGACGGGAGGTTATCAGTCGAGTCTGCCTGCACTCCCCGGCACTTGCCAGCCCCTCTCTTATTCCCTTCTTACTGACGACTGATTGACCGTTCAGTCTGTGGGTACCTGTTTATATATCGTCTCATAACCCTCGTGCATTCCTCCCGTCTGTTTACCCATGTAAACTGCTTCCGTTGTTCTCTTATTTACGTAGCAGGGATATCCTTCTTAGCAATCTTTAATGACGCTTTTGACAAATTTCGATATGGAACACTCGTTCTAAATCAATTTTTCAAAATACCCACCAGTGGACATTTTCTCCGCATCTCTCTCCATTTGTTTCTCCGCCACACTTTTTTAAAAAAACATAAACCTTTCCTTTCTTCGACCCTCATTCTACTACTCTTTCAATAGTTAACGAGTGTACTTTGTTTATTTATCCATTTATATTTCTCACCCTAATCTGGACTTTCCCCTGTGCATATCAGAAGACAGGTGAAGATTTGGCACATGCAGACTTTAACTCCCATCCCACATTTCAAATAATCTTTTTTTTCCAATACGTGTGTGAAGCATTTCCTCTTCAAAAAGAATCTAGCCTCTTACTAACACTCAAATATCTTCGATCTCATTCTAAGGAGATCTTCAATAAAACCACTGGTCTAGCCTCTTACCAGTACCTAAAAATGTCGATCCTGTTCTAGGGAGACAATCATTAATACATCCGATTTCCATAACATTTTAGACACTTTTGATTCATCCACGTATACAACATCGTCATAAATCCCGTCTCACTCAGCTAACTATGAGTCCAAGGGTACATGAGCCTCCTCTAACTATATACCATAGTCGCACTAAACTATCTCTGACCTCAGAATTGAACACAACCAGAAAAAGAAATCTCAATAGCAAATTATTTTGTCACAACGCATTTTTACGACTTCATTCCTAAAACTCTAAATTTTATTCATAAAAATTTAAACTTGGGTAAAAACGCGCATTTCCAATTTCCTATCAAAGTCTATACGTAAATGTTAAAATCCCAATGACTCACCCGAAGTTTTGTTTTTATCTCAACTGTCATTTTTTGACATATCACAGATTAATTTTCTAATGCCCACACGACAAACTATCAGTATGTCTCTTTCTTTTTTTTTTCTTTTCTCTCTTTCTCTTCCAAACCCCTGTTAAACTAACATATAATAGTAGTCAGTATCAAGCCTTTAATATGCAAAAATACGGGACTCATCATAGATTCTGAATTTTTTTCTCGTAATTATTTAAATTCTCTCGACGCTAACTCTTAAAATATTGAGAGAAAAACGACCAAAAAATACAAGAATTTGAGAATGAGCAATGTATTTGTTTTTAAGTTTTGTCGCTTTCTTTTCTTCTGTTTTCCGTGAGTGGCACCCAGGACAGCTTCTGTGCTGACATGACTACCCTTCTGACTGACTACCATCCTGTCAATAGGTATCTGCGTATATATAATTTCATAATGTCTCTGCATTTATTCCGGCTGTCATCCAATGTGACTTGCTTCCACTGTTCTTTTATGTACACAACTGGAACGTTCCGTTTTGAAATCCTTAATGACGGCTCAGTCAGAGGTCAATATATATATATATATATATATATATATATATATTGTTGGTCCAAAAAGAGAAAGAAATATTTTAAAGTGTTCGATAATAAATACCAGTAAATTTCAAACCGTACTACCTCATGCGCACAAATCTCAAGACTCACACACACATACAGAGAAAAATAACTAGGTGAAATCCAAAACCACTCCTACACACACAACGAAAAAAAAAAGACATCAAATATCAAAGACCTATTAGGGGTGAAGTAGACTAAGGTAAACATACTCTAAGAAAGAAAGGAGTGACCTCTATATGAACCCATAACCAACTGAAAATCATTCATACTGCGAACACGAGTGAGTTCAAGTCTCATTAAGTACTCTATTAACAAGGCCTTGTGCCATATATGTTCTCTGGTGTAAACAAAAAGCTGGAAATATACATGTATGTAAGGACGAAATGAATTAATAAATCCTAAAAAATACAAATTTGTTCGTAGACCTACTCATTTAAAATATATATGTGTGTGTGTGTGCGTGTGTTGATATTTGTTTTATACATATATAATATATTGTCTGAATGATCCATTGATTGGGGATGACACAATCTATTCGGAACTTCTTTTGACATTTGGGATATTTTGTTCGAACAAGTTTCCTGTGTTATCAACTCAAAAACAAGAAACACTCTCTGTTAAGAATTAACAACTACTTATTGAAACAGTTGTTATTTTTGATATTTTTTTAAATGCCAAATCCATTTTTATACATATAAACAGTCCTATTTCAAACAATTCAGTTTATCATAAATTCTCGGTTTAAATGTCAAAAACGTTCTTTTCCAAACAATTCAATTTGGCAGAAGTACGGTTTTTTTTGTTTAAACACAGTTCAATGTAATACTGTTCTTTCAAGCAATTCAGTTTAATAAAAGTACAGGGTTTAGTTCTATTTGACTGATAGATAAGACCCTATCAGGTGCTACTACTCCGGGTCAGAGAGGACCTGAGAGCGATAGCAATAAATGGGTACTCTGCCTTTACCAAAGCTCCAACGTTACTGGAGCCTCACCATCAGATTGTTTAGTGTCATATCCAGGACACTCGTTGGGGTGTCTTACCCCTCTGCAGAGAAGCAGTCTGTGTATTCTGCATCCCCACAACTGTGCAACAATAATTTATTCAATATATATATATATATATATATATAGTTGCTTTTTATTTTATTTCAAAGACAGACGAATGAGGTATCTGGCTGGGGCAATGTTTCTATTATTCAATTTTTAGGTGAGTGAGGCTTTTGCTGGAGAGGCTTTAGTTGAGAGATTTCTTTTTTTTTTATTCTCCTGTCTTCGGTATGGACATCGAGTATCTTCTCTCTTCTTACCTTAAATATCTATTTTAATCGAGGATTCCCCTGAGAAACATTTCCGATTGGCTCACCAATAACAGATTCTTTCGTTTTCTCCAACTTTTTTACTGGTCAGCCAATCAAATGCGCTGATCTGCGTCTGTAGAAAGAGTGTATCCCTTCCACGTTTCAAACTTGAATTGGTCATCTAATCTATATAGGGGCTTTGTTAATTAAAGGTCCCAGCCCACGCTTTGTTGGGGGGGAGTATCTCTTTTCACATTAACAAAAACAAAAATCAAATATCTGATAAACCTATGCAACGATTTGACCTTTTAACGCCAACAGATGGGCAAGAGCTATTCAGGATGTTATGATTTAAATGAATCAATTCACTGACAAAACTCCAAACTTGCTTGTTTTTTGTTTTGATAATTTGAAAGTTCGCTGTGTACAAGTCCTTGAATGGCTTTTTAAATTGACTTTAGAATTTCTTTCAAAGTCAATAAGTCTGATTTTTATTTCTATAAGAGGAAAATTATATTTTCCTAAATAAAAATTTAATGCATTATACCCTCCATAAGTTTTTAGCACCAGTGAACACCTCCTATTCTTATTGGTTGATTTTAATAGCATGTCAACCTATCAGTTAGAAAGGATGTCATAGCACGGGGATATTTTTATTTGATCAATGCACTTAAAAACTATTTGAAAATGAAATAATTTTTAGCCCAATTTTCAACTGGATGATTTTGAGGATTTTCTTTTACAATGGCAGCCCAACGGGTTGATAAGTCGTCAAGCGGCTCTTAAAAAATCCTTACTCAAGAGAACACTTATTTTAGACATTAGTCGATACAAATGAAGTTTAAAACTTACACTCATAATCTAAAATTCTTTAGATTCTACTGTTAGGAATGTTATAGCTCTAATGAGTTAATGTTTTTAAAGGAGCCACCTATATGAATTTAAAGAAAAGAAAAGCATCTTATTAGAAGACAAAATATTAGCTGATAGTTTTGTGTCTTCTGTTGAATATATAAATAAAGTTTAATATAATCAAACGTTCGACGTTTATTACTTAACAAAAATCATGTAAAAATCAATCAACATTTTAATTTTCTTTACTGCAGGGAATATATGTACGAATGAAATGTAAAAATAGATTCGTGACTAAACATTTTAAAATTAGAGAGAAAATGCAGTAGTTTGCATATAAATTTATTCCCGTCATTTTTGTTTCCCCATTAAAACTAACTAATGCTTAACCCTTTTAGTGTGGCGTATTTGGCAAATAATTTAATGCCAAGAATGCACGTTTAACCATGAAATAGAAAATCACAAAAATAAAATTCATCATTGGAGTTTGACTCTTCTAAAATTCATTGGCGACGGCGTATAAACGCCCAAGTGTGTTTATGAAAAATTTTTATTCGCTGATAAATGTTCTTTGTCTTAATAGCATATCAACCTTTCTGGTTTATCTGATCTTGTGGAAGAACATCAGTTGAATCATTTGACCCATAAGGAAGATTAAAGTGTCTTAGTCCGAAATGGAACATCATAGTACAATCGGAGAATGATGTCACTTAGAGTAGCTGTCCACCGTATTGACCGTGGGCATTTTGGGGGCGTTGGGGGCACGCATCTTCCCTTTTCATTCAGAACATTTACAACAAAATAAAATGTTTAGTTATCGAAATGGCTACAACTTGGCCAATATTTCATTTGTAAAAAACGCAATTCGAAACATCCTCTTATAATTTGGCAATTAGTAGAAATTTATAGTAGTTTAAAATGGCTGAAGACTTTTTCGCGGTTTTTTCTTTCTCTCTCTCTCTCTGTGTATGCATATATATATATATATATAAGAAATTACCATGACAAGAAAATCCGGCACACACCTACACGTGACATACGGAGCACTGACAGCTGTTTCGACCTTATTAAGTCTCATAAGCAGTGCACACCGTGATCTCCACCACTGGAGATCGCACCAACAACCACAGTTTGCAGAAGCCGAAACTCTACCACCGGGCCACTGGTTCATGCCACTCCGATTTGGAAAGACGTAGTCCCTGGGGTGGCTGTGTCTGCTGTAGGGAATACGTACCTATAAAAAGACACATTAGGTCAAGTGGTCGCGCAATTTACCATGACTTGTTAATTCGGTATCGCTTATACGTGGCATGAACCAGTGGTAGAGTTTCGGCTTCTGTAGGTGTGTGCCGGATTTTCTTGTCATGGTAATTTCTAACTTAATCAATTCCTCCATTTATAATTATATATTTAGTAGAAAGTACTTAGTTTTCTATTTTCGAGTACTTAGGAAAAATTCAGCTTATTTATTGAATGACTATATAGATAACACATCACTCAATAAGTCCCGGGCCAAACTAGTAAAGAAAACATTTGGCAAAATTCGACTTTATTCCTCAACATAGCCTCCTTCTTGGGGGATCGACTGATTCCAACGCTTCTCTAATAATTCGATACCTTTTTTGTTGAACGATTAGTCTTTAGCCTCAAAATACGCCTCAGTTTCTGATATCACGTCTTCATTGGAGCCAAATCTTTCTCTGGAGCATTCTTTTGGGGTCTGAAAACAGCCAGTAGTCCCTAGGGTCCCAGATCTGTATGTTAGGGTGTGTGCAGAAGCAACTTGAAGCGCAGTTCATGTAGTTTTGCCATCGTGGCTATCGACTTGTGACTCAGTGCATTGTCTTGGTGAAAGAGAACTTTTTTCTTCTTCATTTGTGGCCGTTTTTTGGCGATTTCTTTTCTTTCAAACGCACCAATAATGTTATATAATATTTTCGATTGATGGTTCTTCCTTTCTCAAGGTAATCGATGAACAAAATGCCTAGCGCAGCCAAAAATACGGATACCAAAACCTTGCCTGCTGCTGATTGGGTCTTTAGTCGCTTTGGGCAGCTTTTACCTGCTGTTATCCACTTGGCTAACTGCCGATTTATCTACGGAGGGAAGTGGTGGAACCATGTTTCACCTATAGTCATATATTTACACAAAAACACCTTTTTGTTGCGTTGAAACAGTTGAAAACAACGCTTTGAATCGTCGACGCGTTGTTTTTGATGGACTGTGAAAAACACAGCACCTTCTTTGAACACAGCTTTCTCATTGACAAATGTTCATGCAAAATGGTAAATACACTGCCTTCTGATACCTTCAATTCCTCTCCTATCTCCTGCAACTTCAATTTACGATCGGCCAAAACAAGTTTGTGGAGTTTTTGAGTGTTTTCCGGGACAACTGCTGAATTTGGGTGACCTGAGTGTTTTGCATCATTTGTGTCTGTATGACGGCGTTTAAAGTTAGCATACCACCTCTTAACCGTTGTTTTCTACGGAGCAGAGTCCGAATAACACTTATCAAGTCATTGCTTAGCTTGAACAGTATTTTTTCCCATTAGAAAGCAATGCTTTATCAGCACACGAAATTAAAATTTTTCCATTGTTTTGAAAATATGCGAGAAAAATTTCCTTAAATAACTGTAATTTGTAAACTAATGATCCGATTGGGTTCAAATTTTGACATGTGCTGTTTGAAGGGTAGAACGTTATAAAGATCATATGGATTTTTTTTTATCAGTGCCATCGATATGTCAGAGCCAGGACTTTTGAGTGATGTGTTATACGAGCAGAAATACCTGTCGTAGACTGTGTTCAAGAAGAGCCTTTAAAAATTGGACTCTAATTTTAGAAAGTTACTGCTTCGATATTATTGAATTTTCGAAGCAGAACATCCGCACTCACTTATTGCCTGGCTTCAGCCAAAAAATTATAATATAGTCTATATACACTATTGAATTCAATACTCGTTTATCCTTATAAAAATATTAACAATCATGTATAGATTATAAATCTATATCCATTCTTGTAAATCAAATGAAAGGAATGCTAGTTTTGTGTAAAAGAGGTGTTTCCTTTAAACCAGATATGATCATGGTTGCATACAAACTTCTTATTCTTTATTTCAATATTTTGGTTAACAAATTGAAGCGGTCATCACATAGACTGCGGCTTTTGCATGTAATATGCAAGTAAATAAAAGTTCGAGGAAAATTATAAAGACATACATATTGCAATGTTTATTCAAGAACCACAACGAACACTTACAAAGATTTGCTGAAGATGTTACATTACGATAATTGTATAATTTTTTATGATACTTAACAAAACGAATGTTGGCAAACTTTATATCAAATAGATAACTGCTTAACGATAAAATAGATTTTTAAATATACAGAAAGTAAAGCAAATAGAAAAGAAAAAGAAGAAATAATTAAAACTTTTAAACATAATGATTTATTAAATCAGTTAACACTTGAAATATGTGATTCAGCTTTTTTCCCAGTTGCCAACAGTCAAATCGGTAAACACACCTTGATAAAGATCCTGACTTCCAGTAAACATCAATAAAATTTTCATCATCATCATATCGCGCTGGTAGCACGGATATCCCTGACCCTCTCTCGCCACTCCTCCCTATCGTTCATCGCCCTAGGTAGGTCTTCAGGACAACATCCTGTATCCTCACATAGCTGCTGAATGTACGTTCGAGCTGGTCGTCCTGCTTTTGCGCGGCCATGTGTGGGGATCCATAAGAGTACATCTCTTATGAGTTCATCTCTGCTTCTCCAGCAGTGTCCTGCATCTCTTATGAGTTCATCTCTGCTTCTCCAGCAGGGTCCTGCATTGTCTCTCGTAAAAATTTACATTAGAATACACACTTTGTTTTTATGTATCTTCTATACACTTTCGTCCAATAGACGTACATACACAATGACAGACGTTGAGCTTTACTCTCTCTCTCTCATATATATATATATATATATATATATATATATATATATATATATATATATGCAGCATTTCTTCATTAATACATATTTGATTGAACATTATAAACATTTGTTTGTCTACATATTTTTTGTAAATCCTTTCGAGTTGCCGTATCCATGTTAGGAAATCCGGCGGGAACTGGTTAGGAAATCTTCCATAATTAGTTATTTCCTAAGTATTTTCAGCCCGACCTTAGGCCTTCATTAAGTGGGTATGTATTACGAAAGTGATATAACTTTTGTATATGAATTACTACTTTGTAAGAAAGAGCGTTTATACTGGTGTATTGTCACATTTACTTTTTGAAAATTTATTTTCTACAAATAGCGTCAGTAGCTAAAGGCATGGAAGTATATTAGCACTGGATTCAAAATGAATTCTATATTAGAAATATACAACCCAAACTTAATAGAATTAATTTTGAATCCAATTTAGTATAAATATAGTTTTTAACAGTTCTATTTCAAGCAATTCAGTTTAGCATAAGTTCGCAGTTTAGTTCTATTTGACCGATAGATAGGACCCTATCAGGTGCTATCACTCCGGGCCAGAGTGAACCTGGAAGCGATGGCAATGAAAGGGTACTCCGCATTCTACAAAGCTCCAGCATTACTGAAGCCAGATTATTCAGTGACATATCAAGCATACTTGTTGGGGGTGTTTTACCCTTCTGCAGAGATGAAGTCAGTGTATTCTGCAGCCCCAGCTAACTGAGCCATCACACACAGATACGTTGAGCTTAAGTATATCGTTGGATTTTACAACACAGGGACACCTGCACTGATACTTCTAAAAACGGCTTTTACTAATGTTTTAAAAGGGAGCGGGTTAAAAAACATTTAAGGCCAGGGTGCATCGAAAAATAGATCGAGAGTGGGGTATATCACATCATATCTAAAATTTTAAATTCATGTGGACTAATCACCCTCACGCATTAAGTCTATTTGGGTAACTCGAGTAGCTCTCCGCACCGAAAAGGTTAAAACGGTATTTAGCATTTATAAAAATGACGATAAATTAAAAGTTGAGAGGGAGGGATATTTCTAATAATTAATGTCATATCTCACAGCAATGGAGATTTCTTGCGGTACCCATCACTTTGGCAAGTTATATGCGGCAGGTTGGGACGGGTCACATGATACTAATACTATGAAAGAATCCTTTTCATGAGTTTGCCTATTATTTTGTGTCAAAAATAGTTTAACCTTTTGCAAGGCTAAATAGCTGGGAAGAATTTTTTTTTCCTTTTTCTAAAGGCATTTCAGTTCAAGTTTGAATTCTGTCGATTCCATTCTTCGCGTCGCAAACTGGCAACACAAATCTTTCAAAAAACAAATAAGTTTTTATCAAATTAATTCAATGCGTGATGAAATTATCTAAAGTTAACACCAAATCAAATTTTTTCTGAGCGTTTGTCACACACAGACACACAAACACACACAGTTATAATGTATTTATTGTACAAAGTCAACTAGTCAATTTTTTTTTTGTTTACTATTAAGCATTAAATCATATAATTCAGTGCAATAGGAAAATATGATTATAGTTTGATTTTGTACATTACTATAAGTCGCTTATATATCAATATTAACAATATCGTTTGCTAAACATAAAAAAGTGCTTAATATCATATATATATATATATATATATATATATAGAGAGAGAGAGAGAATTTAGTGTTGGGAAGACACTCAACGACACTTACTGATTGTCACTTTTTTGCTTTTCCGATAATTGTCATCATCATGTCACGCCATCAGCGCAGATATCCCAGACCCTCTCTCGCCACCCCTCTCTATCGTCCATTGCTTCCGGCAGGTCTTCAGGTCTACATCCCGTATTGGCACAGAGCTGCTGTATGTAGGTGCTAGCTGGCCATCCTGCCTTTGCTCGTTGATGTGAAGGGGTCCACAGGAGTACGTCACTTATGAGTTCGAAATTGTACCATACTCTCTCTCTCTCTCTCTCTCTCTCTCTATATATATATATATATATATATATATATATATATATATATGAGAAACACCAGGATCTATTCTTTTGTGTGTGTTTGTGTGAATCTCTCTCATATATCTTTGCATTAAAATCCATATATTCTATACAATAAAATGTTAGAAAAATCACCTGAAATACTTTCCTTAGCCTTTAGTGAGATATCCATTCGTATACTCTAGCCGTGTTATTGTCTTAGAGCAGAACGCTAGAAAAAATGAGGCGTACCTTGTTTCTGTGATTGCTCCAGGAGAGTTCATTCGTCGGATTTGTTGGTCACGTGCTTGTCATCTTGTCTACTCTTCCCATGTGTATAAGCAGAAGTCTTTCGTTAAGTTGATTCATATCGAGAAGATAGATAGTTAAACAACGGCATGAAATATGTATGCCCTTTCCATTCTAATATTATTATGGTAATTTTTATAACACCGAAAGAAATCTCTGGTGTAAAAAGTACCGAATGATATGTCTAGTACTTAATGGCTGCAATCAAATGTCTCCTTGCCTAACTGTGAAATATTTTTTTATAATTATCTAATGACACATTGATAATTAAACTACTAAGCATTATAGTTAATATTTGAGCTGTATAATTGCCTGTATTTTTGCAAGATGTTGCTCCTTGTCAGTGGAGCTAAGAATACTTTGATTCTGATCCATGCAGAGGAGTAAGAGTCTCCCTTTAAAAAACAAGGAATCTCTTGAATATTACACAAAACTGCATATGATTGTGAAGCTTGAGTTCTGGGGATCTGAGGAGTGTGGAATATCCTTTCATTGCGATTGATAACAGGTCTATTTTGTCTTAGAATTGTAGTGCCAGTAAAAGGTCCATCCACAGGTCAAGTAGTTCTGTTTAAAATTATTGGTTTTCGTAGAACAACAATAACACGTACCTCCTTTATATAATAAAATACTTTCAGTTTAGCATTGTAAGGAGGACTGCACTGAGCTACGATCTACTTTATTTTTGTCTGCCAGCTGGACGCTTTACGGAGGTATGTGTTATTGTTATTCTCCAGTTTTTGATAAGAATACTTGGTGCTGTACAACTGTAAATTATTAAGAATTATTTCTTAAAGTTCTCATTGGTTACTACTTATTAGTTACTTGAAACCATATAATTTTTTTAAAACAAATAATTATTAAGTATAGATAATTACTTTAAACCATCTAATTATTAATAGTAGATAGGAATATTTGAAACCATACAACTGTGTCCAAATTATTTGTGGTAAATAGGAAAACTCGATATCATAACTGTATGAAAAAAAACTATTCAACAGTAATGGCGGAAATATAAATATAAATGCATAATGGAGTCTTTCCTAACTTCTTAGCATAAAATTTCTGGCGGGGGTTGACATACCGTTAAAATCTATTATTTACAAGATGATATAGTAAAGTCGAAAGAACGGGATGGGTTGATAATAATTTTCTCTTGTAGATAGTCAATTATGAGAGCAGTTCCTGAAGATAGATACATAATCCAATTTTCGAGTACTTTGAGCAATATTTTCTAAAGATTAGTTTTACATCTAGGCCGAAAGCTTACGACATATTTCAAGTTTAGAAAAAAATTGGATAAGACGATCTGAAGAACTAAATCTATTTACTTATGTTTTGTTAGTTTCTATAATTGCCCGAAGGATAACTAATTTGTTCTGTTTGTTAATATTGTAAAAACTTATTTACTAC
The DNA here is from genome assembly GCA_963585895.1 of Sepioteuthis lessoniana. Classification (NCBI taxonomy): domain Eukaryota; kingdom Metazoa; phylum Mollusca; class Cephalopoda; order Myopsida; family Loliginidae; genus Sepioteuthis; species Sepioteuthis lessoniana. The sequence continues at coordinate 131,785 of CAUZXS010005581.1, read as the reverse complement.
AATTTTCGTAAGTATTCAGCAGAAATGTGCAATTAAAATTCGTTGGGGATTTTAATGGAAATGCCGCAGAAAACAAAATAATATTTCAACGATTGAAAATGAAGTGTCCTTCAGACAAAAACAAAATATTTTCACAGATGCATTAATTGCTTTTGTGATTTTAAATAAATAGTACTAGCGAAATACACATATGTGTTGGGTAAGAGGTGAGAACTTGAATTACATATTTTTTATCGTATCTATTGGTATTAGAGTATCTCACTCACTGGTCCTGTAACCTGGTTTGGTCGTTCGGGCACTACTCATGTCGCATGAGTAAGGATACTTACTTAAGTACTGTTTTTGACAAAAACAGTTCTATTTCCAGCAATTCAGTTTAGCATAAGTACGCAGTTTAGTTCTATTTGACATATCAGGGGCTACAACTACAGACCAGAGTGGACCTGGAAGCGATGGCAATGAAAGGGTACTCCGCATTCAACAAAACTCCAGCATTACTGGAACCTCACCATCATATTGTTTAGTGTCATATCCAGGACACTCGTTGGGTGGGGGAGTGTCTTACCCCTCCGCAGAGAAGCAGTCGGTGTATTCTACAAGTCCAGCCTACTGGTCAAAGTAATGTTTGGATTATTCAATTTATAAGATATTTGTCCACACTAAAAACTTATTTTAGAAAATACCAATAAAAAGAAATAGAAAAGTTAAATTAGCATGTTTATAATTATATTCAAAAAATCTTGCGTGGTGCTCTTCAAACTCTCCAACATGACTGATGCCACTGTGACTCTGAGCTCTTCTGTCCTGTGTTTTTGCGAGCATGTCTTTATGAATCAATATACATAAAGGCGTTCTATGTATGTATGGGGTGAGTGTATCTGTGTGAGAACATTGGCAGAATTTATGTATGTACCCCGTGTGTGTGTGTATATAGTAATATTAAAAGAATAAACACGTTATGGAAGTCGGTCGATTTTTGTAAGTGATCAAATAGAGTACGATTTCTCGATGGGGATGAAAGAATTAATTTTTGATGTCCATCATAAACAGATCTTTGGCGCTGGCACGGTCATAGGTCAGTGCTATAATTTTTCAAAAACTAGTTTGGGTGGTTTGCGTCTTTAAAAAGTTGATGGAATCACGAACTACATATATTCAAGGAAGCAACCAGGAAATAAGCAGATAAGTTTCGAGAGGGAGTAGTTGCATTATAAACCATAGAGATTTAGAGCCTTGACTAAGTGAATTTTTTCAGCCTTCCATATTGTAAAGTTTGAATGTACCTCTTTTCGACCGGGTAGAATTTGAGAAAATGAAGAAACTACAAGTGTATCATCGGACTTCGTTTTTTTTTCTTTTTCATCCTTGTAGAGCTGAGTCGTGGCTTCTACGGATTCGGTCCGAATCTATAACCGACCAAACTTGTCTTAAAAGAATCTACACAACATTGTGTTGGTGTTTCGTGAAATTGAGCAGACTGTGACGAGGATTTCCTCAGTAATATCTCGAACTCTCAGGAAAACTAAAATACCGAACCAATGGTAAATAACCCGGTCATCTTACTATGGGAATATCTACCCATTATATAGGTTTTCACATTTTTCGTCAAATTTGAGATGTTCAAAGATGGAAATGTCTACGAAAGAGTCAGTTTAGCCCCACGCCCACTGAGCATTAAGAACGGGAATTATATGAGTATAAAACAACTTGACATCAGAATTCTAAATTCTATTTTATTTTTAGCTCTAAAGCCACAGAAACTGTTTTTTTTTCAAAAAAAATTTATTCTTCTTTAAGAATTTCCGTTTGAACGGAAAACACATTTACACAAAGTCACTTAAGAAAAATATTACAATAAAAAAATATCTAAAATCTAAATTTTTAAGAAGCGGCGAATGCAGAAATTATAGACCATAAAACAAAAACGATTACACAAGGGGAAAATGTCAAACTTTTTCATGTCGGATTTTGTTTTTTAAATTTTTACAATAGCATTAACACTTTCATTCTGTGAGTAGGAACTGAAACTTTATATTCGTTGCAGACTTTTTTTGTATGAACTTCGGATATATATATATATGAAGATTTTGTTCAAAAATATCTCCTCTAGATAAGAATAAAATCTTTTAAGTCTTTGTTTAATCTAAAATCTTGGAAAGAGAACCATGAAGAAAAAGAAATATTGACATTTACTATAGTAAGTTTTTCAGCTGGTTAAAAAAGGTCTGAGTATTGAAATATTCTGTTTTTTAAAACAAAGTTAATGTGTAATGAAGTCTTTCAAGGTTAGTTTTTGCTATTTGTAGTTAATGTCACTACTAAGTAATCTATTTTCAATCATTGGTCAGACATTTTTGACAATCGTCTGTTAAGAGATTTTAAAGTTTATCATCCCTATTGAGGTAACTTTTCCTGATGATTTCAGTGTGATTCACAGTGAATAAAGTGGAAGCAATGTTTGGAAATAATCTTCCATTCCCGGTTGACTTTTTCTGGAATTAAATTTGTTTGAGACGTCACCAGCCTGTTGCAGACCTTGTTGGCGAGCTTCGTATACATTGACTGAATTCAGTTTCACAGGGATAAGACCTAAAAAGAAGGGACGTCTTGCGTATGGCACTCAACGGCATCTGATGATGCAGCTCCACTTTTGGAGATCTACGGAATGTAGACTAAATCTCCATTGCTTGACCCGGCGTGGCAGTACCTATAAGGATCCTATCTATAAGTGTAATAGAACTGTTTAAAAATGATCCTAATTCAATAAGACTGTCAGCCCAGTTGACTGGGGCTGTAGAATACACCAACTGCATCTCTGCAGCGGGGTAAGACCCTCCCTGGATATAACTACAAACCATCAGATGGCAAGACCTCAGCCTTGGAGATATGGAGAATGTAGAATACCTCTTCATTGCCGTTGCTTCCAACTCCACTCTGACCCAAAAAGAACAATAAGTTTCCAGATTTTTTTGTACAGGCATTTACAATTGTCGTAGACTCTTGACAATTCACTATGTTATTGCTATACATCTTATGAGATGACTGACCAATTTTTATGATTTCAGGTTTAAATGAACACCTACAGCAGCAATTGGAATAGACCCTACTAAAGCCTGATTGTCACAGCTGCTGAATTTCAAAAATGCAATCTGGACGTGAGTACACTTTAGAAGAATGATATGCAATAAAATTCTGTTTTTAAACTTGGAAAAAAAATGCCACAGAAACGTATGGAATGCTTTAGACTGCTTTTGGACCATCTCGCATGAATTGAGCATCAGTTTTTGAGTGGCATAAGAGATTCAAGGAAGGCAGGGAGTCTGTGAGGGATGATTAGAGGCGTGGGAGGAGTAATGAAGTCAATACACCAGAGTTGATTGGCCAAAGGGTTAGGGTTACTATGTTGAGGTTTAAAGAAAGTTCAGGAAGAGATTCCGTCGGAAGAGGCAAGCACTCTTCAAATCGGCTCGGTGGCATATCCGCCAGGACAATGCACCAGTCTACAACTCCATCCTTTTCACAGACTATTTGAGCAAGATGGGCATCAAGACAGTTCCTCCTCCTCCCTATGGTCTAGACCTTGCTCCCTGCGATTTATGGTTATTCCCTACGCTCAGAGGCTGTCGTCGTTATGAGACAATTGAGAAGATGAAAGAGGCTGTGACGAAGGTCATTGACACGCTCACACAAGAGGACTTCAGTGGGGCCTTCCAGAAGTTGTTGGAACGGTACAACAAGTGCATTGCAGCCAGAGGAGGTTACTTCGAAGGGGACTATAGTTTCATGTTTGTACTATCAATGAAATTGCTTATACAGAAAAAGTCTGGAAACTTATTTAATCATCCTCGTATGTGTGCAAAGAAATGGCTGATGTTGACGTGTAACTTATATAGCAATACTTGAAACCATTTAACTGTGTGCAAAAAAAACCTCAGGCTCGTTTAAGAGTGTTATCAATAAAATGTGTTTACAAATCATATATATATATATATATATAGGATTTGGCATTAGATAACCAACAAAAGATTATATGCTATAAAACCCAACTAAGCTAGATCAATAAGACCGCGTGCAAAATGTCTAAGAAAACAACTATACAAAAATGTAAATATGAAGTTTCAATGGACGCGATTTCTAACTTTAAGGCATAAAACCCCAAATAGGTTATCATGCAGTTAAAATCACAAACATCCTCAGCTATGGGCAAATATTTGGGCAGATTGGATTATTTAGCCTTAGTTAGGCTACCAGTTAGTTGAAGGAAAACTGAACCCCAACGTGCTAAAAAATTACATTGTCTCTCATTCTGCTCTGAGCGGGAAGCATTGAGTAAATACATACCTTGAAACTTGCTGCAGTTGTATATCAGTTCTCAGTGATATTCCGTACATTATTTTTAACCATCTCTTTTTTTTATCAAGTGTTTCATTTATAGACCTAGCTTGTCAGCTGTTTTTGATATTTTTTTTGGAAATACTTTTACTCCACGGAAATCATTGTTTCAAGAAACTTGTACATTTTTTGCGAAGCGAATTTTCATGTCCTTTTTTATAAAATGGCCGAAGGATTATTACAAATGTTTTCTTTTTCGATCTCTTTGTTTCTCACTGATTATTTTGAAAGCATTCAGTATTAACTCTGTTACTGTTAAATGCATTGGTAGAAGCATAAGCAGTTTTCAAACTAATTTATTGGATAGAAAATGTGCTCTTCTTTTTCTTCGCTATGATAGTCACAGCATTTCAGCAATAAAGGGTTTATTAGTAACCAAAGGCGGAAGAGTTTTAAAATCTTCGGCCTTCATCCACTAATAAACCCTTTATTCAATTAATTATGCTGAATTACTTTCATTCTGTTTATGATTAAATTATGTCACATATCAGTTAATTTTTCTCTGTAAAAAAAAAAAAAAAAAAAAAAAAACAGACAAGAAAACTGAATGGGGTAGCAACTGAAACGTAATTGTACAAAGCACCAGTCCGAATATATTAATCTAGGCATATCTATCAGCTATCACTCTTGGTAAGTCTTCAAGAAGGCACCTAGTATTCGCACAGAGCTAATGCAAGTAGTTTTGTGTTAATCAGCTATCATTGGCACGTCTATGTATAGGCATCCGTAAGAGAATGTCCCTAATAAGTTCGACTTTACTCCCCACAAGGTACCAAGCATGTCTTGCTTGGATGGTTTGCAAGATAAGAGGTAAGTGGCCGTACAACCCCTGTTTTATAGTATATTGTTACCAGGATTTCCTTAAGAGCTCGTAGCATTTTTGTGTAGTTACGATTTAGCTTTTCACCAAGATTTTCGTTAAAGTCTAAGTGGTGCAACCATACATTAGTACTGATACAGCTACAGTTCGGAATAATTCGTATTTTATCAGGGATGTAAATTTTTTCATGTGGACGTTAGGTATTACCCATCCGTGTGTTGACATCGCTTTCAATAGATAAGATATTACTACTAATGTATATGAACTGGTTTATCAATTTCAGACGTTTGTTATTTAATGAGTAAATGGCTTAAATAATAATCAAATTCTCATCTAGTTTTTTTTTCTGTGACCAGTTTGTTTGTGTCCGAGTGGTGCAACCATACAGTAATACTGACATTACAACAGCATTTTATTTTAGCAGAGATCAAATATCCATAAATTAACAAATTCAAACAAAATTATTTGATAGACTTTTCAGTTCCATTCCAAAATAACTAAAAATAAAACAAATTGTAGAAGAGAATTTCTTTTGATGTAGCTTAGCTCTTTTTATTGTCAGTTTCCGTTGCAATAGCCAGAACTTTGGATTTTTGCTCTTGAAGTGTCATTGATCAGGTTGTATTATGTCAATGGGATTAGATTATTGATAAAACATGAAACCGCTGAGCGTCACTTTCAATTGTTACCTTTGTTATGTAAAAATGACATAGGTTTCTTTTTTCTTTTTCCAATAATCGCCGACATCTCTTCCAAAAAGCACAATACACAATAGAGTGTAAAATATTCAAAATTAAATTATTTGATATCGATGATGAAGAAATTGCCAAAAACAAATATTATTGATATCTGGCATAATTCCTAAAAAAATGGTGAAATTAGTTCAGGGTTAATTAGTACTTAAAAAAAAACCTTCTAAAATTGGTATCTAAATGCGCATAAAAAATAAAGGAAAATGATGTATACGTTATCTATGAATTGATTAGACCAACGAAATTTATCGTTTGAGAAATTAAAATGATTTTTTGAGCGCAAAGACAACAACATTATTGTTGAAAAAAACGCCATAGGTATGAAACCAAACAGCATCTGATGTAGCCCAGTCACCTGGGGATGGCTGTAGAATACATTGGTTGCATCTCTGCAGAGGGGTAAGACCCCTCAACGAGTGTCCTGTATATGACTCTAAACCATCTCATCACAGTCAGCTGGGGCTGTAGAATACACTAACTGCAACTCAGCAGAGAGATGAGACTCTCCCAATGAGTCTTAGATGTAACCGTAAACACTCTGATGGTGAGGTTCCAGTAATAGTGGACCTTTGGGGATTGTAGTGTACCTCTTCATTGCTATTGCTCCCAGGTCCACTCTGGCCAAGAGTGGTAGCACCTAAAGGGTCCTATCTATGGTTCAAATAGAAATGTTTGACATTTAAACTCTGTGCAAGCAAATAACTTTAGCTAAACTACATTTTAAGAAATAGAACTGTTTGATTATTTAACTGTGCGTAAATAAATGACTGTTTAATTGAATAGTTAGTGATGAATAGCAATACTTGGAATTAATTACCTCTGTGCAAACGAATGAGTAATCGTGAATAGAATTATTTGTGTTAAATAGCAATACTCGAAACTTTTCAACTACCTGCCTAAATTTAATTATTGGTATTTCATAGCAATACTTAGAACCATTTGACTTTTTGCAAATGAATTAATAGTGTTAAATAGCAATACTTGTTACTACTTCTGTCTTCAAACAACTATTTAAGGATGAAAAGAATTACTTTTCTTAGATTGCAATAACTGAAACCATTTAACTGTATAGAAACAATAGCAGTACTGATATCCAAAAATTAGTTCTAATTTCAAAATGAAATTACCTACAAACTAAGTAAGTAAAGTTGGCGACCATAGTCGAGGGTGACCCTAAGGCTCCCTTTTCGATAGCTACTACACCAAGGTGTAGGGAAGGGCGCTACTCCTTTCCCAGGATTGCTCCACTTTACCCTTGGTCCATACCTTATAATGCTGAGTGTTAAGCAAGGCGACATCAACTACCATTTTTTGAGTCTTTGGTATGACTCGACCTGGGATTGAACCCAGGTCTCCCGGGCCATTGGCGAACACTCTAACCGCTAGGCCAATGTCCGGTTAATCTCTTACATATTATGTATGTCTATTTAAATGTGCGAAAACACAGACTGATGATAAACTGCTACTGTTACATTGCAATGCTTGAAACAATTTGAGCAAACAAAGGATTAATATTAAATAGAATTATTCGTATTAGATAGCAATACTTAAAACCATTTTTAACTGTGAGCCAAAAATGAGTTCAGGACCGTTTAAAAATGTTACCTATAAAATATTCAGAAATCATACAGTGTGTGTGTATATATATATATATATATATATATATATATATATATATATATATATATATATATATATATAGAGAGAGAGAGAGAGGATTTGGCATTAAATAACCTACAATGGTTGATATGCCATAAAAACCAACCAAACCAAATCATAAATATTTAATATATAATATTTACCAACCCCTCCGCACGGGCAGGATATGACACAAGGTCAATTTTTTAAGCGGATTTAACAGGTTTTAATTTAAAATTTTTCTATCTCCTAGACTAGTTGTCTCACCAAGGCTTAAGAACCTAGTCTGCCCTACTATTTACCCATAGCTGGAGGGAGAGTAATTGGATTCATACTTTTCCCAAGGGTATTTGTGCTATGTGAAATGCAATCAGTCTCGTCCAGAATTTGAACTCGTGTCGCCGTGTCCATTTACTGCGACGATAACCATTACACCACGGGCACCTCCAGTAAATATTTAATATATATGTATAAAGAGGAATTGACATCAAATAACCTACAATGGTTGATAGGCCATAAAACCCAACCCGAACAAACCAAATCATCTGATGGTGAGGCTCCAGTTCTGGAGGCCTGAATGGTGTGGAGTACCTCTTTCGTAGGCATTATTCACAGGTTCACTCAGTTTGGAATTGATTCGTATTTGATTGGAATAATTAATGCCATGGAAATTAGTTGAATTAAGAATAGTTACTGAAAGATATTGTTACGTGAAACCATGCAAAAGTGTGCAAAAGTGACACTTACTAGATAAAAATAATTACTTAAGACCTTATTAGTATTCGATAGGAATACTTGAAATTAGACAACCTTGAACAAATTTGTATTTGATAGGAATACTTTATATCATATAACTCTGTAACCCCCATTTTTGTTATTGATTGTGGGATGACCCCCGAGAAATAAATAAATGTTATATAAAGAAATTGTATCTGCAGATTATCGGCTCTTTGGAAGATCTGAAGATTTCCCAATGTTAGACTTGAATGAATCTCATAAAATACTGCGCTAATTTCCTCCCAAAATGAATTAAGTTATTTGGTACTGTAAAGTCAGTTTAATTTCTTATATGTAAGAATAGTAAAGATTGATAATTTAGACAAATGAAAGTTATATACAAAGTGTTTTAAATAGAAACATTTCTTACCAATTTGTGTAGATTTCAACTTTGATTATAAGAATTTACAGAAATGGAATTCAATGCATTGAGACCATTAAACAGCTCACAACTTTTTGTTAATCAATTGACAGGTGACCAATGCTTGTTATCTTGGAAACTTATCCAGAATGTAGAACATATTTCGTTAATGCGTCCGATTTTCAACTCTGATACTTCTCGTAACATTACAATCCTCTTTGGCGCCTGGTTTAATACTCTACAAGTCTTAATTCTTTCTTAATTTGAAAAATGAATTTCATGCAAACATGTTGCCCTTTAGTTGTACAATTTAGCGTACAACACAGATTCTTGTACGTGTACCCTTCGATCACAGACAGGATTTTTAAGCGGAGTAACGCGGATTTGAATACAGGTTTCCTTTTTTATGCTAGTGGTATATCCCTTTTATAAAACTGTTTAGATTCATGCCTTTTCTAAGAACATTAGCTAAAATTTAAGCACAAACAGCCCCATTCAGGATTTGAACTGGGACTGCTGATTACATTTAATACTGCGATAACTGCTAAGCTAGGTGTCTGTAACGCAATGGTAATTACAGCTAAGCAATATTTGTATGGCAATTACACAAAAACATCTTTTAGGTTTCTTTATGGACACACACCCATCAAAGAGTCTTCTGGCTATGACATTAAACCATCTGATGATGAGGCTCCACTTCTGGGGAAGGTGGAGTGCCACTTAATTGACATAACTCTCTAGTCCACTATGACCCAGAGAGGTAGTATCTGTTAGGGTGGATTTCTGGATCAAATATAACTATTTACAAACAAATGACTAATACTGAATTATTTGTGTTACATAGCAATAGGTGATACCATTTAACTGTGTACAAATAAAACTATTGTTGTTAGATTACAATACTGGAAGACATTTGAATTTATGCAAACAAATAATTTATATCAAATACAATTATTCGTGTAAGATAACAAAAGCTGGAAGCATTGACCTTTGGGCAAATAAAACTGAGTGTGAACAATTATTGAAACCAGTGAACAAGAAAATGATTAATTTTTAATAGAATTATTTGAGTTAGATAGCAATACTTAAAACCATTTTCTTGAATCAACAATATTAGTAGTGTTTGTATACAAAGAAATTAGCTCTAACTCGTTTAGAAATAAAAATTACCAGCAAACTATTCACTTAGAAATCGTGTGTTTAAGTGTATATATATATATATATATATATATATATATATACTGTGCAACAAAATTTGTTATATTAAATTGTTAATGTTACATTGCAATACGTGAAGCCTATTTGCAAACAAAGAATTAATAATAGAACTATTCGTCTTAAAAAAGCAATAATTGAAAACATTCAGCTGTGTGAAAATATATGAACTCTGGCTCGCTAAAAAAATTTATTTAAGAATACTTTGTTTTTACACATAAATATGATGTGTAAACATGATTTGTTACCAAATAACGTAGAAGGGTTAAAATGCCATAAAATCGAAATCAAACCGCCCACCTCGAACGAAAGTTGGTCAAATTATTGCATTTGATCAACATGGGTTGAAACAATTCAAAATTCTGCTTTCCTTTTTTTTTTCTACGTATAGAAATGCTTTTCATTAGAAAAGAAATATATTTGAATATTTAAACATAAAATTTTCTTTCTTGGATAATTGGCATATCAACCATTTGTGGGTCATTTCATTTGAAATCCTTCGTAGAACAAATATTTTAATATTTGACTACAAGCTAGAGGGATACGTGGGTTGAGACCTTTACTATAAGTTAGAAAGTGATGACAATAACACAAATGGAATTCGAACTCGCATCCTACGATGTCGCAGTTAGCCACTATGCCATCGAGACTCCCCCACCTTGAACTAAAATTGGTTAAGTTAGTAAATTTCGGAGTGATAACAATTTTTCTGAAATACCCTGTACATCTCAGATTTCTTTTTCCTTTAAACACTCTCGACATAAATATTTTCCACATCTGATATTTTTCATGTATATTTCTTTCAAATGTTTCGTGACTGACTGTTCCAGAGATTTGGTTTGAAATAGAATCCCATCTTTCACTTTTTCTTATTTTTTTTTTCGTGGAATTGGGGAAAAAACACAGAATACAAGCCTCCACCTTTTTTCCTCGAATCCATGACGATAACCATCAGGCTGCAAGAATTCGTTCATCGACTATATTGTAAAATATTTGTTACCAGAATAATGCAAGACATTTCTGGGATTTATTGCCTGCAGCGAAGGACAAGTTCCCCACAGGTGGCTTGGCACCGTTTGAAATACACATAATCTGTCTTGAAGACATGACGGCCTTGTGCTTGTAGGCAGATGGACAGATATAAATTAGATAAGATAGGGCAGAACTTGTATTTACTTTTCTTTTTAGTGCTTGTTGCACCATGAAGAAGGTTGGTGACATGGGAAAATGTCTGATAAGATCATGGATTATGCTTATTCTTTGATTCTCATTTCGATTTATTTATATATTTCCATATATTTGCTATTTTCTTTTTATATCTCGACATTTCCGTTTGTGTCTCTCCTTATGCTTATCATTCCGTTAAAAATCTATTCGTACAAACATAAGCAAAGACCTCAACCTTAAAGTGGGCAAATTGCAATTTTGTGTTCATTATCGAGGCGAGCTGTAAATATTCTGATTATCAAAAAAAAAAAAAAAATAAAAAAATAAAACACTCTTTAATAAAACAGTGCTCGTTTAATCTCATTCTGCAGTTTATGATTAGATGATTGTGTGCATCAGTTATTTTTTCTACAAACAAACCTGAACAAAGTCGGAGAGTTGATCAGACGAAAAGTGTTTATAACCAGCACCAAGATACAGTCACCAGTCCTAGCATATCAATTAAGATGTACTGACAGCACAAATTCCTTTCTATTTCGTCATGGGTCGCTATCAGCAATCGGCCCTAGTAAGTCCTTTTGACGATACCAAGGGTTTGCAGAGAGCTGATGAATAAATGTTACTACTGAGCGACCAACACTGGTGATTGATTCCACTGTAGAACGTTTCGTTCGAATCCATCTGGTGCAACCATATTGTAATACGGACACGGCTACACCTTGGAAGATTTCCCTTTTTATTTTAACAGATCAGTTTCATATATTCGATACAGCTGAAATATATGAACTGAGGTTTTTTAAGTTTATGAAAATAGTTTTGATAGTTATGAATCATTTTTGTGAATAAGTTTTACACTTGATTTATACGATTTTTTTTTTTCAACTTGAGGTTATTTTGCCTTTGGTATTTTTTTTCTTCGAAATATCTTACTTAAAAAGATCTGGATTGGAGTAACGTATACACAGTCAACGGCGCTTATTGACTGTCAGTTTCTCGCTATATAAAAAATTGCTATATTGTTAACATAAAAATCGCATAATTATATAGAAATAATTTTTGAATGTTTTACAATTATTCAATCAATAATTATTCATAGATAATTTCTAATTTAACGGATTTCATATTCAATGATAGAAAAATTTATAAACTTGTATTATTGATTTTCATATTGTCTTTGTGTTCATTCTATTAAATGATTCGTATTGACGGCATGTCAATCCATCTGGGGTTATTTTATGCCTTGCGGTTTGGAAATCACATATTCTGTGCATTAATATTTACATGTTTTGTGTTGTAGTTTAAGATTTTATTTCGTTTTAACAGTGTGTCATAATCTTCTGTGATTTTTTTCTAATAATTACTTTGTAAGGTATTGATTATGTTTATATTTATAATGTTTGGTCACTGAAGAGATACGAAATGTAATTATGCTGACATTTTCAAATAGGTTTTTCAGATAATTTGCGCTGAAAAGAAATTGTCTAATGCATAAGAAAATGATTAAAAGTAAAGGCAATTTGATTTGACATGCTGTACTTGGTGACTGTTGTTCTTGTCTTAGTAAAAAAAAAAGTGGAAGTCTTATGTGATCAATTCAAAATTAGAATATAGTGAGTCGTTCTAATATGGACTTTGTTAAAGCTAGTTTCCATTCACCTAATGAGAGTTTTATCAAGAAGAGTTTGTGTATGTTATTATTGCAGCATTGTTGTTGTTATCAAGTATAGAAAAATTGATTTAAGGTTTCAAATCAGTGTATGGAATTTTGATTTTGTCGGGATCATGTCTAAAGCTGACTTGTCTGCCTTTCGTTTCCTTTTATTCTAGTGTTGCTTCAAATTCATCACACTAGAATCTTTTGGGTTGGAATGGAATCCAAGTAACCCAGAAACTTAACAATAAACGAGTCTTCAATTCTTTTATACACCCCCCCCCAAAAAAAAAACAAAAAAAAATTAGCGATAGTAAAACAACAAATCTAAGAATATATAAAGTTATTTGCTACTTTCCGAGATTAGGTGTTAAATCTATATCATGGATTTCAGTTGTAGAGAAAGATTTTTTCTGGAATTGCTTTCTTTTATCAGTTTTCTTATTTAATATGATTGCACACACAGTTTTATCGTTTTCCTTGGTTGAGTTGAATTCAACAGGTGCATTACCAAAACATTTTATACCTAAATGGAATCACAGGACCATTATATATTTATATTGACATTTTTATGTAGTTTCTGTAACGTTTTTGCTCATAGGGATGATAATATTTCTATCTAATATAAATAATTTGCACTCAATATTATATAGTAATACTTGAAAGTATATAACTTATGATTTACAAACACTTACATAATTTCGAGTAATTATTTTTAATAAGTCATTTGTTTGTGTTGTATAGCAGTATAATACATATACAACCATACGTATACATATATATGCGGAAACAAAATCAACAATAATGACGAACGAACACACTTCTTTAGAAAAATATACCTCTCACACTTTTAAGAAATGGTTGGAAAGGGTTGTGTGTGAGAGGTGAGTTGGAGACTGAACAGACTGCAACATATTGACCCCAAATTCCTCTGTATTTAGCAGCACCTCTTTCTCGTTCTGCTGGGCTGCTCAATCGGGAGTCCTGAGGGCCCAGCCTTCTCTGGGAGCTGGTTCTCACTACATCATCTTATCTCTAACTAACTTAAGCTATCTGTGGCACCGGGTTATATAATTGTTTGACATCCACCTGCTTCTTGTGAGCGTCACATCGGCACCCAATTGTAGAGTCCACAGTCAAGGTTATACCCTGATATCTTCGACCGGATGCACTTGTTATTTACACAGGTGCATCTCTTATTTGACAGCTCGATCGAGGGTCAATATGCAACATTTGCATACAGATGATTTCAAACAGCTAATGATAACACTTAGGAAACAATTATACCTTACATAACTATTCTTAAGAATAATTGATTTATCTGATGTCAAGTATAACAATTAAACACCAATAATTTTTAAACCAATACATTTGGCCCATAGATAAGACCCTAACGGTCACTAACTCTCCGGTCAGTGAACCTGGGAGTAATGGTAATGAAGTGGGTATTAGACACTTCACATATATTCAGAACCAGAGACTCACCATCAGCTTTGTCAAATGGGCTGGGGCTGTAGAATACACCGAATACATCTCTGCAGAGAGGTACGACTCCCCCCAGTGAGTGTTCTGGATATGACAGTAAAACAATATGACGGTGAGGCTTCAGTGATGCTGGAGTTTTGGGGAATACGGAATACTCCTTTCTTGCCATCACTCAGATTAACTTTGATGAGGAGTGGTAGCATCTGATAGGGTCCTATCTATGGGTCAAATAGAATTAAACTGTGTAATTATGCTAAACTGAATTGTTTGAAATTAACTGTTTTTACATTTAACTGTGTAAACAAAAAACTGTATTTATGCTTAACTGAATTACTTGAAATAGAACTGTTTGATCATTTAACTGTGTGTAACCAAATGACTGATGTTTAATTGACTTGTTCGTGATACATATCAATACTTGGAACCATTTAGCATTAACACGCTAAACTGAATTGTTTAAACAGAACTGATTGATCGCTTAACTGTGTGTAAACAAAAGAAAAAAACTGCCTAAACTAAACTGAACTGTTTGAAATAGAACTGTTTTTACATTTAACTGACATATTTGAAGATATGAAGACTTTGAAACGTACAAACATTTATCAAAATGACTTAATTCGGCGTTAAATGACCTGAAAAGGGTTGATACGCCGTAAACAACCAACCAAATTACAATTAGCTGCAGTTGTATCAAACTTAAGACACCCCCTTTTTTAAGCAGGAAGTTCTTTTTCCTCTGTAGGGAATACAAGCACCTTTATAAATTCTCGCTGACAGGGTTGGTTGTCATTGAAGCTATCTGTAAAAGATTTTTTTCAACCGAGACAAAATATAAAAAGATAGAGATTGTCGATCGGAAAAACGTGAAGTATTTTTATTTCAATTTATTTTTCAACAGATCCTGTAAATGCTTATGAATATGTACACAATTTGTTAAAAAGAAAGCAATACCACCATCTTTTTTGATAACTTACATTTCAACCATTTTAACATTTTTATAATTTGGAAAGCAAAGTTTTAGACATCGCAATTGGCGAAGATAGATTTCGAAGAGATTTTTTAGGTGAGATTGAATGTAATATCGTAAATAATCAGTCGTATTTGTTAACAGCTATGTTAACCAATACGGCTGATCATTTACAATATTGCACTCTACCAATCTAAAAAGGAGTAAAGCTGATTTGAATTAAATTTTCCTTCTCTTAGATGGCTTGCCTTAACAAAGCGAAATAATTCAGTCTGTTCTATTTATACCCGGCTAGTAGAGCACAAATCGATTGAACGGGTTTGAATTCAGTTGCCATTCCAAGATAAGAGCCTAGTCTGCTCGAATATCGATGGCTGTAGGGAGAATAATTGAATTTATACCGTTTTAAAGGTACAACGGTAACCATTACGCCATATGTGTCTCCAGCTTGTGACCTTGAGTAATATCTCCAAAAATTCGTCTCTTAGACATTTGTAGAGTTTAGACATTAAATACTTTTGTCATGGGTAAAAAGACGTATCTGACACAGAAAGAAATGAGTGGATACACAAGAGAAGCATAATGTAACCTTTTCGAATGGTAAATATTGTTGATTCTGTGCAGAGACTAAAAACATAAAATTGACGTGGGCAAAAATTCTCTCTTATCCTAATACTACTCAGTTCGCGAATTTTAGAATACGGTGACTTTATTACCTGCGGAAGGGGTAAAACCCCACCGAAGGGGTACGCTGGGTGTGACTCTGTACTACTGTTGATAGGTAACGGTCTAATTCTAGAAATCTGGGAAGTGTGAAGTATCACATCATTCTCATTAACTCCAGGCCCACTTTGACCCGGAGTGGTAGTACCTGTTAGGGTACTTCAATGGGAATACTTAATGCCATATAACAGTAAATTATTTGAATTAAGTATATTTACTTGAATATATAATTATTTACTAAGGATTGCTAGTTACTTAAAACGATGTATGCAAACAAATGACTTGTTAAATAGAAATAATTACTTGAAAATACATAAGTATTTCATAGGCGTACTTGAAACAAAACTGTGAGCAAATTATTTGTATTTGATAGGAGTACTTGATTTCATATAATTGAAAAAACAACCACAAAAAATATAAAATTAGAATGAACGTGATTCCTTAATCTGTTGGCATAAAATAAATCCAAAACTTGTTGATATGCCGTTCAAATCGATTAATCTTAGGCTAAGAGTTGCCTACTTAGGAAAACGTTCTATGTAAGCGTGTGTTGGGATTGATTAAACAAAGGTACCGTTTTCCCGATGCAAGTGTTTATCAATAACATGAATGATTTTAGCCCGATGTCTTAGACTGACAATATTTTGAAAAATTCAAAAATATCTGACAGCTGGCGCCAAGATTTATTGTTATTCATTGACAGAAATGATCAGATCTACGCCAAAACATAACAGAATGTATATATATATATATATATATATATATATATATATATATATATATATACTCGATGCATTTTACGTTGTGTCCAATAGTTCTTAAGTCATTTTAGTGTTGAGTGCACAAACACTCGCGACTCCAGAAAGTCCGGCCAAAACAACGTTTGATGTGCCTGTTGTAGCAATAGCGGGTCTATTTTCACAATTATTAAATATGGCTATCAGTGATCGGATCTCTACGTTAAACTGTACGGAAATATTCTGATATAAATCATTTGAAGTATGTTTCTCACAAACATGGTCGTAAAACATTCCTAAAAGAACAAAAAAAAAATCACTAAATCTCCACTCTGAATATCGATGCAGTGGCGTCTAATATTGCTCACAAATAAAGCTAATGGCAAAGAGGATATTGAACCCTCCACAGGCAAGGTTAACGTGAGTGAGATACAAGGGTGAAATTTGACCCATGGTATATTTATTTTAGTTGCAGCGTAAGTCTTTTATTACATAGATTATTTGAAAAAAAAATTAGGTACCTGAAAGGTTTAATTGTCGATATTTGTGCAAAAAATAAATAGAAAAACGGCATTCACAGATTGTGAATTGAATTACCGTGACCAGAAAATCCGGCGAACACCTCCGCACGACCTTCGAAACACTGGACAGCTGTTTTAACCGTATTAGGTCTCATCAGCAGTGTATACCGTGATCTCAACCACTAGAGATTGAAGCAGCAACCACAGATTGCAGAGCCGAAACTCTACCACTGAGCTATCCGGCCATATCGCATGTAAGTGACGCGAAATTAACTAGTCATGGTAATTATGCGGCCAATCAACCTGAATGTGTCTTTCAAGTTACATCCGTACTCTTTACAGAGGACACGGTCTCTTCCTGGGCCACGTTTTCCCAAGAGAATTAGAAATACGCATCCGCGTAATTATTACGACCTCAAGGGCAAGGATATAGATGCATATTTCCAATCCTTTTGGGAAGACATGGCCCTGGAGGTGACCGTGTCCTCTGTAAAGAGTACGGATGTAACTTGAGACACATTCAGGTTAATTAGCTCGCAATTACCATGACTATTTAATTTCACGTGACTTGTGTGGGATAGGAACTAGCACATCAGTGTTAGAGTTTGGGCTCTTCAATATGGGGTCACTGGTTCGATCTCCAGTGGTGGAGATCACGGTATACACTGCTGATGGCACCTAATAAGGTCGAAACAGCTGTTCAGTGTTTCCGTATGTCGTGCGAAGGTGTTTGACGGATTTTTTGGTCATGGTAATTCAATTAACAATATAATCCCCCTACTTAAAAAGAAAAATGTACAACGTTCACGTAGGTAAATATTCTTGAGGATTGTTTTTTCTTAAAATATGAAACATAAAAATCAATACTGGTCAATTCTTGCTTAATCTTTTTAAAATTTCAGCCTCATACCGAAAACATTATATAGAGGGAACATTTTTGCGCTTTTAATTCGACTTTGTTTCCAATTTGGGGCTAGTTTTATTTGTTCAGTGCACAGATGCCTCATAGTGTCAAAATTCCATTTTAAAATATTTCTGTCATATAATACATGTTATGTTTTATATACGTATCTTCTCTTGAAATACATGTCAGATTAGTAAATAAAGCAAAAAAGAAAATGACTTCAGATGTTTATTAATTTTGTGCTTGTAATCATTGTTAGAAACATTTCATCATTACGATTGGTATTCAAATAATCATTAGGGATATTTCTAATGCAGTTTGGCATTTTCCTGTTGAAATATTTCTTCATTGGCTTGTAACACAATATTTTGAATACCATTGAAAATCTAAGAATAAATCGAAGAAAACCTGAAATGATCAATCATGATTATCTTCTAGAATATACAGGGCAACTCCGAAAAAAAAGTTAAATGTATTTAGATATATTCAATATTATTTAACACTTAGGTATACTTGTTTTTTCTTCTGTATTCTTAGATTTTCCCCCATGATTATCCGTTTTTATATATATATATATATATATATATATATATATATATATGGTGTCTTTAAGAGAAAGTTTCAAAAGTGTATTAAAAATACTTAATACTACTATTTTACACTGTACAAATTTTCGTAGCGAGACATAAGGTTTATTACTACTAGTGAGAGAATTGATTCATTGCTGAAAATTAGACGCTCCATAAACCCATCTTCATCACAATGCTTTTGCATTTTTTGTATTAAAATCCCAAGGTGTACAATTGTCTTCGTTGCTCATATTTTGCAATGACTGTAATTTCCGAGGAATAAGTTTAAATTATTTTTCTCCATGTCTGTTACCGTTTGCTTGAAAATTTATGACTTCAGGCTTGGTCTTTCGTGAATTTCTGTAGGTTGAGTAGCTAACTCTGACGAACGTGCTTTAAATCTTCTTGAGATACTGATGATTTTGTAGGCCCATTTCGACAGAAAAATCATATTTTGAATTTTTAGTAACAATCGTAGATGTATTGTCAAATTGAAGCTTATTTCTTGAAATGTATAGTAAAATGTTGCTGTAACAAAATTCGTTTAGCTTAATGCAAGTTCACAGAAAAACCTTTTGGACCGTTATATTCTATGCGCCTTTTCAGTGGAACACTTGCTACTGTCAAAAACATTAATAATAAACTTCATCTATTTTTCCACAAAGCTGTCAGTATGAATATTTTAAATAGTTTTTGTAAATAATCAAAAACTTTATTTTGGGGACTTACACAAGAGACAAAGACAGGGAATGCAATTTCGAAAATTAGAAATTTAAAAATAATTTAAGTTTGTTTTAAAAATATTATTTTATCTATGACAATCAGATTAAGATTTAATACGAAGATGTCGCTAGGAACTAAATCTGAATCAGTTTTTTTTTTATATTTATATGGAACTATTATAGTTAAAAGACTCCACATGAGCCAAAATAGATCTGGGCTTGATGGCAATGAAGAGATACCACCATCCAGAAATAGAACCTCATCATCAGTTAAGAATCACATCGAGCTTACCCCTTTTTTTGTCGGGGTCTTACCCCTCAACAGATGTAGTCAGGGTCTACTAAGCAACGCTGACAGGGCGAAAATTGAGATCGATTCTCAAGTTCTTCTTATTTTGTCTTAAATATTAAAAAAACTTTTTTTTTTTTTTAACATAAATCAGCCATAACATTAGAAAACTATTAAAAAATTAAAGATGGAATAAAGCAGAGTAAAGTTGAGCAAAATTCTGTATAAGTTTTCTTTCTAGAAAAATAGCATTTATTGAAGAGAGAATGGCTGTTTGCATTGGGCAACAGCGTGCTCTAAAGAATCTTTGCAAAAAGATAGACGATCTTTTGAGGTAAGTTACAATTATAACTTTTAAAGAATATTATAATGCATTCAAGTTTGAATTCATGTTAAACACTTACTACTGCTTTTTTTCCTTATTTTTTATACGTATCCATCTATTGATGATTGTGTATGAATTTTGTTGTCGCAAAACATGCTTAAATGACGAGTGTTGTGTTTGCTTTGACAAAACAAGCTAGTTAGCGTTCTGCTGATCTTGAGTGAATCTTATTGATTACAGAAAATCAATTGGGCTATTTGAGGAAAGAATAGCAGAAAGTCCGACCTTTCTTGGTTTTGCCAATACATTGCACAAGGGACATTCTGTTAATATTAGCGGAGGTAAAAAAAATCACAGAAGAATGATTAAATTGACTAGGGAAATAACATTACGTTGTCATGTCAAATGCTTCAGGATTGGCAACAAGGTGATAATTTCATTGTTTGATAGTACAACTAATAATATCCTTAAAAAAAGCACCAATTGTACTAATCATAGCACCTATGTAGTTTCGGGATAGGCGGTGTGCAGTTATTTATACTTGAAATTGAAAGCTGTAGACGATGATAATGATTAAAATGCAAAGAACAGAATACCATAATAATCATATTGAATTACTAAGTCATGGAATTCTTAGAAGAAAGGCCAGGTCAAGTAACACTATTTCTCGATGAAATGGTGTGGGAGATCTAGCATATGATACCGAAAGGATTAACTGCGATCATGGATGGCCTGAGGAGAAAATAGGAACTACTATGCAATTCAGCTGTACCAAAAACTACCATGAAAAACTTAACATAGTTTTCCTCTATTTGAGTTCATGGATACATACTGACAACGTGTAGATATCGCTGCGCTCAGAACGCTTTAATGAATAATAAAACAGCAATTTATAATTACATTTTCAAAACGAAATATATATAATCTATCACATCATTATAGTAACATGCTGGGTTGACAGATTTTAACGGCATGCCAACCCATCAAGGTTTATTTTATGATTAGAGACCTGGGAATTGCGTTTATTTTACATTTATATCTGTAGCACTACGGGTTTAAAATAGAAGGTTGTAATGTCACTGCACAAAATAGAACGTAGTATCGTTACACAACAAATGTACGGTTGTAACCTCACCGTAGGAAAAAGTGACGAACACACAGAACGACTGTCCTAGTTCATTAACACAAAACTAAATTCGCTGCTACACTTTTTAAGTAGTCATCAGGGAGAAAGAAACAAAGTATGAAAACGGAGTCGACAGCGTTAGCTAGACAAAGGGAAATATGTCATGAGGAGAGAGAGAGAGAAGACACATACCTTACATTTTTTCCCGATTTCTGTTGCAGTTTTAACGTATTTGTTCACTGGCTTCCACCCTATAGCTGTGCGTCTGGTGTAAGACCACTTTTCGGAGCTCACTCCAAAATGGGAACCGTCTTCTCATAGCCATATCTAGTCTTCAACAGACTGTCTTTACCTCGTCGTGTCCGGCTACCAACTAACTTTCAGACCCGAGTTGTCCCCTTACTTCCGCCTGGTATTGGAGGGAGGAACATATCTGTTTCCGGTGGTTTCACACCTGCATAGAAGATTTGTGACCCTCGTTTTTTTTTTTTTTTTTTAGTCATTTTTAATTCGCCAGTGTTTGGCTGACCAATGAGTGTTTTGGCCTGAGTCAGTCAGAGGTCACTAGCCGTTTTGCAAACTCTCTGTCGGCTTTATCTAAGAGTTTTCCTCTCTCTCCCCTTCCCCACTAATTAGCCTCCCGTTCACTTTCTGACTTCGACTCTACAGAAGCGGCTCAATCTCGTAACATATCTGCTTTTTGTGTAGTTTAAGAATTTTATCTGTACAGTTACATCAAGTATTCCTATTTAATAAAAGATTTTATGGACGATTGTATGGTTTCAAGTATCTTTCGGTTTCATAATTTGTTTGGACAGTTTTTCATGATATTAAGCAACTAATAAGACTCCTTAGAAAACAAAAATAAATTCAACTATTAATAAAAAATGATTTAGTTTTATGGTATCAAGTATTTCTATATATTGTTACTTTTCAAAAAAAACTTATTTGATCTATTGAAGAAATACTAATAGGTACTGCTATTTCAGACCAGAGTGGACTTGGGAGTAATAGTGATGGTATACTCCACGCTCTTCAGGGTTTGTTTAGTGTCATACCCTGACACCAATTTTTGTGTGGTGTTACCCCCTCTGCAGGGAATACGGTCAGTGTATTCTAAGCCTCCGATGATAGGGCGATTATAATCGAAAGAAGTAGTAATTTACAATTAATCTGTATAAATATGTACTTCTCTCAACTATAATTATAGTTATTTTGATATAATACGAGGGGAATAGCTACTTTAAATAATTACGTAAAATATTGTGAATTCGATTTTCGTGATATGTTCCATTAGTACATATTGATGTCAACATGTAGTAAATGTAAATTAACATTTTATTTCGAGATTAAATCGTTGAATTTAATTATCATCGAATTATTTGATACTTAAAGTATCCATTGTCGACTAGAGTTCATTAATAAGCACATGCAATAATGAACGGTGAAACGTGAGCTGCTGAAGATAAGAAATGCAAACTACCTTCTGACATGAGGACAGATGAATTTAAAAAAAACATTTTTTTTTCTGTTTGTGTTTATTTTGAACAAGGATGTACGCTTAGTGTAGCAGTTATATTCGTATGTAATAGAACCTATTTCAAATCGTGTACCGAGTTGTTTCCATTTCACTCTGCCTTCATGTTCTTTGGAAAGGCATGAATACATCTGTTATACACCAGGGTGACCCCCCCTCCAAAAAAAAAAAAAACAGAACCCATAAACTTTTTTTGATTACTTCTTCAAAAATCAAGCAAAATAATTCTAATTTTGTACACTGAAACTTCTGAACATGTTAGTGAATACTATGGTCTCAATTTTTCATGCACAGAATCTACTTCATATCCTGAAAAAAAAGAAAAGGCTAGAATTAAATTTATGAATTTCAGTCAAACATATATGGATTCTGTTTTTTTTTTTTTTTTTTTTTTTTTTGGCGGTGGGGGGAATCACCCTGTATGAATAAATAGACAAGCTGAGTTCTTTACTTTTGGTACTGCAATCTGTTTCGGAGAAGGAAAACTCTAACCTGTGGTACGATACTTAAAAATGACCTTGTGTCATATTCTACCCATACTGAAGAGATTAGGTAAATGTATGATTTTTCTATAAAAGGCTCTAACTACAATGTGTGCACAAAGTGTCCCTCTAATTCTAATGCCTCAGGGGTCATTGGGTAGACAGCGAATAATTACTTAATGGCGATGCTGTAACTTTGTAGTGCCCATCTTTTCACCAAGTTGAGTCTCACAGATTGAAATAGGATACACGTGACCATTGACAAAGCACAATCCTTTACTTGTCATATTATTGAATGTGTGATGCCATTTTGTTTTATCAAATTACTCAAATATTTATTCATAACTAGAGAAGATATGTTGTGAGGATTTCAAAAGGCCGTTAGTGCGGAATAAATGCAAACTGCTCAATCTAGAGTTGGAACCTGGTTTTTCGGTTCCAGGCTCCTTGTTAACCGTTATGCCTCTTGCCTCTTGCATCCTTTATTACGAAACAAACGTGCAATATTCCATTACAAAAAGACTGGAAGAATTAATCTGATTCTAGATTTCTTATTTTGATTAACAAATAAATAAATTAATATGCTCACTGTCTATGATATTAAATGCTTCATTGTAGAGCGGAAATCGGCTTGCTAATCTCGATGGAATTTGATAGTCAGATTTCTATTTGATGTCCTACTGTGCGAAATAAGAAATTCCAACATTCTCAGCATTTTGGATGGGATTAAATAGATTGATTTTGACGGCTTCAACACCTTTAGGATTATTCTATGCTTAGAGGCTGGTAAATTGCATTCATTTTACGTGAACATTTTTATTTTTGTATTGCTGATTTTTTTTTTTTTTTGCACTCGGTTCAGTTGAATACGAATATTAAACATATATATTGAACTCATAGATTAGGCCCTAACAGGTACTACCTTATCGAGAAGTAATGTCAATGGGTTTTCGAAACTCTCTAGAAATGGACCCTCACCATCAGATGCAGTTTTGTTTGATACTCAGAATACGATAAAATTAGAGTATGGTTCTCCCTTTTCGATAAACTGACTCTGGTTGGTATATTACACCCAAAGAGTTCAAGTTAAATACTTATAAATATCAACTGCCTCGATTCACTTTTAGATAACATAAATATACTAAAATATAATTGTATGGATTTTTCAAAAAAGATCATGAATACAAAATCAATGAATTTATTTTTTCAAAGACTCCTACGTATACATCATGAATTTCCTCACGGGCTTTGTCGTTTCATCTTTGAAGATGTTTGAAAGAAACTTAGAGGAGGAGAGCAACCAAATCACTGCCATAACGGAAGCAATTAGACTGACTTTGATAAAAGCAAAATAAAAACAAAATGAACGTTTTTATTAGTTTCTGTTGAAACACTTTAAAATAGAGAAAAATTGTAAAAAAATATTTGCACAAATCGATCTACAGTTATACCAAAAAAAATTGAGGACGTTAAAAAGTGAACAAATCATATTGGATATATTTTTTTTATATTTTCGCCAAAATAAACAAACAGAATTCACTTCATAGAGAAGAAAAATTATTAAATACTTGTAAAAAATTTCTTTGTATCTTGACTTTTTGTATGTCTGCATTTTCGTGGTGGTTGAAATTTTTGGGGTAAAATTGATAATTTTACGCTGTTTTAGAAATTTTCTTGGAAAAAAAAACTTGAAATATGAGGAAAAAAGGATGAAATGACAATAATGCAAAAATATTAACAATATTCTTCAATATTTGTGAAGATATATTCATTGAATAATTTTTAAAGCCAAAACAACTGATAAAAACATTTTTATGTCCGTATCTTTTATACTAAAGTCCCATTAGCGTAACAGAAATGGCATCATGTCTGTCAATAGCGCTCTCGTCTCTTCTGTTTTCCCATTATTGGAAATAAGGAATATATCACAAACCATTTTATTATTTTTTATATATAAGATATATTTATATATAAAATGTGTGTTGTTAACGTGAAGTTTTAACAACTAAGTCCGATTGCTTTTGGATACAATCTGGTATATTTCTCTATGAACCATTATTCGACAGAGCAGAGGAATTGCCTGTATGTTTTATCTACATTTTATTGATCAGAAAACGAAACTTGTTTATTTGTCGTTAACTTAAATTCAATGGACAGGTCTTAAAATATCGGAATATGATGAAACTCTTTTTACACGTACTGATTAGAATATTTATTCAAAACAAGATAATTCTGTTTTGTTTATAGACATATGAATAGAATTTGAAATGCAATTGAAATATATTCAAAACTTCGTTAAAACAATGTTTTGATAGTTGTTGTTGCAAGAAAAATCAATACCACACTGGTCAGGTTTTATATGGGAATAATTGGTAGTAGTTAAGCAAACTAAGTAGTTAACTTAGGGGTTAATTGTCTTGATATTCGAAGCTTGCAAAACAAGTAAAAATTCTGTATATGTATTTTCTTATAGATAGATTATATAACTCGGGATTGGCCGGTACCCAAAAGGATAAGCTTGAAACTTTGAACTTCTTAGGTACGTTGTGAATGAATAAACAATTATAAAAAATCAAAGGTTCGAGATTGGTTTGGATTTTCTTGGTATTCGGTGATGTACTAACCTTTGTCTGAGTATACTGGCTACACCAACTGCCCAGAAAACCATCGTAGGACGAAAGCGCTTTTCTCAGACACTTAAATGAATTTATGTTAGTGACTGACAAAAGATTGTAGCAAATGGTCAGAGGTCCATTAAGATGTCTTGACGTAAAGATGTTTACTCTCAGAAAATAAGTCATATGAATCACTGCACACAAATACAATCGACTTTGTAATACAGTAACAGTAAACTGATTGTCTTAGTTTTTACTGCGTGTTAAACCAAAATGAATTCTTGAAAAAAAATCTAGGGTGGAAGAAGTAAACTAATAAAAACGTCTTCAGGGGAACGTCACTATCTTCTCGACAAGAACAGACATTTAAACAAAACATTTCACAGTAGGAGGAAAAGAAGGAGCAAACATTTTTCTGAGCTTTTTTCAACCAGTTAGTCACTAGCAAGAAAATAATTGAAGTGTAGATGTCATTATTGTAGAAAATATTTTAAAATATGTGGATTTTTGTTGTTGTTTTGATATCCAAAAACATTGTGATATACTGAAATAAAATCTATACATAAGAAAAATCATTTATATATATATATATATATATATATATATAACTGGAAGCGCGCTTATAGTAACTATTATCGTTGTAAGAAATAGGATTATTGACCCGAGTTCAAATCCTGGACGAAGTCTTTCCATTGGTGATAATGCCCTTAGATAAAACCTGAATCCACCTGTTTTCCCTTCGACTATGGATGAATAGGGCAAACTGAGTTTCTTTAGTCTCAGAATGTAAATGGTCTTGGAGAATGACCACAAGCTGTACTCCGTGCTGCACGTGAAGTTTGGTAACTTGTATATGTATAATGTAAGACAAAATGACCCATCACGATATTTATTTATCTATTTATTAGATATACACTCAAATTGGTTTCAATCAGAGAATAAAAAGATTTTCTCCAATTTTCAAGTGAAAGATAATTTTGTGTGGTTTGTATTCGCTTCGTCTTCAAATTCTCGATGCTACAGGAAAATATCAATGATAATCATAATCTCTATTTCCTTCCAAAATAGAAGTATCAATATCATCATTGAACTGAACAGGTTCTCGTGTCATCTAGTACAATTATATTCATAACTAGTTGCAAACAAATAGTCCAGGGACCGATTGTTCTCAACGCCACACTTTTTTTCTTTTTTCACCTGATAGAAAAGTAAATCTTGAATATTTTCAAATTTCCGTTGATATTATATCCTTGCTTCAGTTAAAATCGATGGTTTGGGTATATACAAATCATCCAAACTGATGTCGTTTATGGACGAATGATGAATTTATGTATTTTGCTGTAACGTAGAAAAATGGTTCTTCTTAGCGAGATTTTTGCTGGTTCAAAAGCATTACAATATTCTTAAGGAATAAAACATTTTCCGAAAAAAAAAAAAAAATGGCAGGTTAAATGTAATTCTGAGGAAAATTCGTTCGCGCTAAACCTGATCATTTTAATTCTCCAGGGAGATAATCAAATAATAATTATCTAATATAAATAAGTATTTGCTATTATAAATTCTAAAAATGTAGCTAGAAAGCAAGGTTAATGGAAAATAAAGGCAGTTAAGTGATTTTATAACCGATTTTAACGGCATGTCAATCCACCTAGGATTATTTCATGCCTAGATGCAAGAGAATCACGTTCATTGTATGTTCATATTTACATTTTTGTGGAAGTTTTTTTTTTCCGAACACGGTTCAATCGAATTCATTATAAACACATCTACTTAACCCATATACGGGACCCTGACAGGCCCTAACACTAAGAATACATGTCCCTAGCTCTCCAGAAATGAAACTCCACCATCAGATGCAGTTTAGTGTTATATCCAGGTCACTCTCTTCGTGGGGCTTTCTCTCCAGGGGACACAATCAGTGTATTCTCAGCCTCACCGACAGAGTATTTTGTGAATTTAATAATAACCATCATTCATATTCTAAGACCAAATAAAATTATCAAAGAAAATAATCATATGCGAATCATTTTAAATCCTATTTTTTTCCGAATTACGAAGTACACATTTTCAACTGTTTCGAACTGTACCAAAAACCGTTATCTCTTTGGAATAAACAAGAGACAGCCTAGTGGAAGGAAGTTAACACTAGTGTCAACTAATATAATTTGTTTTGCTTCGTAAGTAACGGAGATAAGTAGATTTTGCGATAGGAACGAATAAAAAAAAGTGTCAATTTTATCAACATTTGTTTTTAGAGGTACTATTTACCAACCCCTCCGCTCGGGCAGGATATGACACAGGGTCAATTTTTAAGCGGAGTTTAACAGGTTTCAATTCAGAGTTTTCCTTCTCCTAGACCAGTTGCCTAACCATGGCTGAAGAACCTAGTCTGTCCTACTATTTACCCATAGCTGGAGGGAGAATTATTGGATTCATACCTTTCCCAAGGGTATTAGTGCTATGTGAAATGCAATCAGTCTCGTCCAGGATTTGAACTCGTATCGCCGTGCTCATTTCCTACGGCGATAACGACTACACCACGGGCACCTCCATTTGTTTTTAGAGGTAGTTATTTGAACGTTTAGAAATAACAACGTATCAATAAGGCAATCAAAATTGTTTGATAAAGTAGATAAGTTTTCTCGTGTCTTAATTCATCATTTTTTATATGTATTAGATGCTATGATATTTGTTAATATATTTTTGTGAGATATACATTAAATCTTATTTTAATTAAGATTGTCTGTCTGTAACCAAAACTTCGTCACGATCGACATCACAATCCCTTTAGTTATTTACATTATATTCTCAGTGATTATTAAATAATCATTTTATTAATTATCAATGCCTTTCAAAACAGTCCATATTATTGATTCACTTTAAATTTGATGAGTGTTATATATTATTAAGAAATAAAAGTATGCCTAGTATATGGTGTGGATAATATGCGTACAAGTTTTAACAAAGAAATATTTGGTGTTATTGATTTCTGATGTAACTGCTTTATTTTGAAATGTATTAAAAGAAATCCTACGTACATTCTTTTTTTTTATTTTTAATAGAAGATGAGTAAAAATAAGTGAAATCCTTTTCATATGCGTTCTTAGTTTGGGTAAGTTTTCTAACTGAATATTGCACTAAAACTGAAAAAATTACGCCAATCGGAGTGCGCACATTTTTGCTAGAATTGATAGGTTAAAAGGTGTTGTTGCTTTTCTCTCTGTAGGGCAAATAGTTTGATATAGAACTGCCAAATTTGTGTTTACACTAATAGGGTCCAGGGGAAGCTTCTTGTGCATGACTTGTTCATCCTAGAAAACTTAGATTCAGAAGGATCTTTAACACTAAACTGTTATTGGGGGAAAACAATGTAAGACAAAAATAATTATGCAGAATATAAACTTTTCAGATAAAACAAGAAAAAAAAAAAAGATTGATTATCGACATAATTTATATTTAATCAAACTTTAGAAATTCGGTTTGTGGGGGGGGGGGTAGCCCGTTAAGCTGGAAATGTAAAATAGCTACATAACCGAATTGATTATTGTGGACTAACAATCCAAATGAATTTTATTTTAGATCAATAAATCTCTTAAGTGTCACTCAAATAAAAAAGATAGATATTCAGGTTGTTTCAAATATATGGCATTTACAGTAATCATATCAGTGATCGCTTAGTGCAAGAAAATGACACTAAATTGGATTAATGTTGAGCTTAGTATTTTATCATTCATCAAAATTTGAGGGAGAAATTTAAATTTATGTAGATTTTATGAATAATTTCACAAGTTCTTAAGATGCGTACCGTCTGTGACACGGCACACATCAAGTCGGCTATCCAGCTCCTGCTAAACACGCTGTATCTTGTCTTGGATAACAATATAAAGTCTGCTTAGTTTCATTTACCTAGACTGTATAGTTACTCTGATATCTACATCTCAAATTATTTTTCTTTCTTTGGCAACACCTTGTATTTCTCTTGAAAACATTGTGAACTTTTCACATAAAATGATTAAATCTTAGTTTCATGAATTTTTGAAGGCGCGCTAAACGTAACGGTTACCGTCGTAGGAATTGAAATCGTAAAGCAGTTCAAAAACCGGTTGAAGGTTGTTTGCGTTTAACTTTATACTGATGCTTTTGAGAAAGTATTTAACCGTCTGTTTCCCCAGCACAAAGTAAATAGTAGACTTGACTGAGTTCTATAGCATTGATAAGGCAACCCGAAGGTAAAAGTTGACCTTGTATCGTACCCTACTCATGGTGGAGTGGTTGGGTAAATTTATGAGAGAATTTCTTAACTAATAAAACAACCGTTTGTAATTATTCGGAATAAACTTTTATTTGATAAAGATAGTAAAATAGAAATTCTTTACAAAAATGAATTTGGTAAAAGGAATTTTTGATATTGGTTTGTTAGTCTTCCTGTTTCAGTCTGCCTGATTGCAACAATTTGATCAAGGAATCGTTTTAATGTCATAAACAGTTGCAAACCCAGACTTCACCTACTATCCGACGTAGAGCGATAAATAAAGGGGGAAAAAAAAATTTTAGAATTCTTCTACAGAAGTAAATATGCCAGACTTATTTAATCCATATAAGTATCGATCTGCTAGAAATAACGTTTTATAAGGATGTTGTAAATCTATAACAATTTTTAGACAACATATTCTGCTTTTAAAGGGTGTACTGTTTCTTCCCATTTGGCCTGCAGAAGACAGGGTCTGTTTCGGGTGATACATAAGGGTTATATTAGACAACATAACTGACAATCTGCCTTGACATAAGCAGGGGATTTGCCGTCTGTATCGAGAGCATGGAAAATTCAATGCTTTTGACCATACCGATTTGTACATGCTATGGTGTATCGTTGAAAATATGTATTATACGTACATATGTGTGCACATAGACACATTTTGACATTTATATACAAAATGTCTACTTTTAAATATAGTGTCTTCCTGTATAAATGTGTATTGCCTTTCCATAAATATACCCAGTATACATTTGAACGCGCACAAAAACATTTACCAAAATAGCTGACATTCGAATGTGGAGCATAAACAGGACGTAATTGTATATTGCACTGCTCGGGGGAGAGTCGACCTGATTCTCAAAGAACTACGTGACATGGTTCTGGCTTGACAGATGATGGGTTCTTTGTAATTCTTTCCTTTTTTTTTTTTTTTTTAATTTTTAAAATTTTGTTCGCAAGCCTTTGGGAAATTAGGGTGATCACTGATTTCTAACAATAACATAAAAAATTGAACTGTGTACGCCTAAAGTTAAACTTTTTCTTTTTTGGGAGAAAGCTATTGCCAAAACTCCCGTTTGGTTTCAAATTTTTCAGACACAGTGTAATGTCGCTTTAAAAACAGCTACGATCTAGCCAAACTTCAATCAGGTAAAATAAAGAAAGTCTTGAAAAGTTTTATGCCGGTTAATTGAGATATCGAAGATAAGTAATTTGTGTTGGAATCCATGCCAGTAGAAAATGAAACAAAATGTGTGCTTCGTTTGCTCCCAAAGGATAAAACATCGTTTGAATGCGCGCAACAATTTATGCAATTTTGTGTGATTTAGTTGTTTTATGCCATAGAAACCCTTGTGGATTATTTAACGCTAAGTCATGTTATATTTCGTTAGCGAATAGTTTTGTTGTTATTACTTTTAAAGCTCATTTCTTCGTACACTGTAAAAGTTTTATTAAATATCAAAGACTGACCCTTATAACAAGATTGCACAGCTCTATTTGACTCATAGGACGGACCCTAACATGGACTATCACTCTGGGTCAGAGTGGATCTGATTGGTTGGTTGTTTGGGTTTTATGGCATATCAACCTTTTGTAGGTTATTTAACGCCAAATCCATTTTTATACAAATTGTCAGTTGTATTTCAAATAATTCAGTCACGCATGAGTACAGTTTAATTGTCAAAACATCTCTATTTCAAACTATTCAGGTTACTTAAACAGTTCAAATTCAATTAATTTTGTTTACACACTTTTAAATGTCAGAAAAGTTCTATATATAACAATTCAGTTTAGTCTAAGTACAGTTTCAATGTCAAAAACAGTTTTATTCTAAACAATTTAGTTTAGCATAAATACGCAGTTTAAATGCAAAAATCAGTATAGTGAAGGAAGCACGGTTTACTTCTATTTGACCCATAGATAGGACCCTTACCAGGTGCTACCACTCCGGGCCGTAATGGACCTGGGACTGATGGCAATAAAGGGGTACTCAGCATTCCCAGAACCTCACCCTCAGGTTGTTTAGTGTCATATCCAAGACACTCGTATGGGGTCTTACCCCTCTGCAGAGGAACAGTCGGTGTGTTCTACAGCCCCAGCCGACTGGGCAAAGAGAGGACCTGATAGTAATGGCAATGAAAGTGATGCTATACATTCCATAAAGCTCAAAGATGGGATCCTTATCATCAGGTGTTCTGTATGGGACTGCGGGGTCTAAGATACGAACAACGTATTCTACAGAGCCAGCCAATTGGTCATAGAGCAATTCTAATTCCGATAAATTCTGATTTCACTTTGTATAGAGAAACATTTATTTGGGGATTTTTTTTGCCATCGAAGTTTCTAAATCAACATGAATGTTTATATGTACAAATATTAAATTCTGGGAGGGGGAATATTTTTTAAAGAAACATGTATAGGGATTTTTCTTCAAGAATTTATGGATTTTAACGACATGTCGACTCGTCAAGGGTCATTTTATGCCGAGGTGTTAGGTAATTGCCGTCACTGTACGTTTCTATTGACATTTCTATGTTAAAGTGTTTTTTTAGAATACGGTCCTATCGATTATGAATAATTTTTTTATGTATTTTGATTGATCGATTGAACCCTAACAGGTTCTATTACTCCTCATCAGAGTGGATTTGAGAGGAATACTCATGAAGGAGTTCTACTCTGTTTCCAGGATTAGTTTCAACATTAAATTCCTTTGAATGTCATACCCAGGTCATTTGTTTTTGCGGATGTCTTACCCCTAAGCAAGATATAGTAAGCCTGTTATTACCCCTGCTGTCAAGGCCAGTTGTTTTTTGTTTTTTTATCAAAGTTTTTATATAAAAAAAATATATATGTACAGATTTTTAAGAGGATCAAATGGTCTTATAATGCTGTCAGTAATTATATTAGGTGTATGTTAGGTTCACAAGTAGATTTTGAAAAAAATTAACATCACGGTGAAGTCACATCTGAAGAATTGTTATAAACGCACAATTTCTTTGGAATTTAATACCTCGATTTTTGTTCATGTTTTTGTATATATAATGCATAATTTTTTTTATTGGGGTCTTTTTTTTTTTGGCATGAAGCTTCAATTTTCACAGAATTAGTCATTCGTAAATTTTCCATCAATAATCAAGTGAATGTTTCAGTTTTACAATTTACTGTAGAAACCCAATGACGACGTGTAAAGAAAAATATTTTGGTATAAATTCATAAAGCATGTGTATGGTGAAATATTTGTGTATAAGACGCCCCACTTTTTTTTTCAAATTTTTCACCCCAAAAGTTAAGAGAGCATATTACATAGAAAATAATGTAATTTACTTTTATACATCACATTTGGGACGGGTTAACCGAATGTAGGTTATAACTATTGTCCAAATTAATGTGTTTTACGTCGTTTATGTTTGTTAATAAGTTTGTTTTTGCTGAAAGCTTGTCAGCTTATCGTATTTTGGTGTGAACATGTTCGGGTGTGTACTTTGAATTCTGAGAAAATTTAATGTTTCAAGACTTATTGGAAACTTATTTTAATTTTTTTTTCTCCAGAGTTCTGTTGTTCAAAGTTGGGAGTTTGTGAGTGAGACACAAATAATTACGGTATTATTGATCCATATCCTCGTTAAAAATTTAAGCACTCCCATTTTTATGCTATATTCACAATTGATATATATATTTAAAAAAATTTGTAGATATTTACCAAAATGAATTATAAAATCAGTATATATTACATAATTCTGAGTGTAGGTAAACAGAAAAAAAACACACACAGTGAAGGTGTGTATTATGATATCAATCTAGTTAAAAATGTAATTTATGTGAATGTTGTGAGAAATGCTTCTACTAGATAAAAAACGCGTTAAATAAGTATATATCCAAGGGTGAGTCAAACGTTTTATAATATTTCTGTAAAAGTAAGCAAAATCCAACAGCTCTGCTTTTATCGAGGTTGTGAAGGTGACGGACTACACTGAACTGTGAGATACCGAGTTCGCTTGACACCCTCCGTATACTACAAACCGGATTTACCACTGTTTTGGAACACGGCCTCGAAATACACGATTTAGGCCTACTTGACCTTGCTTGAGAGTCAAGTTATCAACCCAAGCAAAATTTCTCAAATCATCTGTTGTCTACCCTGTAGTAAACTACGCCTTGACCTTTTGCACCACGGATGTCTTCTGTATAAACTTCTTAGACTACGTGGTGCATTCAATAAGTTTCCAGACTTTTTTGTACAGGCATTTAAAATTGTCGTAGACTCTTGAAAATTCACTATGTTATTGCTATACATCTTATGTGATCACTGAACAATGTTTATGATTTCAGGTTCAAATGAACAGCTACGGCAGCAATTGGAATACACACTACTAAAGCCTGATTGTCACGGCTGGTGAATTTCAAAAATGCAATCTGGACGCGAGGACAACTTAGAAGAACGATATGCAATAAAATTCTGTTTTAAACTTGAAAAAAAAATGCCACAGAAACGTATGGAATGCTTCAGACTGCTTTTCGACCATCTTGCATGAATCGAGCATCAGTTTTTGAGTAGCATAAGAGATTCAAGGAAGACAGGGAGTCTGTGAGGGATGATGAGGCGTGTGGCAGGAGTAAGGAAGTAAATAGACCAGAGTTGATTGGGCAAAGGGTTAGGGTTACTATGTTGAGGTTTTAAGGGAGTTCAGGAAGAGATTCCTTCAGAAGAGGCCAGCACTCTTCAAATCGGGTCAATGGCATTTCAACCAGGACAAAGCACCAGTCCACAAGTCCATCTTTGACACAGACTATTTGACCAAGATGCGCATCAAGACAGTTTCTCACCCTCCCTATTGAACAGGACTTGCTCCCTGTGACTTTTGGTTATTCCGTAAGCTCAGAGGTTGTCGTTCTGAGACAATTGAGATGAAAGAGGCAGTGGCGAAGGTCATTGACACGCTCACACAAGAGGACTTCCATGGGGCGTTCCAGAAGTTGTTGGAACGGTACAACAAGTGCATTGCAGCCGGAGGTGCCACACTAGACGGAGCCTCTCTGAAACTAGTCGACAAATTCACCTACCTAGGAAGTAGTGTCTCATCAACCGAAAAGGACATCGACACACGACTGACGAAAGCATGGACAGCTATCGATAGGCTCTCGATCATATGGAAGACGGACCTAACTGATAAAATGAAACGCAGTTTCTTCCAGGCAGCGGTTGTGTCGATACTGCTATACGGATGCACCACATGGACGCTTACGAAGCGGCTGGAGAGGAGGCTGGACGGAAATTACACAAGAATGTTGAGAGCAGTATTAAACAAGTCCTGGCGACAGCACCTCACGAGACTCCAACTATACGGACACTTGCCCCCCATCACGAAAACTATACAAGTTCGACGAACCAGACACGCAGGACACTGCTGGAGAAGCAAGGACGAGCTCATAAGCGATGTACTCCTGTGGACCCCCACATATGGATGTGCAAGAGTGGGACGACCAGTATGAACATACATACAGCAACTATGTGAGGACACAGGATGTAACCCTGAAGACCTGCCGGAGGCGATGAATGATAGGGAGAAATGGCGAGAGAGGGTCAAGGATATCCGCGCTGGCGGCGCGACATGATGATGATGACTATCAATAAAAGTGTCCCTATGAAAAAAGTCTGGAAACTTATTTAATTATCCCCGTATGTCGCACGTTCATCTGTGCAACTTACTAGTCATACTCCAAGTGACGCAATACACAACATGTGTGTGCACACTAATTACCATGATACTGCCACCGCTGCAGATACTTTTCAAAGCTTAGTTCGTGTGATATACGCACTTCAAACTAGCAAGGATTAAAATATTGCAAAACTTTACCCACAGTTCATTCCATGAGTCTGATAGTGACAAAAAGTTACATATTTTGGTTCAATGACTACCGACTGTTCCTGGCTGAATTAATTACTTCGGAGTTTTTTTTTCTTTTGGTTTTGTCATACTCAGATTTATAAATATCAGTAAGTTTGTTTCATGGATTTCTTATCGTAAATTAATTTCTTGAGGAATTAAAATGGCTTTTTCCAATGTTTTGTTGATGAAAATATCTCTTCTAGGCATAGTGAAATGAAACATTTACCCTTCATCAGATCATAACATCAATTAATATCATTGATTTATCTTTGACATATATTTACCCAGCCTCTCCGCTACAAGGTCAATTTTTAAAGCAGATTTATAGGTATTTGGATTAAATCTACCTGCTCTTAGACTATTTGCCTTAACCAGGCTAAAGAACCTATTATGCCCTGTTTTTTTAAAACTTTAGCAGGGGAAAAACAGACGAATTTATATGTAGTCACATAAAACGTCAAATGATATTTAAAATATTTTTTCTTTTTAAATAAACACCATCTACAATTATAAAAGGATTATGAACTCAGAGATTACAGATCCAACGTATATCCGTGTTTTGTTCGAATTTTGGAAACCTTTCCAAAAACTTGCGTCAGTTAATATACGAGTAATTTTGTAAGATTGAAATACAAGCAGAATAAAAGGAACTATCTTTGGCTTAAAAAAATTAATTTCATAAATGTTTTCTTTTCTGGTCATAAATAGTGGGGCCAGTCTATTACACGAGATTTACTTATAACATCCGAGTATATACGGTACTTATTCTGCAGCAGTCCATGTTGCTTTAGTCTGTGATGTTCATTTGCAAAAATTGGTTGCCACTTATGCTTAATAAGGGATGGTCGTACGATTGTAATGGCTATGGAAGCTTGTTTTTGGAGAAGAGAAAAATCTGTTGCCAGTCTTAACTTGTTATGCGTTAAGTGTCATATAGAATATAACAGTGAAGCAGAGTTGCATCGAAAATGGGACAGACACGATTGACTTACTTGTTATCGATTTTATGAGAATTCAGGTATGTCATTGTAATCTATATTTTGGAAATTTAGAAAAGACAAACTAGCCCCTATTTTCTTTGATGAAAGATGACACTGTAATGAGTAAAATGTATGCGATGTGTCTATCCAAAGATATAAACTAACATTGTTTTTATTTCTTGAATTAGAATATTCTGGATCCATTCCAAAAGGTTTTGATTTGATTTGTCTCTGGGAAGGAAGGGGGAGATCAATTTGAGCATGAAAGCAAAGGGTCTGGATACTGCAAATTGTTGGTAGGTGTTAGGAATAAATATTGATCAGTTGTAAGTAATGGAAGAAAGAGGGTTTAAGGTGTAAGTTTGTGATTAGGATTATGGGAAATATAAGGCAATGCGTAGGGGTGACTGTAGAAAAGAGAGATGGTTGATTGAAGGGGAAAAAAAGGAAAGCTATAATTGAAAAAAAGGCAATATTAGGAGCAGAAATGTTTCAAAGAAATGAAAGATCTTAGATTAGACAAACATAATACACAGATTGAGAATTTTGTTGCTGAAAGTTTGGAGAGAGTAGTTTAGTAATTTTAATCAAATTCAAATACAGCTCAACTTTAAGGATAATTATATGGAATATTTAAAATTTATACTTGTCTTATTTGTCTATTAGAAAGACTTGAGACAGACCTTTCGGCGAATACGCTGTCTATCTACCCTGCAGAATCCCAGCAAATGGGTCTTCTGGGTATGACTCAAAACTGCCTCAGATGGTGAGGTTCCAATTCTAGGGAGTATGGAGTAGCCAATCATTATCGTTACTTTGATGCTTATTCTAACTCGGTAAAACATATTCAGATCCAATCTATGGGTCTAATATTGTCCTGGTTAAATATGCACTCAGACTTTGGCCCATTTACCAACACTTTTCTCGTTCTCTAATGATACCTGCATCAGGGCAATAAGGCCTCAAGGAAGCTGGGCCTCGGGTTATCATACTGCACTTTTAAACTGGACCAATGCATCTGTTTGAAAATTATTTGGTACGAATACTTGAGGCCATAGTTACTCGAAGCTATAATTGTTTGCTAAGGGTTATTATGATTATCAGTTATTTGAAACCATATAACTGTGCAAACAAATGACTAGTAATTAATGGAAATAACTTGAAATCATATAATTATTTGTCGTTAGGAATACTAGAAATCATACAACTGAGATAAAAAGAAAACTTAAAAACAATTATACAAATATAAACGTTCAATGTACGCAATTCCTTAACCTCTCAGCATAAAATAACCCCAAACGTATTGGCATATCGGTAAAATCAATCAAACTCGAGAGAAAAAAAAAATCGAAAAATAATGGCCAATATCGTTCCTCCTGCATTCATCTGATATCTCGATATAAAAGTATTCATATATATGGGAACATGGCGGTGGCACAAAAGAAACATGATTATTCTTTCATCCATCAGCATGTGAGAAACTGAATTATAACGGATATTTTTCTTTGACATTTATTGATTCTACAATTTCAAACAGAAACAATAAAAGAGATATGAGCTTGAAAGTTTATCATCGTTCGAAGAATTGGACTGTATGGAAATTTAGTGGGAACTGTTTAACTAATGTTCTTGCGTCTTTAGGCCATGAACTTGTCAATTACAACTCAGACGAGAAAAAGATAGTCAAAAGGAGAAAGACGAAAAAAAAAAAGATTTGAACGGTATCTCAGCTGGAGTTATGTCATACTTCAAGGTTAAGGAACCGCATACTTTGCAATTTTTAAAAATTTAAATTTGTGTTGTTGTTTTCTCTGTTATATCAAATATTCCTAATACAAATAATTTTTTAATTTATTTGACCCATAGATGTATTCATACACCAGTTCAGAGTGGACCTGGAAGTAATGGTAATGAAAGGGTACTCCCCCCCCTAGTTTAGTATCATACTTTGAACACTTTTATGGGGGGATTACCACTCTGCAGGAGATACAGTCAGCGTATGCTAAACCTTGCCAGCTGGGCAGTTGAACTGTGTCGGAATTTAGTTGGAATTCTATAATTCATGTCCTTGTACTTTGGAACATTCATCATCACTGCGCGGGCGCTTGATGCTGTCTAGAAGACCTACCAAGAGCAATGACCGATTGGGGCGGATAACAAGAGAGTCAAAGAAATTTACAGTATCAGCATTAATTGATGAGAGAGGTGTGTCCTCAAGGCGTAATAGAGTGCTTGTATGCGGTTTCGTAGTAAGCAAGTACGTTCACTTCCAGATTAATATCCTTGTGAAAGGTATCTGAACCCTCATATCTTCCCAACTATCGGTTGAATAGTATCCTTGCTGTTTTTCTACAAGGGTGGCTTTGGCATCACATATCCCACGAAATGTGATATGCCATTAAACAAAAGAAACCACATTTGATTATTGTATAATAACTGCATAAATATTTTTCTTAAGAATTTTATTTCTTTAAAAAATGAATACATTTTAAAAAGAGGGGAGGGGGAAAAGGAAGAGAACAGTGTTATTCAATGGTTTTTCTAGGGAGCCCTAGCTAGTTTTTCTTAAGAATATCTTATTGTATTTAAAACTATTTTATTTGAAATATTTTTAAGGAAAACTTTATTTCGCGTCTTTTTATTCTGTCCTTGGTAACGTTACTTAGTGACGTAATACCGAACGCCATGACATTCGTTGAGCTGATATTTAGTCTAGAAAAGGCGAATTTGACGGAGACCAAATTGTTGAAAAGCAGTGTATTACTATGTAGCTCTTTGGGTAAGCCTCTTATAGTAGTACATAAATTGCAACTTAATTTCCTGCCTTTTTATGCATACCATCATCAAGTTGGGCTGATACCATGGGCTTCCTTGACTATCTCTCGCTGACCCTCTCTATGATGCTTTGCTCAAGGTAGGTTCTATAGACTGCATTCAGTGTCCCCCATTGAGCTGATGTAGTAATTTACTAAGCGTCTTATTCAGATGTGGCACAAAGTCGTATGAACGGGGCTTCCAATAAGAATCGAACTCACTTGTTTCGGTTTGCTAGACTAGCTTGCTAACTATTACACCACCCAAGGTCTCCCCACTGTATGTTCTTTTTGCTGGTCAGTCAACACTGGTGTGTCTATGAACTGGAGTACATAGGCAAACGTTGCTGATGAGTCTGTCCTTATTTCATCAGCAATGGCCAGCATGTCTTCTTTTTACATGAACGTCGAGCGTCTTACGATTTGCAGAATATTCACTTCAATGCGTACAGGAATATAGATATTTACCATAGAGAGCTACAGCGAAAATACAATGATCCCGGTAATGGTTGGACATTTGTGTCGGAATCTAAATGGAAAAAGTCCATCAATGCCACTACTAGAGGTTTTAGAATGCTTATCAGTCCTCCTGTCTCTCTCTCTCTCTCTCTCTCTCTCTATATATATATATATATATATATATAAACCATACTTCCAATCAAAAGAAGTGATTATTTACGTATGGATTAGCGCTCTGTTTAGGATCATGGTTTAGTTCTCCGGCCTTATGATTGGAATTCGCTTTATTCATTTTTCTCAAGATATCATCATCATACATGTCGTGTCGCCAGCACGGATATCTCTGACAATCTCTCGCCACTTCTCCCTATTGTTTATCGCCTCCGGCAGGACTTCAGAGCTACACCCCGTATCCTCACATAGCTGCTGTATGCATGTTCGAGCTGGTCGTCCTGCTTTTTCTCAGCCATATGTGGGGGTTCATAAGAGTATATCACTTATGAGCTCGTCCCTGCTTCTCCAGCAGTGTCCTGTTTGTCTGGTTCGTCTAATTTGGACAGTTTTCGTGATGGGAGGCAGGTGGCCGTATACTTGGACCCTTATGGGGTGTTCCCGCCAGGACTTATTCAATATTGCTCGCAACATTCTTGTGTAATTGCTGTCCATCTTCTTGTTCAGCTGTTTAGTTAGCAGTATCGATACAACCACTGCCTGGAAGAAACTGCGTTTCATTTTATCGGTCAGGTCTGATTTCCATATGATCAATAGCCTATCGATAGCTGTCCATGCCTTCGTTAGCTGCGTGTCGATGTCTTTTTCGGTTGATGAGACACTGCTTCCGAGGTAGGTGAATTTGTCTACCAGTTTCAGAGAGGTTCCATCTTGTGTGGAAATTTCGCCTGTTTGATTATATCACATATATTCAGCTTTGTGTGCATTGACATGGAGGCCAATGCCTGCGGTGGCTCGTTCCAAACTATGCAGTAGTGTTTCAACCTGGTTGGGTGTATTCGCCAGTATCGCTATGTCATCAGTAATTGCTTTTGCGGTGTACCTTCTGCTACTTTTCTTTGTCAGCACGAAGCCGTTTTCTCTTATTTTATCAATCGATGTTGTAAGTACGTAGTCTAGACAGATGATTAAGAGGTATGGGGCTAGCGTGTTCCCTTGTAGTACTCCTGCTACAATGTCGAAGTATTCTGTGTCTTTCCGGTGAACGTACTTTCAATTTGGTGTTTTTGTAGAGAATCGTTATTGCTGCGACGGTTTCTTTTGGTAGGCCGTATGCTAATAGGATTGGTTCCATCTTCCCTCTGTGAATGGAATCGAAGACCTTGGTAAAGTGGACAAATAGTATTGTTGCCGGGAGGTTTTTTGTCCGTACGCCTTCAAGGATTCTACGGATGGTCAATATTTGTGAGGTCGTGGATCTCTGGTTTTTCCTAAGAATGTTGTCGATTTTGGGTTTCTAAACAAATTTATACAAGTATTATTTGAATCTATCTATCTAAAAGTTGAAAATAATCGAATCCAGAAATCAATAAAAACTAAATGAATCAAACTTGTATGTCACATCAATTTAATTTTTGGTGAATAATACTGTTAATTTTGAAGAGGAAAACGAAACCTTTTATCAAAAATAATATATTGGTAACCTGGTCTTACTGCTGAGTGACGAAAAATTCAGTTGATAGAGTAACAAAGTTTTATGTGATTTCTCAGGATACAATTTGTTCGTTTGTGTTTTATAGCATATCAACTGTTATTGATTATTTAATGCCAAATCCATTTTCATACAAATAAACAGTTCCATTTCATAAATACACAGTTTAATAATTAAAACATTTCTATTGCAAGCTATTCAGTTTAGTCAAACAGTTCTAATTCAAACAATTTAGTTTAGAATGAGTACAGTTTTTGTTTACAGTTAAATGTCAAAATAGTTCTATTTCAAGCGTAAGTGCGGTTTCAATGTCAAAAACAATTCTATATCTAACAGTTCAGTTTAGCTTTCAAAAATGTTCCATTTCAAACAATTCAGCTTTGCATAAGCATCCAACTTATTTCTATATGATTCATTGATAGGGCCTCACCAGGTGCTACCACTCCGGGCCTGAGTGAACCTGGGAGTGATGGCAATGAAGGGGTACGCCGTATTCCCCCAAGCTCCAGCATTATTGGAACTTCACCATCGGATTGTTTAGTGTCATATCTAGGACACTCGTTGAAGGAGTATTACCCCTCTGCAAAGATGCAGTTGGTGTATTCTACAACTCCAGCCGACTGGACCATTTTCAGTATAGAGTAGTGAGAACAGGTTTTATGGCATGAGTGTGTGCGCGCGTGCACACACACACGTACATGTATATAAGTGAAAGTAACACAACGATTAAGAATATTTTTTTTACCTTTTGATTGTCCTTAACTAGATTCAATCTTACTTCTTCGTCAGGAGAAAAATTTTAAGAATATTATTTAAAAAGTTGACTGGCTATGAGAAAATTGACGAAAAATGGACTGGTAACGTAGCTTATCGATTCATTGAATGAAATTCAAGTATCTTCAACTGATCTTTATTGGATATCTGCTAGCGTTGACACCGAGCACTGAGCTCTCCAATTGTAGATATGTTAAGCATGAGTGGGCTGTGTTTCAATTTTGCTATGATAGGTTGCTCAGACATTTGTTATATATATATATATATATATATATAAGGTTTCACCTAACCGGATCATTAGGATTATTCTGAGCGAAGAAGACTTTGATCAAATCACATCTTATCTATTAAAAGACGCTAGAACGAATAAAATCGACGAAGCAACCAACATTTCCTATGCTTACAAACAATAAGTATTTCCGACTTTTGATTTAGTAATTCATTGGGATTATGGTAGGAAGCGATGGCAAGTTTCTCCTCCATACATAAATTTTAATATCCATCCCCTGTTTTTTGTTGTTATCTAGGTATTACGTTATTGGTTGATAATTTTCAACTAGTACATATCATTTTAGTCTTTTCTTTTTTTTTATGGAATTTTTTCCCAGATATCAGTTGTGTAACATCTTTTTTTTTTATTTGCTTATTGTATCATCTGAGTTTTTTTTTCACATAATCAAAATTATAAAATGGATATAAGAATTAAATAATATATCCCTGGTTACCATTGCAAATTTGGTGGTAGGAGTGCTACTTAGGTAGCGTGTCTTGACCAGAAATTGCCAAGCGGAGAGCCCATCTCTCTCAACGTCTACAAGTGGCTATGTCTAAATCATATCAATACAAAAAAGAACAGTGAGCCCTGCTCTTTACATGTAGCTGAGGGAAGAGGCTGATCCATGCCTTTCCCAAGGTTTTATACAGGATTTGAACTCAAGTAGCTGAATCTGCTTCCTACGACGATACACTATAAGCCACGGGCAGTTCTCTCTTTCACACACACACCAGAATTTTAGTCATATATAGATAACAAATTGAAATATACAAGATAAGTCACCTCACCCGACTAGATGTGCGTTAGATTTTTATGAATAAGTATGCAGACTTTATATGACTGTATTTTGATTTTGTATATGTGTATACCAATATAAAAGATTGGAATGACAGAGTGTATGCACTGGCCTTCATAAAAGAAAGAAATAAATGTTTATCCGGTACTAATGACCATTAAGATATCGAAATGATTTGGAAAAAGAAGACTAGTGAACATCGATAAAACAGAATGACCCTGGAAGTCTATAATTCATCATTTACCAGTTAAAGGGCGAAGTTTTTGTCTGGGTCACTTACGCAGCTTCAGTTATTGATGTTAAGTGGCAGGTCGATCGAAATATTGGTTTCTTGTAATATCCAAATGGTTACGACATTGTAATGGGAAGTGTTAGATATTTATTATAGTCGTCAACTATTAGATCATAGCGAGAGAAAAAATTCATCCGTAAAATTAAATTTGAAAAAAAAATGTCTACGAATTATTCCCTTTTGATACTAAAAAAAATTAACTGAGGAAAGAACAAATTATTTACAAGGTTTTTGCACAATTTTGAGGTCATTATGAGATTTC
Organism: Sepioteuthis lessoniana; assembly: GCA_963585895.1. Lineage (NCBI taxonomy): Eukaryota > Metazoa > Mollusca > Cephalopoda > Myopsida > Loliginidae > Sepioteuthis > Sepioteuthis lessoniana. The sequence goes on along the minus strand of CAUZXS010005581.1, from coordinate 87,554 downwards.
TAAATCAATGATTATTTGAGATTTGCCCATTTTAAATTCAGAGAGCTTTTATACAGAAAAAATTCATACAACAATCCACGGCTTTTGGGCTGGTATCAACTCTCACCAGTGTTTTTGTCTTCAGATTGATCGATTGATTTTAACGGTATGTAAACCCCTCAAAGATTATTTCATGCTTAGAGGTTAGGGAATTGCGTTCATTATTATTTATATTTATATTTTGTATATTTGTTAAAGATTTTTTTGTATACAGTCTTATCGAATACGAATAATTTTTAAATAGATCGATTTGGCTCTTAGATGGGAATCTAAGAGGTGTACTATCATTAGTGGACCGGGCAGTTATAAAGGTATACTTTACACGATACAAATCTCTTGAGTTAGAGCCACATCATTAGATGCAGTAGTAACACCCCTTTATTTTTTTGGTGGGGGGGAGTCTTAATCCTCTGGAGGGGATAAGTCAAGCTAATAAGTTAAATTTGTCTTCCGGTAGGAGCCCCCCACCCAAACGACACAAGTGTGATATGTGTGAATCTGGCTATGGAGACCGGGGTATTTTGATTTTTGCCTCCAAGTGCATGCATATCACCTCATACTCTCTTTATACGAACTATATTTCAGGAATGAGAGTGTCGTCGGCTGGTTATAAGCAGGTCAAATACAAAGAATGAGAAAGAAAAGTATGACGCAATTTATAATCTCCATTACTTAGTTCTGTTGACAGTATTGCTCTGAGGATGACACAAAAATACCTGTGATTGTGAGGATCAAGTTCTGGAGAGTATTGAGTATACCTTCGTCGAGATTACTTCCAGTTCCACTGGTTCCTGAGTGGTAGTACCTGTTTTGGACTCATCTATGTGTCATAGATATATGTTTGAATAAATTTGTATTCGATAAGATGGTGCAAATCAAACACTTAAGAAATAACTCCACAAATAAATAGACGTAAAATAAATCAATCGCTATAAAACGAAATTCGCACACACCTGTTTTATTGACGCAAGAATCGCTAAAAGATATTCACAAAATTTAAACACCAATGCAATTATCTTCGATGTGTTTTCTGGCCAAAAAATATTGACGCTGCCTCCCAAAATTGTCTAATCGTCAAATTAGCCTGACTGTAAGACTCAAAATGAAGATACTACTTTTAAATTAAAAACATTTCAATCATCCAGTCAGTTTTCCTTCACTTTATAAATATTTAAAAAACATTTTCTCAGACCTCCTTCCAAATCCCAAAACTTGAATGAATATGAAGTTTTCGTGACTATTATTATAGCTTTAATTTCAAGAAACATCAAAGAAAATTCTCATGTGTGTTTTCTTTTGGGATACAAGAAAATAGCACTTTAAAAAACAAATAAGGAAGCCATGTGAATTTAACAAAGGTAAATGAAAAAGTCGGGGTTTGTGGATGATAAGTCCTCTACGGGAAGAAGCATCTTGAATATTGAAACCTGCGGCCGTAAATCGCATCCACTTTCTGTTCTAAAACTGATATTTCCTCCTTTGCAATAATGTGCAATTTTCTTTTTTCCCAATAATTCTTACGTAAAATTTTATGTAAAAGGACTTTTTAGCTTAAATTAAATCGGTGTCATTGTAATGGAGAATACTTCCACTGAATTACTAAAAAAAGAAAAAAAAATAAGAAAAAATATGTCTTAAAAATAAGTTATCCAAACTATTTTAAATATAGATATTTATTTAGGAGAGAAAAAAAAACAAGTTCTCGGGACAACTTTGAATATGAACATCTACTTTTGAGAGAAAACTAAGAGAAAATAATAACATGCCCTTTCAACATTGTAACATTTATTCTTGACTGATAATAAAATCTTATTTGAATGAATAAATGTCTATAGTTGATCCAAAATTGTATCAAGGTAATCAATAAGAGGTAGCAACTAAAACAATTGAATTTTGTGTGTATCGGTGAAACGACCGTATCTTTTGTGTAATTAGAAAATTGGATTTAAATATTATCGAAGTACTTAGATTAAGAGGTCAACCCAAATTGTATTTGAAAATTAGTCATCTGCTTTGTTAGGATAATTTTCGGTGATAAGGGGTTTTACGCGTCGTAAAACTTAACAACGCGGAAAATGGAATCGGTTAGGCAGTTTTGGTTCATTTACCTCTAGCACCCTCGGGGAAAGATCTGTATTAGTTCTCCCTACCAATGAGTAAAACGGTCGACTTGGCTAGATCTTCAAGCTTTGTGGGTAACTAATCTAAGAGAAGGAAATCTTAGCATCTTTGGTGATGACACTGAAGCTGTGTTCGTCCTTGCTCTTACTCACCTTTTCGGCAAGGCTTAGAATACTCTGAGTGTATGACCTGCCGATCCCCTTCCGTCATGGGTATGACTCAAAACTATATCTAATGGCGAAGCTCTGATTCCGGAGTGTGGAGTACCCCTTTATTGCCATTATTTCCAGGTTGACTTTAATCTGAAGTGTTAGTACCTATTTATAGGTCCAATAGATCTACCAAAAAATTATTCGTATTCGATAGGAATACTTGATAACGTATAACAACACATTGTATGAAGAATAGTTACTTGAGGCTATAATTGGTTACAAAAGAATCTTTGTTTGAAACAATATAATTATAAAAAAATGATTATTATTAGATAAGAATAATTATCTGAAACCATATAATCATTAGTTTTAGATAGCGATCCCCTTAAAACCGTACAACTGTGAGTAAATTATTTTTATTAGATAAGAATACTTGAGATCAGGTGTAAAAATAAAAACTCTTAAATTACACAGTGTAAAAATAAATGTACAATAAAGGCAATTCTCTGAATAGTCGGCATAAAATAACCCGAGATAGGGTGTCATGTCTTTAAAATCGATCAATTAATCCATACATTCTTGTTCTTTTTATCGGAGACGTAAATCACAAAGACGTCACCATATTCAAATTGGTAAAATTAAGAAAATTTGAAACTTTTAAGTTTGTGTATTTTCCGTTTAAGGACTGTGGTACTATGCTGGTCACAGCACCAAATATAATACAACATTTCGTTAACTGTCAGGGCCCTTATATTTAGGCACGGTACCAAACATATTACATTTTGGTCTGGTTACCCGCACCAAACAATATGCTTAATGTTTGCACGGTACCAAATGTAATATTATCGCTTGGTCGTGGGTTTTCAGGGTCGAATTTTGTTTATGGCTACGCCGTGGGTTTTTAGGGCCAAATCCTGTGTCTGGCTGTGTCGCGGATTTTCAGGGTCAAATCGTGGTAACGGTGCTTAATGCATTTTCGGATAGTTCGTTTGTCAATCCTGTCTGTGCCCACGCTGTGTTTAAAAGATCCACTGACAAGGAATGACACAATCCATCTGGAACTTCTTCTGACGGTCGGGGTGATCCGTTGGAACAAAGTCGCCTGGGTGTTGGCAACTCAGAAACTAGAACTCTCCGTCAAAAATTAACAATAATTTATTGTTCGATGTTCAGATTGCATACAGTAGTAGCACGAGAGAAAGAGAGTGGGGGGGAGAGAAAATCTGTAAAGGTCCCTGAACATACACAAAGAGACACACTCCCTATCAAGCCTGACAAAACTCTCTGAATGTAAACTTCTGATTATTTTATCAAAATTCGCTAATTTTTATCTATCTAAATTCAGGATATCGATGGGGGTGATGTCATCTCGCTGAATTTTTGTTTCATCCCTCACGTGTCCCAAAATCACTGTTTTTATTTCCCCAATCAAACTTGTCACAGACGAGACATGAATACATTTTGTTTACATTTTGGCCTTCCTGTGTTGTTCGTTATGTACTCGCTTAAACTTTACAATTAGACCTACGTTTCTGCTCAAAGGTTTTGGCTCACTAAACAGTTAACTGAAAAACTCGCCGCCTAACCAAACGCGGTAATAAAATAATTAACCATCACGGCAACTGTACCACAGGACATTGTTTATTGGAATATAGCAATATAAATCTAACAAAGTGGTAGTGATAAATGTCATTTATCAATTGCATTAATGAATAAAGATATTACCTTGACCACATTACTCCGTACATACCTTATCAATAAAGTAACACTAAAACTGGTCAGTAGTTTTGTGAAACTCTTGAAATGTTGATGAATCATGGCAAAATTAAAGAATGACGTCATGCCCCACCTTATATCGTTAATGTTCTAAAAGTCGTTGCTTATTCAGTTTTTGATGTAAACCAAATGTTATACTCTAAAACGAGAACAAACACCGTAACACTAGCATAAATAAAATGTGAAAGAATATAACTAACCTTAAACTTTAAAGAACACTAAAAACACATTTTTCCTGAATAATGCACACAAGGCAATGGCGTATATTATCTGTAATTTTTCGATGTACATTTTTAAAAAAATGTACATTTTAATGTGTTTTTATTGTACTTTAAATTATTTCTTAGCTTTCATATTTTATCAATTTCTAACTATTGTCATATGGCGTCGCTAAGTGACATAATGTTGGGTGTGGAACAAAAATTTGTCTCGAAAGTTGGTGTATAGGAATTTCTGACTTCGATCGAAATGACGTAAAGCGGGGTATTACTGTATCTTCAGCCGTAATTCGATTCGAAAAGATTTTTCATGGAAGTAAACTAATGTCACCTTTTACGGACATACTTAGACACAAGTACCAGTTTTAAAGATTGCTATTCCCTCTGATGATCAACCGTCTTGGCCGATATTATAAAGAAATAACCGTATGAATAAGATTTAAACAACGTAAATACAAAAAAGTTTTTCCACTATGTCGATGACGACGATTAACAAAGCCCACGCTTGGCAAAGAAAATACACATTTGATTTGTTTATTGTAGTGTTTGTTTTTATATGGTATATCAACCTTTGTAGGTTATTTAATGCCAAATCTATTTTAATACAAATAAACTGTACATTAGTGAAGAGTTCGTCGTTGTAGATGAGCTGATTACTAGAATGGTACTCCACTATGTTATAAATTCTCCGAACTGCACAACAGAAGATTTGAATTCATTTTTTCCTTCTTGACTTTTTGCTTTAATAAGACTAGAGAATACTGTCTGACCTACTATGGATATGAAGAAGGAAAAAAGATGGGTAAATACCTTTCCTTAAGAGTATTACTAAAACACAAACAGCCTTATTCAATATTTGAACAATGCGTTCCGAATAAATTTTCTATGACGAAAATCACTTCATCTAATTTTTAAATTAAAGAAATATCCTTTGCTATGATCCAAAAATCAATCTTTTCTTGCTTATTATAAGTTTTCTTAAAACAAAGGGATTTTACTTCTATCCTGTTTTATTGTTCTCGTCAAGGTGACCATATTATTTACGTAGAGATCGAACGTCAATAATTGCGCGTAAATTTAAAAATAATACCTATACATTATTATTTAAAATTCTGGACTTCCGAAAACAATTAAGTATCGAGCTAAATTGAAAATATTTTTTGTAAAATCTTAAGAAAACTGGGAAATTGAATTATAGTTGAACAGCGTTCCTAATTTAATAAGTGTTCCAGAGATTAGACATTGAGGAAATTTATTTGCTAGGCTTGGGTATCTTTGACGTAATAAAACTAGAATTACACAGAAAAGAAAGCAAATCAATATTCTCTCAAGTTTTTAAAAAAGGCTCGTTTTGTAAAGCGGTGTATTTTGACTAGACAATACTTCATCGACATGCTTGGTTTCGTTTTCAAATATCTAGACTCGCGATAAATCTTGCATTGACGGTCTTCGTCCATATGGTCATAAAATCTACAGCAAATGGGGTTATAAATATTCATATGGACACTTGGTAAGAAAGTGAGAGAAAGGGTTAAATTAAGACATACTTTAACAAAGAAAATTTACATCACCTTAGGGCAATGATTAGCAACAGTCGTTCAGACTACTATTATTTGAGTAGGTTCTATCCTCATTGGGTATCTCACTCTGTCGGCAGGGTTTACTGTCGGCTGACTGTATCCCTTTCAGTGGGGGTAGCACCAACTCGAAAAGTGGTATGGTGGGTATGATACTAACCAACATCTGAGAGAGAGACTCGAGTTCTGAAGATCTGGGGAATGTGGAGATACTGTCTTTCCTAGTTTCTATCTTTTATTATTAATGACTGTCAGAAAAAAAACAAAAAAAAAAAAACGAAAAGATTAACGTCTAAGCCTTCTCCCACTCCCAAAAGTCGAAATTTAGAATAGGAATTCTCGAACATACACGTGCTGTCGAAGCGTTGAAATGTATATATTAATGACATAGTCGTCCGAGGTCATTAGAAAATTTTAGAAGGAACATATCTGTTGCTATGAAGTCCTGCTCAAAGGTAAATCTTTGATAAATGTAGACTTTCTAATTGGCCAAAGTTTATTCCGGGTGAATATTTTTGAGACGACAAAATAGATTTATTTTAAATTTAGCGCCTTAGTATAATTGTTTAATTACTGAAATATGTGTAGCCCCCACTCCAACAACAACTCGGCAGCCAAACACGAACAATTTAAAAACTCAAAACCAAGTGAATTTTAATTAATTGTACAAAAAACCAACAAAATCCGAAAAGATTAACGTCTAAGCCTTCTCCCACTCCCAAAAGTCGAAATTTATAACAGGAATTCTAGAATATACACGTGCTGTCGAAGCGTTGGTATGTGTATATTAATGACATAGTCGTCCGAGGTCATTAGAAAATTTTAGAAGGAACATATCTGCTGCTATGATGTCCTGCTCAATGGTAAATCTTTGGTAACTGTATATTTAAATCATTGATTTGCGTGTCTTGTAAAATCATCTGCTTAACATTTGCATTTAAATGTAGACTTTCTAATTGGCCAAAGTTTATTCCAGGTGAATATTTTTGAGAAGAAAAAATAGATTTGTTTTAAAATTTAGCCCCCTATCCCCATGTCTAGCACTTGTCACTTTTCTATAACTGAGGAAATCTATGTTCGATCTGGACTGAAAGTATTAAAATGTTTCCATTCTCATATTAGAAAGTATTAGAAGCTTTACTTTCATGGCACAGGTTCAATAGAAAATCAACAATCTGGCAATAGGAAGTCTACGGGGGTGGGGATATTATGATATAAGAATAGTCAATTGGACTTTAACTAAGTTAAAACTTAAAGGGAAAGGAAGCACCGCGCTTTTTTTTCCACGTACACATGGGAAGCAGCATGATGGACGTGTGAACTCTGCAGCTTATCGCCAAGGATTGTCGGTTCGATCGGAGAACTACTGCTGCTCATCTATAAGAGTGGCTTCTATAGATGAGAATAAAAACAGCCATCGAAAGATAACCATGACCCACACTCAAACCACATACATAAACCGCATCGCTCTTCGCACGGGTAAAAAAGGGGCGCGTCCCGCTGAGGTTGGAGCCCTGGCCTCAGTGTTCGAAAAATCAGCTACAGAGCTCAAACAAAATTACTAAAATGCAAACAAACAATACAAATAGCAACATTTAACGTTAGAACCCTAAATAGGTCAACTACCAGAACTTATCGCATCAGCCTTAGAACATAAGATAGACATAATTTGCATACAAGAACACGGATACACGCACACCGAAGATATCAAATATCACCAAACAGGCAATGAATGGACGCTGGCCACTGTATCAGTTTGGAAAAACTCTGTCAATGCCAGGGTAGGAGGGGTAGGAATGCTTATAGGACCTAGAGCGATAAAAACACTTAATAGCATTGAGAGAATACAACCTAGGATGATGACAGCCACGTTTAACGGCAACCCCAAAGCAACAATCATCTCATGCTACAGCCCTACCAATATTAGCGAAGAAATTAAACTAGCCACCTTCTACGATGAGCTATCCTTTCTAGTGCGTAGCATTCCGAAACACAACCTGCTAATCACTGGAGGAGATAGGAATGCCCAAATCGGGAAAAACAAACATAACAAATACAGCCTACACAACACATCAAATAGAAATGGACAATATCTAACAGATTTCATGATAGAAAATAGATTAACTTGCCTCAATACAAACTATCAAAAAAGAGAGGGAAAATTATGGACCTACACATACGCGAACAACAGTAAAGCGCAGATAGACTACGTCTTTATAAGTAAGAAATGGAAAAATAGCGCGATGAATTGCAAGGCATACTCCTCTTTCGAGAGTGTGTCATCCGATCACCAAATAGTCACGGCAAAAATACGACTACACCTACGAAAAAACGCCACACGAACAGCGACCACTAAACACTATGACTGGACCCTCCTTAACAACAGAGATATTAGAGATAAATATGTATTAGAACTAAGAAACAGATTCGAGACACTACAAGAGAAGGAAGAAAAAGTTACCCCAAACGACGAATATGAGAACTTCGTTAACGCACACCTCGAGGCGGCATCGAAGTGTATTCCAATAAAACCTAGAACAAAATATAGAGCCCCGTGGGAAACGGAAGAGGTTAGAGAAAAACGTGCACTTGTGAAAACTGCCTCCAAAAGCTACCGCAAGAACCCAACAATTGCAAATGCCCGGATACTAAAAAAGGCACAATATCAATTAGCAGGCATATATCTAAAAGAACAAACGGAATTCATACAAAATAAAATAGATAAGATTAGAGATTCGGTGGAGGATAGACAATCTAGGATAGCCTGGCAAACAATAAACGAAGTGAGTGGAAGGAAAAGCACAGCCAAAGCACAACTGAAAGCGGCAAACCAACAAGAAAGAATAAAACTGTGTAAACAGCATTTTGAAAACCTACTAACTAACCCTCCGAACGTTACGCCGGAACCGATCACCAGAATTATCAGTAAGCAATTGGACATTAAACTAGGGCCGTTCACCAAAGAAGAACTCGACTCTGTTCTTAGAAAAAATTTAAATAGGAAAGCTGCAGGGCTTGACGAGATTCCCCCAGAAGTGTGGAAGACGAGACAATTCGACGACATACTTCTCCGACACTGCAACGCAGTCTATAACTAAAATCCGATAGACAGATGGACGAAGGGATGCATCTTTCCCTTCCCTAAAATGGGTGACCTCGGATTAGCCAAGAATTATCGAGGTATAAATCTTACATTCCTAGCAGCCAAAATCTACAATGCCCTACTACGAAACCGCATAGTACCCCAAATCGACAAAATCCTGAGGAAAAACCAAAATGGCTTCTGAAGAAACGGGTCCACGACCTCACAAATATTGACCATCCGTAGAATCCTTGAAGGCGTGAGAGTAAAAAACTTACAGGCGACATTACTATTTGTCGATTTTACCAAGGCCTTCGATTCCATTCACAGAGGGAAGATGGAACAAATCCTACTAGCATACGGCCTACCAGAAGAAACCGTAGCAGCAATAACGATTCTCTACAGAAACACCAAATTGAAAGTACGTTCGCCGGATGGAGACACAGAATACTTCGACATTGTAGCAGGAGTACTACAAGGCGACACGCTAGCCCCATACCTCTTTATCATCTGTCTAGACAACGTACTTAGGACATCGATCGATAACATTAGGGAAAACGGCTTCGTGCTGACAAAGAAAAGAAGATACCCCACAAAAACAATTACCGACGCCGACTACGCCGATGATATAGCGCTACTGGCCAATACACCCAACCAAGCCGAAACACTACTGCATAGTTTGGAACGAGCCGCTGCGGGCACTAGACTCCATGTTAATGCACACAAAACTGAATTTATGTGCTTTAATCAGAAAGGCGACATCTCCACACTAGACGGAACCTCTCTGAAACTGGTTGACAAATTCACCTACCTCGGAAGCAGTGTCTCATCAACCGAAAAAGACATCGACACACGGCTAACGAAGGCATGGACAGCTATCGATAGGCTTTCGGTCATATGGAAATCAAACCTAACCGATAAAATGAAACGCAGTTTCTTCCAGGCTGCGGTCGTGTCGATACTACTATATGGATGCACTACTTGGACGCTGACTAAACAGTTGGAGAAGAAGCTAGACGGCAATTACACAAGAATGTTGCGAGCAATATTGAACAAGTCCTGGCAGCAACACCCCACAAGGCACCAACTATACGGTCACCTATCACGAAAACTATACAAACTAGACGAACCAGACATGCCGGACACTGCTGGAGAAGCAAGGACGAGATCGTAAGTGATGTACTCCTGTGGACCCCCACATTTGGCCAATCAAAAGCAGGACGGCCAGCTCGAACATACATACAGCAGCTATGTGAGGATACGGGATGTAAACCTGAAGACCTGCCAGAGGCGATGAATGATAGGGAGACGTGGAGAGAGAGGGTCAGGGATATCCGTGCTAGCGGCACGACATGATGATGACACTCTGACTCGGAGTGGTAATACATATATGGGTCAGATATATGGTTCAAATATGCTTAAAAATCATTTTTATTTAATAGGAATACTTGAAGCTATATAATTGTAAATTATATTTTTTGTTATTAAAAATAGCTAACGGAAGCTAAAATTGTTTACTGAGGGTTATTAGATACTTGAAACTGTAAACAAATGACTATAAGTTAATAGGAATAATTACTTGACACTATATGATTATTAGTAATAGATAGAAGAACTTGAAATCCTATAACTTCGCGCCACTTATTGGTAAGATGAAGACTTGATATCATATAATTGTGGGCTAAAACCTCCTTGGTAACAACTAAACATGGAATATAAATATAAATCTATAATGAACGAAATCCCATAACCTGAAGGCATGAATTTATAATCGACGGGTTAAAATGCGGTTAAAAATCAATCATTAGGTATCAAAGTCGTGTGATTTTGTGCATGGTTAAATCAGGTTCGATAATAACTGAGTCAGTTTAAAGAGTTGAATAATTGTTCATATCATTTTGGTGCTGATAGTCGGTAGTGAAGGATTTTTGAAAACTGAGCTGAAATATTTTGATAAATTTAAACTCAAGTTTCTAAAACGAACACGTTTCCAACGTGTACTTGTAAATGTAACTTTAGTCAATAAAAAAATTAGAACCACCACAGCTCTGTAAATATTCGAGATGGGTTTTCGTTGATATTATATTGGCTGTGCATAATTTTTAACGTAGTTTTTTTTTCTTAGGAAGTATCTAAATAAACACACCCAAACACTATAAATAAGAGAAGTTGAATAAATCAGATCATGTGACGTTATAAAAAAGCCCAAATTATCCGTGTTTTTAGATATATACTTTATTTGAAGTCACTGAGTGATACACGCTCAAACACGTACGCATGGGACACATATAAGCCTGGGAGCCTCTTGTGACGTAATGGTTAACAGACTAGATTAGCAGACCATTGTTAGTAAGGGGGATGTTATAATTATGAACAAAAGAATTGCGTTGGTTGAAATTTCATGCGTGTATAATCATTAGACAGAAGTGTGAGAAGAATAGCTAATCGACCGGATTTAAAGTCTTGTGATTAGATGTAAGTAGACGTAACTCAGTCAAGGATATATATATATATATATATATACTCACATATTAAAGGAGAATAATATGAAATTAGTCAAGTTGTAAAGGATACAGGATAGATAAATTCACTTATATATATATATATATATATATATATATATATATATATATATACACACAAGAGCTATTTAAAAAGTTCTTAGCTCCACTCTGAAGAGCAGAGCTAAATGCATTTTATAAAAATTGAAAAATCTCAATTAGTGCTTTGTAGTTTTATAAAAATAGTGCATTGCCACAAAAAATAAAGTTCAGCTCTGCTCTTTCGGAACGACACACATGAATATGTGTTTGTGTGTGTCGCGGAAAAGTGTGTAAATGAATAAAGCAGTGCTATAGATTAAATAAATTTTATGGAAAGTCTGTTGACAACAAAATACCTGTGTCTTATAAGAAAACCTAATAATAGCTAGAGCGTTAATATTCTTCGATATGATATTGACAAGAAAGTTAATAAGTAGCATAGTTCTAAATCTTGATATATTTTGTGTGTGTAAAAGATTTTTGTGTGAGTATGTAACTATATAGAGGCAAAGTATATTTATGAGCTAATATACTCGTGTTAAGGAACTGCTGTTGGAATTATATTATTGCAATGGAAACATCTTCTTGGAAGGGACTTTTATGGTTGTCACTGCTGGAAGAAAGTAACAATTTTTTTGGGGGGGGGGAACTGACACTGCCTCCTGAGAAAATTACCCTTTTCAGTTGAAGTCACGAGGCGGTCAAGACGTGAATTTTGTAGTCCTGTGAATTTTCGCTGGATATGCTGTTTTTTAAAAACACTGTTCCCTACACTTAAAGGAAAATAGTGAAAAGGGAGTAAATCCCCCAGAGAATTTTGCTGCTGTGCTGGAACTCTTCTGGAGAAATATGCTGTTACCTATATCTGTGGATATGTGCTGTCTTGACTAGTGTTCCCGAAGTACCGTGCTGTATTCTTCCCAGCGAAATGTGCTGTTGCCTATCTCTGAGAACTCGTGCTGTCTTGTCTCAATTGAATTTGCAATCCTATACAAGTGCTGAAAGGATTGCTGAATGAACCCCCATGAGTCTGGATTATTCGCTGTATTCTTGACGGAAAAGGGAACAGGTTTTTCCAAGAGATCTTTTTCACCTAAAAGACTCTCCAAAATCTTTTTTTCCATTCATACAATACCCATTTTTGAGTTGTAAGTCTCAGCTCTTTTTGTTCATTGAAGACATCAGTTTCTTGTAATTTATGAGTGATCCAGTTTTTTTTTGTTTTTTTTTTCGAAACCGTTATATCATTGTTAATTGATTCAGTTTTTTTAGCCTGGTCGCTAGAATTGCAATTGATTTTAGCAACTTGTGCTTTTCTTAAAAACAACAACTTTGTAACTCCTTTTCTTATTTTTATTTACTCAGTAATAAATAGTTCTTAGTTATACACACGAGGCACGTTTGTCTTTAGATTTTTTCTTTTTTTTTTTTTTTTTTTTTTTTTTTTTTCTAAGTGCTGTTTTATTTTCTGTGAAAAGACTGGGCTTTTTTTATCAATAGGAGGGAATGCAATATTCGTAGAAGCCTCACTATCTCAAAGGGGATAAACAAGAAGTTAAGTTTTTTGCTCATAGAAAATGATTAAATGATGTAGAAATGAAGCAAATCTTGAAGGAACAGAATGTTGGATTTTTACTCAAGAAAAATAAACCCGAAAATTTTGAGTAGAACTGAAAAAGATTCCAATTCTACTGAAGTTCAATTTTGTCGCTTCACTTAGAAGAATAAAACAGGTTCCAGATTAGATTTTCTAAAGTGCATTGATTTGTCTCGGCTTTCAATTTTTAAGTTTTTCTAACAAATCCTGGAAAGGAAAGATTTTGGAAATTATTGAATTTTGATCAACGAAATTTGCTTGGCAATTCAAATATAATCTGCCATCTCAAAGAAATTAAAAAATAAAAAGTTGCGGGTGGCATCTGAAACGAAGGCGCTTATTGGTCGATGAATACAATAATAGATTCTCAAACCTATTTTTATACAAAAATTTACTTATTTTTAGTATGGAAATCAGTTGATATATGTATATAATAACGAAAAAAAACCCCAAGTCACTACAATTTGGAACCAGTCTGTCATGTGGTCAATATAAGGATTGACTCTTTAATTTGATTTAAACTGGACCATATTCACCAAACATTTTTTTCACTAATCTTTGTTGAAATAAATATTGTTTAAGAGTCACTAAGTGAATTCGAATGCTCCGAATAGACTTGATGCAATTGCACAATTTCTAGCTAAATGCCCTGTGTCGACACTGTTTTATTCAGTCACAGCTAAGTGGCCAACATTGATTGATTGATTTCCAGCAGTCTTAATTTTCCATGTGAATTAGTTTCATTAAAATAAAAGCAGCATCATAATTTTTTTTCTCTTGCTGATTGTTTTTAAAAAGTTTTACAGTGAAACATGTTATTTGAAGACCTTTACAATCTGTCCGGTTTTCTACACGTCAAAATGAAGAAAAAAAAAAACTATCATTACGCAAACAATGAATATTGTCGTCTAACTATTGATCATATTTCTCGAGTTGATTGGTTTGTCTTGGTGTTTATGTTAGTGAGTTTTGTTAGAAAATTTTAAAACTAAATTAATGAATGCGTGCCTCGTTTGTGTCCACAAAGCCTTGTCAGCAAAGCTAAGAATATTTTGGTTGTATCCCCTTCAGAGAGGTAAGACCATCCGTACAATGCAGTGTCCAGATATGACCCTAAAGTGCATCTGATGGTAAGGTGATACCGGGCGTTTGAAATACGATTTCATTACCATTACTCCCAGGTTCACTCTGAACAAGTGGTAGCGCCTTTTAGTTCCTATCTATTGGACAAATATATCTATTTAAAATTATTCGTTTTTGATAGGAACTGTTTTTATCATAATTGAGTAAATTATTTGCATTAAAAATAATTATTTCAATTTATAATTGTTTAGTAAGGTTATTCGTAACTTGAAACCATATGACGACGTGAAAACAAAAGACTTTTATTAAATAGAGATAATAAATTTTTTACACAATTATATGGTTTCAAGTGTTTATCAAATATATCCATTTTAAAATTACTTGTATTCGGTAGGACTGTGTACAAAAACGGTAAAAGTCCAGTCGGCTGGGATTGTAGAAGACATCGACAGCATCTCTGCAGAGGAGTAAGACCCCACAAAGAGTGTCTTGAATCTCAAAGTAAACAATCTGATATTGAAGCTCAAACCTTAGAGATTTGGGGATTATATAGCGATGTTTGAAACCATTTAACTGAGTTCAAAACAGCTTAAGTTCGTTTAAGAATGTAATCGACAAAATGTTTTTACAAATTATATGTATTTAATATATGTATTTATATGATTTGGCATTAAATAACCTGCAATGGTTGATTTGGCATAAAACCAACTAAACCAAAAACGAAACAAATCTACAAACAAGATGTAAATATACACTTACAATGAACGCGTTTCCTTACCCTCTTGACATAAGATAAACCTAGACTGATTTTTCCAAAGAATTTTCTCAACTTCAGGTCAGATACGATGGAGAAGCAGGACATTATAAACCTTAGCAAGAGTAGCAGTAAGAGTAATGCACCTATAGTTCTTCGTGATTCCGAGATCACCTTTCTTAAGAAAGGGAAACATGCAATCTTTCATCTATTTTCCTTATACAGCATTGCATAATCGAAGAAATATGTCGTCAAGCTTCTTTATCTTTCATTCTTCATCAGATATTTCGTCGAAGCCTGCAGCTTTTCTACTTCGGACATTTTCATTGTTAATGACTTATTTGTGCATAACCTAGTGATAACGATCGACCTCCTGGTGGATTTGCTTTTATTGCAATAGGAAATTACGATAAATATATAAAAACCGGTCGAAATAATTGTTATAATCTTGGATATTCACTAAATATATTTCGATTCGATTTATAATATACATGTGTGTACAAACTTAAGTATTATACGTTGGTAGGATCCCATTATCGTAAACATGTTTACATAACAAGAAAGAATTTAATGTTTCACAATGAGCCAAAATGTTTTAAAAAATTACCCCATATATTTATATGGTTATCAATTTTTAGCTGGGGATTTTAAATTCAAGTCGTATTTTTCAACTTGTTTTGTTTGAAGAAAAATAATGCTTCAAAATAATGGTGGATATAAAAAAGTGAAACGATAGAAAAATACTTGGATCTTACCAGAGAGATAAAAAAAAAACGTTATGAAAGTCACCTTCATATCAATTGTGGTAAGAGACCTTGGAACGTTTCACAAAGGCCAAGAAAATTGAGAGGGCAACTGGAAAACAGAAGAAAACTCGAGATCCTCCAGTGTTAAGATCAGCTAGAATACTTAGAAGTATCCTTGAGACCGGAGATTTGCTATCATTCTGCCTACATTGAAAAACTATCAGTAAAATCTGGTGCGAAAAACTGCATAGAAAATGTTTTGTATCCTTAAAAAAGAAACATATTTGATATATTCGAAACTATTTTTAACTTTAGACTGAAATAATTTTAATGCAATTCTTAAACGGTTGACTTTGTTTTCTTTTAACCCATGAAATTATTATAATATAAAGTATCTAGGAATAGGTCTCCTAATCTATATTCTTAACTCGTACATAGCAAAGGAAGTTAATGAGCCACACGGTATCATCGTACAATATAACACCATCCAAGGCAGCTAACAACAGAATAATTAAATAAAACTTAGAAACGAAAATAAAGATAAAACAATAATCTAAAATGACGTTTGTTTTCAGAACAAAATCGCAGTTTGTTCAAACGTCAAATTTTATGATGTACGCTGTTTATGTAAATCACAAAAAATCTAAGAAGGAATATTGTGTCAGGAGATTTATTTCCAGAGTCAATTCGATCACAATCCAAGATAAATTTCATGTTTTCATCTACTGAGTCGTTAAAAATCTGCATCTAATTATACCTCAAATCCACAAACTGCCTTCAACTGAATATATTTATTTTAAATGTATAAAAAAGACTAGATTTATATATGTGTGCAGTGATCCTTCGAAATAGATCCATGTAGATCTAAGCTCACGTGAATAAATTCAGGGTCCATACGGAACACAAAGTAACTAACCGACCAGTAAGTAAAACAAGAGTACTGCTCATAACCTTCACATCTTACAATTATTTCCCAAATGTCCTTCCATATACTAAAGATTGCTATTTTTGGCCCGATTCTAACCAAACTTTTAGGAATTGTAAAGGGTCATCTCAGGGAAGATTTTAAACAATATTTGGAGATCCAGTTCAAATTGTGTTTAGGCAAATATCTCACTCTCTTTCTGCGTATTATTCACCCTCTCAATAAAAAGTATATCTCACGTATTCTCATTGTTCTCAGTAACAAACCGTTTCCCTTTGGCAACAGAGATACTTTGCTGCAGTGATTCTGTTTTTGAATGACTGCCAATAAAGCACAGAAAGTGTCCCAGATTGGTGGCTGTCTAAAGTCACTTCTCACATGTCCAGTTCTATGTAGCCATGGGCAGAGTTGGAAATTCTAAGATTGCCAATCTTTGCCAAAAGGTCAAGCAAGAAGAAAAAAAAAAAAACAATGTTGTCTATCGAGAAATTCTTTCATGAACATATTTGTAATATTAGATTATGAAAATGAAACGAATCTTCAGAATGAATTAATAGAAAATATTCTTAGATGTTAAAACCTGTATGCAATACGGTTAAGTACTATTTGTTATAATTTATTAATGTGAATACTAACCTGCATCTGGTGAGGTAGGTGTATAATGTGTCACTTCCTTTCTATTACTTCCTGGTTCATTCTGATACGGCATGGAATGACCTATTAAGGTCCAATCTATGAGTCAAATAAATCTGTTTTCAAATTACGTATGTAAAATAGCAATACTTATATAATTGTGCGCAAAAACTCTTAAGAAACTTGACAAAAATGTAAATGTAAAGGTCCAATGAACGCGGTTCCCTAATGTCTAGACATAAAACGAACTCATATGGGTTGACGAGTTAAAATCGTTAAAATGATTAGCCTAAAGTGTATCTAGTCAGAACAGTGTTTCAGAAGAAAATGTCTTTAATCAGATTGCTCAGTCGGCTGGGGCAGTAGAATACACCGATTGCTTCTCTGCAGAAGAGGGTAAACCCCCACTCACGAGTGTCCTGGATATGACACTAAACTATCTGATGGTGAGGTCCAGTAATGCTTGAGCATTGGGGAATGCGGAACACCAATTCATTGCTATCACTCCCTGGTCCAGTCTGGCTCGAAGTGGTAACACTTTATAGGGTCCTATCTATGGATCAAATAGAATTAAATTACGTACTTATGCTAAACAGAATTATTTGAAATAAAACTGTTTTCATATTTAAGCATCGTACTTATGCAAAGCTGAATTAAAAAAAAATATCTGTTTGACTACACTGAATAGCTTGAAATAGGAATATTTTTGACAAACTGTACTCATGCTGAACTGAATTGTTTGAAATAGAACTGATTATTTGTATAAAAATGGGTTTGGCATTATATAACCTACAAAGATTGATATACCATAAAACTCAAACAACCAACCAATTTTAATCAGAGTTAATGATTCTAAGTATTTGCTGGTCAGCCAATATTGATTTGTCCATTTGTAGGAATTCATAGAAGATCGTCTCTTATGAGTTCATCCTTACTTAAACATCAGTGTTCAGCATGTCTTGCTTTGATAATTTGTCAGATGGGAAGTAAGTGGGTATAAAACTGTTGTGTAGGATACTGCATCCAGGACTTGTACAAAACAGCATGTAACATAGAATACGTGGAACAGTAAATTTATATATTTTGCCACGAAGTAATTCTCTTTTAAGTCGGTCTGAGAACTTTTCAGCAATGCAAGCATGTCATTTACTACTTTCTAGTTTTGATCGAACTATCTTCTAATGGATGCTACACCTACCTTTATAGAAAGCGGTAATTTTCCGATTTCTGAAGAACGTTCAATTTACTGAAACGAGAATGAAGTTAACTCATTGGAAAGGCGAATATTTACTTGTAGAAAACTTTGTTCAACTGAATGAAAAATGTCAGTACCAACAAGTACCAAACACCCACCAAACTATATCATTTCCTCATCTAATAACTTGACCAGTTTTCGATCAAATGATTTAAAATTTTAATAGTTCGTGAAATGAAAATTCTGTTGAATGTTTAAACGTCTTTTCATTTCGAGAGAATGGCATTTCTATACATGAAAGAAAAGAAAATGTTAAAATTTGAGTTGGTTCTTCACTTGCTATTAAAATTTGGGATCATTTGAACGAGAATTAGTCAAATTATTAGATTTTGAAATGATATTGATTTTTCTGAAAAACTCTGTATATTTCAAATGATATGAAATCTTTGAAACCCCCTATAATTATTCTGATATTTTTTGAGTCAATGGAAGCTTCACGTTCCAAATTGCCTTAGGGTTTGTCTCAAAAGAGATCTACGTTGTTGGATAAGCCTTATTTGAAAAAAAAAGCAACACTTTTTTGTACATCGATATTTATCAAGATTAACTAAGACTGCTACAGGAATTTGATCGTGGATAAACAACGAATCAGTATACGAGTGAATGTTCGACGAACTTTTCTTGATATATGGCTGTCTTTGGCATGTAATTATTGCTTCTAGGGAGACAATCATCTGGAGGTTGCAGGTTCAATCCTCACTACAGGCGAGTAACAATACAGGAATACTTAACACTTGTACCCGGTTATGGCTAACGGAATCAAAACAGGCGACCCCCGTGGTTTCAATAAAGGACGTAGTTCGAAGTTCCGGGAAGGTTCCCGAGTTCGACAAACACCTGAATGCTGGAGGATATATCGGCCGAAACGTTGAGGAAATAACAATAATCCGAAAAACCTTAATGATAGATAGAAATACTTGATTTATAGAATTACTAATGTTAAATTACAATAGTTGAAACCATTTAACTGAGTGCAAACAAATGAGCTCTAACTTTAAAAAAAATAGTTACCAACAAACTATTCGCTTACAAATTGTGTGTGTGCGCGCGTATATATATATATATATATATATATATATAATTTGACATGATATAATCCGCAAGGGTTGCTATGCCATAAAATACTAATCAGCCACATCGTACTTGTCCTGATATACGCCTGTTTAAAACAACGTGGTGGAAGGGCATAATAATTTATGACCTGTCTAACTCTATGACTCTAAACTTTCGATGCGCATAATTTGTAACCTCTCACTTTATAACTTTTGGAAAAGTCAGTTATGTTAACACCAGAAAAAAAATTGACAGTGGCATTTGGTATAGTTTCATGCAGGGAAAACTGACTTCAGTAAGGAGTATAAGAACCCGATATTTGGTTTGGCTTTTTTGTTCAATGGCACGTCAACCTTCCTGGGAAATAGAATGCCAAAGCGAGCCTTGTAAAAGAAGATTGGTTTTACTATTTAACCAATAGATGGGCGTAATATTCGTTTGGATTTTATCTGAAATAGTAAAATGTTTGTGGAAATAACAAGACACAATAAACAAAATATTCTCCGCATGCTAAAATCATTTAGGAAGAAAGTTTCGTGCCACTGCCCCCCCCGGGGGAAACAATCGAAACTTTCTGGTTTATCTCTTTTCCTCCTTTCACGACGTTATCTATTATTGACAAGGTTTCATTTAACTAATATATATGTCAATTGAAAGAAAGATAATAGAAATAGTGGGAAGAAAATAACGTGTGGATCAACATTGTTGCAAACTGCTCGAAATTAATCCGATAATGAAAGAAGATAAAAAACGGTAAAAAGGTAAAACAAAGAAGTTCACATCAGGAAAGATTTCGTTGAAAACTTTAAAGCCCAACCAGACTGCCAAAAAAAAAAAAAAAAATTAAGTTAAGAAAAACAAATGAACCAAAACAAAAAAACTGAATCTAAAATGCTGGATATAAGAAACAAATTTTAATCAAATACATAAACTCGAAAAAATATGCAAATTATTGTGCGGTAGAAAAAACGGAATTGGTTAATATTTTTGAATTAAAATGAAATAGTGCCATTAAAATTCCTCACTGCCAATGACAAAAGTTTTTTTCATGTGAAACTTGAACGCTTAGATTGCTTGGGGAAGTAAACACTGGGGTGATAGTTGTCGGCGGAGATTAGCAAACACTGAGTAAATTCCGTACAAAATAACTAAACTGCATATGAAGGTGAAGCTCCATTATGGGCAGTGTGGATGACCCTCTATTGCCATTACTCCCGGCTCCCTTCCGTTAGGGAATCAGTAATGAGTCAAATAGTTATGTTGAAAATTTATTTGATCGAACCGTGTTTAAAAGAAAAACATATCTTTAGAAACGTCCAAAGAATGCGATTTTCTAACTTCTTTGCTTAAAATAGCTTTAAACGTGTTGACATGCCCCTAAAATCAATTAGCCATGTTAGACAAATACAACAACTTGGAAAATAATTCCAAGGGATTGTTGGGTAGAAAGTATGTGCAGTAAGGATAGTCATTTAAATACATTTTTATTTTCACATTAAAAACGAAATATTAGAGTTAGAATCATCACCACCCAGGACAAATAAACTGGTCATATTGAATTTGAACATATAGTTTGTTTGATCGAATGGACATTGGTCTCAGTGAGTATTTAGCAACATTTCGGTAGTTCAACTCGGTCAGTTGAAGGAGAGATCTGATGAGGTCCGATGAATAAAGCCAAAATATCCCTTGCTCCCGCGATTGTTACACAGGTGTCAATCTTGTCCAACCCTCCAATATAGAGGCACTCTTAGTGCAACAATTATCATCATGGTATATGGAATCAGTGAAATGAGTCTAAATCCTGGATGAAGCTGTCTGTATTTGACTTCGTACTAAAAATCATGGGAAATGTATGAATCCATCAGTTCCCCTCCAGTAGGGCAAACTGGGATCTTTAGCCTTGGTAAAACTCGGAATTCAAACAAACTTTGCCTCATATAAAACTGGCCTTGTGTCACATCCTGCTCGTAGCATTGTGGCTGGGTGAATATATATTCCAATCCCCAACTATAGTAGAGATTGAATTAAAGGAATCAAACTCAGATCCCTTCTTTTTCTCAGTTAAAAATAACACGACTGAGGAGAGATCTCAATGTGTTCCCATGTCAATTTGTAGGGCTGGAAAATCAAGCTCTGCATAAGAGTTCGACATTTTTTTTCTCTCTATTTTTCAATCAATTTTTTTAAATCGGCAAATGATGTCAGTTAACGTCTTGGAAAATATTCCTTTTTATGTTTGTACTTTTATATTCACTTCGAGAATGGTCGATAGAATAACTCAATTCTTTATTTATTTTACTGGAATACAAAAACCGCGCATCGTACCAGTATTTTTGTCACCACAATCGCATTGATATTCACAGAATAAAGGAATTTCCCTAACCAATTTTCAACTTTATAATAGTTGTATGGTTTTCAGGTTGACGCACAACCAAATTAATTTTTAAACTGTTGGTGGGGCTTACAATATGCTATCTGTATCTCTGGAGTGGTAAGACCCACCAAAAAGTGGGGGGTCCTGGGTATTGACACTAAACGGCATATGAAGGTGAGACTCAAATTCTGGATCTTGGGAGGATTTTCATGTATACTTCCTTGCTATTACTTTCAGGTCGACTCTGGTTGTACTTATTAGGGTCCTAATTATCGGTGAAGTGATCTGTTCAAAAATTACTCGTATTAGATAGAAATATTTGACACCATATAATTCTAAATTATTTGTATTAAGAATAGGTACTTGAAGCTATAATTGTTTTGTAGTAGGTACTTGAACCTTAAGATAATTATTTGTATTTAAAAGAAATACTTGATATCCTATAAAAAGTCTTGAATATATGCACAAAAGTGTGAGTATGATCGCAATTAAACTCAATGCATAACCTTAGATTGGTTGACATGCCGTTAAAATAAATCTATTTATAAAATTATTTCTTAAGGGAGAAAATTATTAGAGTACTTCACTTTATTCCCTTTTTTTGTTAAAGGACTCATAAGAATAAGATGTAACTTAACATTGAACTTGACGGGTCAAACGTTAGGTTATTTTTGAAATAGTATTTTCAAATTAGTGAAAAACGTGAGTCAAACTACATAAATATCTTTAATAAGGAACTTGTCGAAAATTCAAGATAAAGCTTTTTCATTATGTGTATATGAATTGTCTTTCATAAGAGACTAAGAAAAATTATGAATAACAGTCTCTCTTATTTAAATTTTAGCATTTTACTCGTAAAAATGACTGGACAACTGACATATCGAACAGCATTTTGGCTTTTTAACAGAACAGAAGAAGAGCCAGTATAAGCTAGATAAAAATTTCCAGTGAAAAAGAGTGAGAACACGAAACAGCTCAGAAGTAAGACAAAACAGTTATGGGAGAGAAACAACGAAGATATATTAAACAGTGTAGACTATGTAGTGATTATCTAGGAAAGAATCCACAAATATATTTGAATTTTAATAAATTTCTAAGATTATAATAAGAGAATTTCTCATAACTCATGTGATACCAGATTTGTGACTGGTGTGTATATGAATCCCCGTAGCCAACAATAAAATTGAAACGCAATTGTACGCAGTATCTTCTGATCACAGAATCGTCTTGGCAAAGATTCGCCTGAGTCTACGCAGAAATAACTTACAAACAATTAAAGCTTCAAATATGACTGGTCCTCATTCACCAATATTGCTATAAGAAATTATTAAGCGACTCTTCAGGAGACATCTGAAAGGAAACATATTCTGAAGGTTGAATATGAAAACTTTATCACCTCTATATAAGCAGCAGCTGAGTGCATTTCATCGACACCAAGAGCTAAGTGTAGAGTTCTATGGGAGGCAATAACAATTAGAAAAAAACGTGATAACATGAAAATAGCATTCTTACTTAATAAAAGAAACCCTAATTCCCAGTAACTCAAGGAAGACCATACAGAACTAACAGATACCAAAAAGAACTTGAATACATTCAAGGCCAAATAAAGAAAATAAGAAACTCCATAGAAGATATCCATCATGAAAACCATGGCAGACAGCAAATGAAGTGTGCAGAAGGAAGAACACATCGAGAGCAAAGCTAAAAGCTAAGAAGAAAGAATCTAGAAGTGGAAAGAACTCTTCAAGAATCTGGATGGAAACTCGTTAAAAGTCATAGATAAACTCATCAAAAAATATTAATAGCCAACTAGACGTCAAAATACGACAGTTTACGGAGGGAGAACTTGACATAGTACTAACTTATATTAAAAGCAGAGAAGCTGCTAGGCTTGATGAAATAACACCTGAAGTATGAAAGACAAAGAAATTTGATGAATGCTTCTTCGATTATGCAATGCCGTGTATAAATTAAAAAAAAAACAATAGAGACATGGACGAATGCTGCACCTACCCCTCCCCAAAAGGTGACCTCGGAATCACAAAGAACTATAGGGGCACAGCTATAATTGCTTTCGCTGCTAACCTTTATAATGTCTTGCTTCTCAACCCTATCAAATATGAATCAAGAAATCTTTTAGGAAAAATCAGAACTGCTTTCGGAGAAATCGACCGATAACATCAGATTCTAATTATCTCTCAAATCATCAAAAGTGTATGTGTAAAAAAATGTTGAGGCAAAACTTTTATTCGTAGATTTCTCCAAGATATTTGATTTCATACACAGAGGGAAGATGGAGTAAATACAAACACATGGTCTCCTAAAAGAAACTTTTAATGCTCCATGCTTTATAAAAACCAAGAAAGTGTTCAGTCATCTGATGGGGACACAGACTTCTTCAACATTGTCTCTAGAGTTTTGAAAGGAGATACATTAATGCCATAATTGTTTATAATATGCCTAGACTGTGTACTTTAAACGTTGATAAAAAAAATAGTTTTACACTGGAAAAAAGCAAGAAGTTGAAGATATCCCGCAGAAAATATGACAGACTACGCAGATGAACTAGTGCTTCTTTCAAACACACCTGCCCAAGTTTAATACTTACTGCATAGTGTGGAGCAAACAAGAGGAGGTATGAGCCCTGTGTAAACGCGAATCAAAGAATTCATGTGCTTTAGAGAAGGAGCTATCTTTACTTCAATTGGTAGACATCTTAAATTGGTAGACAAGTTCTCATACCACGGCAGCAATATCTCATCTACTGAAAGTGATGTTTATATACGCTGAACGAACGGGTGGTCAGCTACGGTGAGGTTATAGACTGATCTATCCGATAGAATAAAACGATTTTTTTTTCTAAGCTCTGGCCGTTTCAATACTAGTGTATGGGTGCACCATATGAACGCTAAAAAATGCATGCAGAAAAAAGGCTAGATTTGAACTACACAAGAATGCTACTTACAACTCTGAATAAATCTTGAAGCAACATCAAACACGATAGCCGCTGTACGGATGCTTACCACCATCTTAAAAACCATTCAACTCGGACGAACAAGACACACCAGTGATTGCTGAAGTAAGGACGAATTCATTAGCGACATTCTTTAATATTGCTCAACACATGGATGTTCCAGTGTTGGCCGATAAGCAAGAACTCTGTGCAGATATTGAAGATAGTTGGGATGACCTACCGATATGAGCGAACGAAGAGAGACAAGGGAAATCCAGCGCGAGTTTATGATGGAGTATATTTTAGTCATTTTTTTGTTATAATTTATATTGTTGAATTTGGTTACAAATAGTGCTTAATTCATTGAATAATATGCAATTAGAGATAATAAAATCTTGGTGTTGTGGGATAAAAAGAAAATGAACCTTTTTATTAAAATTATGGGTCTTTTTATTAATGAGCGACATAGTTTCATTGCGTTTTATATAAGTGGCTATCTTTTCTGGTTTTATTCCAAACTCGTAAAAAAATGTCCAGTAGGCTTTGCAAAGGATATCATGTTTGTTTGGTATTATATACAATTACTATGCATATGTAGGTGTTCTCAGCGTAACAGGAAATGATATCTATAGCCTTATCATAAATCCTAGATGAGGCTATTTGTTTCACTTCGTCATGTTATGCTCGTGGGAAAGGCATGGATCTTTCTGTACCCTCCACCAATGGGAAAATAGAGCTGACTGTGTTTTTTGCCTTGCTTAAGTAACCGGTCTAGAAGAACGAATTCGATCAACTGAAACCGACTTTACTCTGCTTTAAACTAATCTTGTATCACAAGTTACTCATGGGGGAGAGGTTGGACAAATACATACTTTGAATATGTTTTTGATGTCTTGTGTATATTGGGGGAGAAGAGCTAACAGTTGAGTGTGCGATCAATTGGAAGAACAATGTTCGCAGTAAACTTTTTTTTCAGTAAATTTTTATGGAGTTTAAAACATTGTGACCCTTGTCTGTATGAATACTTCAGTTCAGTTAGGTTCAACCAAGATACAGTTTATCTACAACCAAAAAGTTTTAAAGATTAAACAAAACAAGTTACTGTGTTGAAACCTTACAATACAGTTTTGTAGAGAAACACTTGAAGTTTATTATTAACGCTTTGGGCAACACCAGGTGTTCGGTGTCAGTCAGTGTTCCAAAATCAATTCCCGTTGGGAAGTCATCTCGTGCGCTTAGACGATTGTGATTGTGTCGTGCCACGGAAATTTCGAACATATTTCGGGAAATCACTGCCGACCATAAAATCCACCTACAATTGACAAAAACTATTTGAAAGGACAATGTTTAGTCAAAAGTAAAAATCTTGGTGAAACGATCAATATTTGTAAACCAATTGAAACCTGCTGGTGCTAGTTACCAATGAAGCTTCCAGATATTTACTTAGAGGGGAAAGTCGATGGTTAACCATTTAACACTAGATTGTAAGGAATCATTTAAAATGTTTTCTGCAAAAAATTTCCAAACTGCAGCTATTGTAGATTATGACCAAAGACAAAACCACACCTCGTGATTTCTGCGCAGAAATAATGAAATAATAGGAAACGTCCTTTTCCTCGCAACTGAAAGGATACATTTACTCAACTACTTTAAGGGTGGGGATGTCCTCGTGGTGTAATGGTTAAAGTGATGGACTGCGGAATAGTAGTAAGCGAGTTCGAACTCAAGTCACGCAATTACGTTCACTTTCGGGCAAATACCCATGGGAAAGGTATGGACCCCTTATCCTCCCAGCTATGGGTTAAATAATACCACTAATGTTCTTCTTGAAGGATGGATTTGGCATTAAATAAACCAAGAAGGTTGATATGCCATTAAACAAAACAAAACACCTCTCCCCCACAAACAGGATATGACAAAAGGTCAACTTTTAAGCAACGTAGTGCTGGTTTGAATGAGCTTTCCTTCTCTTAGTTTGATTGCCTTAACAAATCTAAAGAACTGCTTCAGCTCCAGCACTTACCCGTAGTTAGCATGGACATTAATGCAGAGTGAAATATAAACTACTTCGTCCAGGATTTGAACTCTGACCGCCAATCCCATTTCCTACAACGATAAACGTTGCGTTTAGCGCGATTGTAAGTAATAAAAAATATTTACTCTTCAAATCTATAACTTGAGTGACATTTTTGTATAAACTTTGTTTTATGCAAACATAGCAGCTGTTAAAATAGACAAGTAACCGATTGCTTTTGTTTTCCGTGTCAACTTGAAAGATCTGACACTCAAATAATGAGTGAATTAGTAAGGCATTAAAACAAAAGTACACCACTCCCGAGAATAACATCGTTTGCATGTCTTTTTCCGTCTTTAGATATACATGGTGTGACAGAAATAGCACCACCATTTTAAACTGTCACCTGTGTGGAAATAGTATTTTTGACTTGCTATCTTAGCATTTTTTCAGATCGATTCCCGTTGAAAAGTTTTTCAGACTGCTGAATGTAATTTTTTTACGGAGATCTTTTCGAATGATGTTATTTCTGCATTTTCAACCCATAGCCGTATCAATTTTCTATCCGGACTAGCATTATTCGGATATGATATGAAAGTTCTCTGTGAAGCGATTGCAAATTCATCAGTTTAAAAAAAAAAAGGTTTTGACAGCAAATGCACGAAGTGCACAAGTTCAGGACATAATCGTAACTGTGATCCTATCAGAAAAAAATGTAACTACCATTGCCACTTGCTTAAATTCACTTGCACCCCAGAGTTGACAGTTTATAATGTAGGAGGTATTTTATTGATAGTACGCACATGAAATTCTAGTCCCCTTAGAAATAACCTCCTCCGGCTGCAATGCACTTGTTGTACTGTTCTAAAAGCTTCTGGAAGGTACCATGGAAGTTCTCTTGTGTGAGCGTGTCAATGACCTTCGTCACAGCCTCTTTCATCTCAATTGTCTCATAACGACAGCCTCTGAGCTTAGGGAATAACCAAAAGTCACAGGGAGCATGGTCTCGACTGTAGGGAGGGTGAGGAACTGTCTTGATGTCCATATTTGTCAAATAGTCTCTGACAAGGATGGAGTTGTGGACTGGTGCATTGTCCTTGTGAAAATGCCACTGACCCGATTTGAAGAGTGGTGGCCTCTTCCGACGGAATCTCTTTCTGAACTACCTTAAAAACTCAATATAATAACCCTAACTCTTTGGCCAATCAACTCTGGTGTATTGACTTCCTTACTCCTCCTACACCTCTCATCCCTCACAGACTCCCTGCCTTCCTTGAATCTCTTATGCCACTCAAAATCTGATGCTCGATTCATGCACGATATTTGCGATAAAGCAACACTTTGTCGGAGAGTCTTAAAAAACGCTGACTGCATAACCTGCTGATGTCTGAAAAGTGTTGAGTATCTCTTCATTACCATTACTCTCAGATCAACTTTTACCAGGAGTGAGAGTATCAGTAAGGGTTCACTTTAAAAACACACCTTAAACACCTAGACAATGTAAATATGAACACAATTCTCTAACTTCTTGGCATGAAAAACTCGAGACTGATTGAAATGCCGTTATAAGAAAATGTATACTTATTTACAGAAACTGGAATTCGACAATATTTTTTTCCTGTAACGAATCGAACTCATTTAAGGGGATATTGAAAAGACAAGTAAAATCATTTATTGTGAGTTAACTTTGCCATCCATTGCTGTCAGTACGGTAGCTTCGGTTTTGAAAGCGAAGAGAAATAGAAATTTAGAATGGTTATTTCGAGAAATTTCCACCATCTGGCTTGGGGATTTGCCTTTAATACATCTTGCCAGATTGTCACGTGACACTTTTCTTAACCTTTGACATATGCATCAATCATAGCCGGGTCAAGGACAGGTAATTGTTTTGAAATGCTTCAGGGATATGCGAGAGTTACAAGCCATGAATATTGTGCTTGTTCCTTTGTCATCTCCCAGTCTACTTTGTGCTTAGGGTAACGGTTATCTTCGTGAGAAAAGGAGAATCGACAACCTGTCTTCAAATTCTGGACGAGGTTCTTTATTTAATTCTACGCTAATAATTTTGCAATGATAGGGATCCTTCTGTTCCCTCCCCCAATCCTAGCTATGATAAAATAGTAGGGCACACAAGGTTTTCTAGCCTTAATAAGGCAACTATTATTGGAGAAGGAAAACTCTGAATTCAAACCATCATATGTTCGGGGTGGAGAGTTTAATGATAAAAGTAGTTTATCAAAATTCATTAGCCTTATGATAACTGCATCTGATGGTGAGGCTTCAGTTTTGGATGCTTGAAGAGTACCGCTTCATTGCCATTATTCCCAGATCCACTTTTACCTGGAGTGATAGTATCTGTAAGGGTCGACGAGTCTTACAATACATTTTCTGTGTCTACCTCAGAAGGGTAGGTAGCCCCTCAAAATGGGTCTCCTGGGTATGACACTAAATTGCATGATGTGGTGAGGTTCCAGTTCTAAAGATTTGGAGAGTGTGGAGTATTCTTTCATTCTGATTACTCCCAGATACACTCTGACACCGATTAATAGTAATTTTCGGATTTCATATATTGGTCAAATAGATCTGTTTGAAAATTATTTGTATTGAATAGAAGTACTTGATCCAATATAACAAAAATGTAAATATAAATGCACAATATACGCCATCCCTAGCATCTTGGAATAATGTACCCCTTGACGGGTTGACACTTCGTTAAATTCAACCAATCATAATCATTCAAATAGTAAAAAGTAAAGTCGATGACTGTAGTCGATGGCGACCAGAAGGCTCCTTTTTCGATAGCTACTACACCGAGGTGTAGGGGAAGGCGTTACTCCTTTCCCTGGATTGCTCCACTTTACCCTTGATACGTACCTTATATTGCTGAGTGTTAAGCCAGGAGGTATCAGGTACCATTTTTAAAGTATTTGGTATGACGCGACCTGGGATTGAACCCAGGTCTCCCGGACCATTGGCGAACACTCTACCCACAAGGCCAAAATAAGTGACTCCAATGTATATTAATACAGAATAATGCCTGTTGATTTAACATTTTAGAGATATTTAAGATGGCAATAACTTTGAAAAGTCTTTTAATTTAACATTCACGATATAGAAAAGCTGTATCAATATTCACCAAAATAATAATACAATTCTAATCGATTATATATAACAGCTGGATTTTATAAGCCAAACCAACATTAGAGAACTTCTTTTCAATTATCCCATTCCATACTTGGGTCATTTAAAGAATCAAAAAAGGGATGACTCGACATATCACCAAACTTAAACAGAATTAGTTTTACTACATTTTTTTCATTTGCCAAGAGCATCCTTTGAAGTTTACGCAAGATAATCTGGTAAAATTAGATGAAGGATTTTTAGTAATAAGGTGATACCCAAATAAAAAGTAATATATTGAAAAAAGACGTGTCGGAGTTAAATTTTGACTAGGGTAGTAAAAATGCGATATGCCAACCATAGGATAGAAGAGAGGATGACAAATCACTGTAATTACTTTGTTGGCATATATGATCATATCTTGATATGGACAGTTTTATTTCCCAAATCGAAGAGTCTACTTGGTACTAGGATTGAAACCTAAAAAAATCCTCCTGCAACCGTCTCTCTCTCTCTCTCTCTCTTTCTCGTCGAATAGTAATTCATCATTGACTATTCACGCACAAAGAATAAAAGATGTTACTATTTACCAACCCCTCCGCTCGGGCAGGATATGACACCAGGTCAATTTTTAAGCGGAGTTTAACAGGTTTGAATTCAGAGTTTTCCTTCTCCTAGACTAGTTGCCTAACCAAGGCTGAAGAACCTAGTCTGTCCTACTATTTACCCATAGCTGGAGGGAGAATAATTGGATTCATACCTTTCCCAAGGGTATTAGTGCTATGTGAAATGCAATCAGTATCGTCCAGGATTTGAACTCGTATCGCCGTATTCATTTCCTACGGCGATAACGACTACACCACAGGCACCTCCATAAGATGTTAGTTAACTGAAATTCTATACTTTTTGTCACAGATAAATGTGATGAAGAAAGGAGTTGGAAACACGCTTGCTTTTTAGGAAAACAAGGAACAAGAGAGAATTTGATGATACTTGTCAGAAAGGACAACGGAAAAGCATTGGCCTTGGACCCCACGTTGCTGATCGTATGTATGAGCTCCGCAGTCTTATAACGATCAGCGCTCACCATTACAACAGTTCATTCCGTCAACACAACGCACATTGCCTATCTACATGACGCCACAGACATTGTTCCCGGAGCAAATTTGGCACATTCATTTTGGCATCGTGCAGACACGTTGAAACCAAGGATTGTAATGTGGGTGATGGCTGATCGTCTGATAGCAGAAGGGAAACACTAAAATTGACTAAAAAATAAGACCTTTGTTATTTTATTCCCTCTGTTTAGTCTCTGGGGCTGTTGACGTATGCGGAAAAGTATTACGGACACAATATGCGGATATATTCTTATTTATTCGCTTGCAGGACCTGTGGAACGAAAAAAAAAATCAATAGAAACTACTTAAGTAAGAAAGGATGATTTTCATCCGCTTAAAAAACTGTTCAAATCTGATGGAATTGCTCTGTACTAACTTCATCTATCCTCACGAAATAGCATAATAAACATTTATTAGTGAATATTGTTTTGCTGATGATCTGATGAACTACGATGATCCCAAGATGTTATTATATATTTTCGTATTATTTATAACAAAAACAGCAATAGGATTTATCTGTAATAAAATTGTAAATCATCCTTTCTTGTTTTAATAGCCTTTTCTGTGCTATTCTTTTTTCGTTCCGTCGAATTTCGACGGGTCCGGCTAGTCGTAATAAACTTTTCATACATCCGAATAATGAACAACTACTAATTTCTCGCAACAAAAACGTGTTTTTCATGTCAAGGTTTGTCTTAGAAATAAGTTAAGCCTCGACATTTAAGGATCGCCCAATTGATTGAGGAGGATGGAAGAATATCTCACTAGACTGCTGGGTGGGTATGTGGGTAAACTTAACATGCAAAGTAACCGTCAAGCAGTATCAAAATATAGAAGATTGAATCTTGCCTTTTATTTTGCTCCTGCAACGAAGCAATTAGTCAGAATCAGTGAAATTTCCAGAAGCTTGAAGAAGCAATTTTTCAGTACAGTGCCAGACATTTTTAGCTATATCATTTAACTGGCTTTGAGGTCATCCAGAAACCAATAAAACACCGTTCAGCAGTTTAAAAATAAACGCTGATTTTTAGTTTAGGGCATAAACGTTTTTCAAAGATTTTCAATTAAGTTGAGTCAAAAGTGCAGTGAATGAAGGGATTGGAGAAAAAATATTTTTTAAAATCTGAAAACTCTGAGAATATTAAGATTTTTACAGGATGAAACAAAAATTTTGAAATAGTTTAATCCTTGCTATTTACTCCTGTCCCCTGCCTTCAAAAGAGAGAGAATCGAAACCTCCACCCATTTTTACTGAGGTTTGCTGAACACCAAACTCTACTTCCTCTTCGACTGACAATCCCTCGCTATCATTGACCTGGTTGATTGAGTCTGGTAACTTCGGCAAGTCCTGGTTAACTTCTATTTTTAGTTGAAGGCGCAAGATCAAATATATTTTTTCTCAGTTAGCCTACAGGACAAAATTTTGAATCTTGTAAAATTTTCTCACTTCTGGAAGCAGGCTTTTAAAAAGTAAATTATCAATTAGTACTCTGCGACCAACTTGCTTACAGTATTACAAAACGCCCCTATTTGTAAACGTTATTCCAGTAGTTACAGAATCAAAATAAACCCTTATACATGATTTGGTATGCAGCTGACAAACATCTATTTTCAAAATTCTAGTCGACTTCATTTAATGATTTTACTCAAGAATAAACCGTACTTAAAATCAGAAATTTCTCTTTAAACAACTAGGGGTCAATAGGTTTTGCGTAATTGGTAATGGTTACTATTTTTGGATTTCCACAAGAAGCTATCTTTAGGAAAGATCAGTATATTTAAATTGTTGTTACTTTCGAAATCCCCTCAACTAGAAAAAATTCCGGATTCCCTGGAGTATTTACTAGGATGTTGGATTGATTCAATTGATTTTTAATGATTTCTTGTTAATCAGGAAATGTAAATGGAACAAGATGTGTACGACAGAATGTCAAATGGCTCATCCTGAGGTAACATACAATACTTGTAAAATATTTTGAATAAACAGTGGAAATATCTTACTTCCCCATCTATCTTACTCTGACAATAATCCGGGTAACAAATCAAAATTCGTAGACGCAAAAAACAAATGAAAAGAATTATTGTTCTGCATCGGCTGACTATTTATTTTTCTGGTATAGCTTTTAGCAAATTCATTTCGTTCTTAAGTGAATGAGGAATTTTTTTTTCTTTTCATCTGACCAGTCGAAGGGACTTAAAATACGCTGTCATTATCTCCTGCTAAGAGTCTAGAACTCCCCACCAATTAATGTCATCTTCTGTATGACACAAAACTACATATGGTGTTGAAACTCCCGTTCTGGAG
This sequence comes from Sepioteuthis lessoniana, assembly GCA_963585895.1. NCBI lineage: Eukaryota > Metazoa > Mollusca > Cephalopoda > Myopsida > Loliginidae > Sepioteuthis > Sepioteuthis lessoniana. The sequence goes on along the minus strand of CAUZXS010005581.1, from coordinate 54,113 downwards.
ATTTGGAGAGAGTGGAGTAGCTCTTCATTGCCATTACACCTAAGTTCCCATCTCACCCAGAGTAATGATAATATTATTGTCTCATTTATAGATCTGTTTAAGATTATTCTCATTCAATAGGATTACTTATGATATTTAAATATAAAATATTCGTATTAAAAATAGTTACTTGAAGCTATAATTGTTTCCTATGGATTTTTATTATTTACTTGAAACCCAGTAACTGCGAATAAATGACTTTATTTAATAGAAATAATTGCTTATAACCATTTGATTATTAGTATTAAATAGGGATACTTTATATATGATTGTGTCCAAAGAATGTAAATATAAATGTACAATCAACCCAAATTTTTAACCTCTAGGTATGAAATAAGCATGAACAGGTTGATAGGATGTTAAAATCATTATTTTGGTATAATTTGCGTATCGGAAATTGTTATTCTAATTTTCTGCTTTTCACTTTCGTTCCAATATTAATGGCTGTTAATGAATAAAATTGGTGGGGCAAAGAAGCAAAAACAGGGATCTCAGCATACAGTGTAGAGAAGAAACTTTTTATGTGAGTAAAGAATAAATATACGCGTTTTTCAATGTCAGTTTCTTGTTTTATTTTTAGGTTCAACCTTGCAGTGTTGTAAGCTAAGATTAGTGACTCTAAAAAATGAGTTTTTTTGTTCGTTCTTTGGCATCCAATATTTCCTGAAGACTTCAAGAGGATCTCAACCAGAATCTTTTTAGCTGCTTGACTGCTTTAAGACTCTGCCGAATTGGTTTGAATTTTTCCCTCCAAGGCAACAAACAGCATAAGGCATTAAATAAAAATCCGCGGGTCCTCGTGGCAATTAATGATCTGACTTCAAGCGAATATTCTACCACGCTGATCATTAAGACAATAGAATTTAGCAATTGCTCGTATGTCTCCAAGGAAGACTTATAATTTCCTCTGTTTAGTTTGTGATAATTTTTAACTGCCACAGAATCTTGAATTGAAATGATACCCAATTTGAGTTGCATCGATTTGATGCGGCCTAAAAAAGAAAATGATCGAGCTGAATGTTGTTTGAAAATGAGTGGCAAAATTGATACACTTATTAGGTTTTCTTTCACTATTATTAGTCAAAGCCTTTTCTTTTTTAGTAATGAATCAAACATTTATTTAAATACATTGAAAAAATACTATTACATTTAAAAGTAATATATCTAAGGTTATAAATGATTTTGCCTTTGCCATTGTTTTCACGGTTAGCTAAGAGATTTTTCTCTTTATATAAATAGAGGTCTTTTTCTTTGTTTAACATAGTTTAAATTCTTTCAGTATTTGTTTATAAAAAATTAGAATTTCAATTAAGTCTTCTCAATGCTAATTATTTGCAGGCAGTAAAATCATTCCCATCTAATAATAATAATTGTAAAACTGCTCTATTTTAGCGTTATATCGTATATAGAGATTGGGAAATTGTATTTCTTGTGCATTCATATTGACATTTTTGCGTAATCTTTAAAGATTTTTGGCACATAGTCCTCAGAATTGAGCTGGGATTATGTACAAGGTCATTAATTCCCTGTGAAATTTAAGATTATGACTTTGGATTTCACAATAGAATTAATCTGTGAAAAGTTTACATAAAAGAATTTTTCATTTTTAATTAAAGTTAGTGTTGGGTTTTTGACTGTTTCTACGGATGTCACGCATTTTTTAGGTTGATGGTCTTCCATACTGTATCGTAGTGTGTAAGAAATTTGATTCATATTATCAAATGATCATGATCCGATTTTTGTATGTATGAAACTGTAACACAACCAAAAATGGCAAATGATATCGATATTTTCTTAGAGAAATAACATTCAAATGGTTTAACTTATTTTATTATTTTTGGTTCCGATGAAGTTGAAAATGGTTTGCTTTCTTTATTTAATGGCATATCAACCTTTCTTGAAAAAGAGGAGTGATATTATTTAACCGTTTCCTAAAAGCTTCTTAATACCTCATAATTTTTTTATATATTCAATTTGAAAAATAAGCAACGTATATAATGATTAATTAAACGTGAATGATAATTTTAGTGAGATATAATAATTTTTTCTTTTGAGATTGGGAAATTTCAATTCTATATCTTTGTTTTGCAGCGATATGGCTACCCGCTGAGTATTGTTGGAGATTCCTTGTCGATGAGAAACCTACTTTTGCTGTAAAAACTTTCTCTCCAACCAATCAGTGTGCATATAAAATTTGTTAGTTCTATATCAAAATACCATAACGTAATTTACTGTCCGATTGGTAGCTTCAAGTCAGAGGTTTGCGTTCGAGATCATCTCAATCCTATTATTTCAAGGGAGATAATTCGTGGGTACCTTCTTAGCTGTTTTTTCTCTGCGAGTTTTCAAATTTTGTTATTCAATTTCAGTATACTATCGTAACATAGCCTCAGTCCCATATCGGAACAAGAATTGAGAGTGAGTTGTGTATTCAGCTTCACTCTGATCATTATACCACTTTGCTGGTGGGGCTTACAATACGCTGATTGTATCGACTGCAGAAGAGGTAAGATTTTCCCAAAAGCGGCATCCTAGGTATAACACTAAACTGCATATAATGGTGAAACCCTAGTTCTGAGGAGTGCAGAATGCTTCATTATTACTTACAGGTCCACTTTGATCCGGAATAATTGTTTTGGTTAGGGTTTAATCAATGGATGAAATATAACAATTTTAAAGTGTTCGTATTCGGTAGAAATACTGATGTAAAACTATAAATTATTTGTATTAAGAATAGTTACTTGAAGCGATAGTTGCTTACTGAGGATTGTAATTATTCGTTACTTAAAACTATATAACTGTGCGCAGACAAATGCCAATTATTTAATTGATGTAATTATTTGAAACCTTATTTTTATTAGTATTAGATGTCAATACTTGATACCATAAAACTGTGTGAAAAAGATTTGCATTGGATACGAATACTTGATATCTGTTATGACCGATTATTAAGGGTCAATAAATAAATAACTCAACACGGAGATAAGAGTGCTCCACAAATGTATCCAAAAGTTTTTGAGGGGATCTCCTTGGTTCAACGTACACGAAGACTGGCAAGGTGCTTACTACAGCTGCTGGTCTCTGCTCTACCAGCTTAGTTCTTGATTAATATTCTCTTTGGGTAAGTCTCTTACTCTGGTCATAAGCGAGTCACCGACAACAATATCATATAACTAAAGTAAACCTGTGGAACATATATTTGTATTTCATAGATCCGTGTGCAAAATAACTCTTATGAAACAACGATAGAAAAGTGTAAATGTAAATTTTTAATGAGAAAGGTTCCCTAATCTCTTGGCATAAAATACGTCTATACGACTTGATATGCCGTTAAAATCAATCAATTATTCTGATCATTATAATTTCCCAAGGGATCTCGGTGTTAAAAGCTGATTATAGATTACTTTCTGTTATTTGCAATTATAGATTCTGGAAATAGATTGTGACCAAAATCGAACTTGATGACTGGCTTTAAAGTGAATTGGAATAAAATAGAATTTTTCTTGATACGACCTAATCGTAGTTTTGTTGTCTAACATATCAGATAACAGTGTTCTATGTATAATTGAAACAATGTTTGTTGGTCATTTCAGTGAAAAGAAACAAAAGAAAATGATGTCGCGTTCATTATATTTATCAAAGACGCAACTGTGTGTCATTTATTTGAGTAAAATCTATTAAAGAAAGTGATAAAAACCACGTGACGGTTTCACATCAAGTATGCCCTTATGACACTATCACACATAAAAAATAAAACGAAAACTGAGTCATGTTTGCATAAAGCCAACTTAATCTTAAACAAGTCCAAGCACGTATCTACTGTAAAGGCTAATTCTTGAAAACTTTTTTCCCTTGTTTGTTCTATAAAAGGTGATTGCTACAAAGAGAAAGCAGTTGAGCAGAAAAAGCAACGTTGATAAAAATAAGACTTAATACGCACGAGAGAACTGGCTTGCAATTGGGGTAAATGAGCAGGTAACTGCAGCTAGTTTGCAGATATATATATAAAGAGAAGTGGAGGAAGCCGACAGAAGATTTTGGTCGAAAGGAACACATCGAAAACTGCTTCCATTCGTGATGGCTTCAGAGTAAATCGTAGTTAGCGGATGGATAAATGGATGGATAAGTTTTGAATCCTATTCCTAAAATAAAAGAGTGCGTGTAGTTATATCTTCCCTTTGCGGCGAATGGAAAAGACTGAAACTAAATGATGCTCTCAAGAAATGGAAAGAAAAAAATCTGGAGAAGCAATTTTCTTATGGCATGTCAACTTTTCTGGGGTTATTTTAAGCTTAAAGTTTAAAGAATAACGAAAATTGTCGTTTATATTTACGTTTTGTGTAGTTGCTTCTAAAGATTGATTTTGACGGCTTGTCAATTCTTTTAGGGTTATTTTATGTCTACAGTTAAGGAATTGTGTTCCTTGTATGATTATATTTACATTGTTTTTTAAGAAATATTTTTTTCTCACTGTCCTATCAAATACGAATAATTTTTAAACTGATCTATTTATCTCACAGACTGGACCCTAACAGCTACAAACTTACAAGATCAGTGGAGCTGGAAGTAATGACAATAAAGGAGTACTCCAAATACTCCAGGTTTCGATAATTAGACCTTTACTCTCAGATATAATTCAATGTCAAACCCTGGGCACACATTTTTTTAGGGATAACATTCTGCAGCGTAGACAGCTTATTCTACACAACAGTTAAATGATATCAAGTATTCTTATCTAATACAAATAATTCGCTCACAGTTGTATGGCTTCAAGCTTTTCTATCTAATTGTCATTTCTTATGCACAATTATATGCTTTCATGAAACTATTACTATTTAATAACCATTTATTTTCAAACAATTATGTCGTTTCAAGTAACTAATAATAAAACTATTTTCTAATGTGCTTTAAGTATTGCACAAATTATTTTATTTTATTATTGTATTGAATTAATCTAGTGAGCTATTTCAAAGCGAAATAAAAATAGCCCTCTAAATTAATTCAATTCTATGAAATAAACTAATAATAATCTTGAATAAACAATTTTAGATTCAGTTGTTTTTTAATACAAACAATTTAATTTCATTTTTATTCTATCAAGTATTTCTATCTAATGCAAATATTTTTCAAAGCGGTCTATTTGACGTATAGATAATACTCTAATACTTACTCCCACCCTTGGTCCCGAGTGAACGTAGAAATGATAATGAAAGGATACTCAACACTTCCCAGATATTCAACAATGGAGCCTCACCATCAGATGCAGTTTCGTATCATACCTCAAAAACTGAGCAGTAGAGAGTTGATTTGAGATTATAGTTTAAATTTTTAAAATATGAAACGGGGAAATAAAATAATTTGGAATGTTTAATTTTTACTTCTAGAATTTTTTTTTGAGTAAGAATACTGATGAAATGATATGCGCTTAAGTCACACTGAAAACACTAGTCCTGGTCAAATAAGCTAAGTTAGGCAGCGGCGAACCTGATCAGCGTTTAAATGGTTGACCAAATTAGAAAATGTGTGCAACTTGAGGTTTGTAAGCCAGACTAAGTAAAACTTAGTAAATAACAAGAATACTGTCATCAGCAAAATTCTTAAAGTACTGTGGACACTTAGTAAAGACCAAATTCATGATGCACACGAATCGATTTGAAAAAAAAGAAATCGCTAACTAGTGCCCTAGACTAAATGGTTAGATTTGACAACGCTTAACTTGACATAGGACCATGTGTGTACGTGTACCTGTTGAATATATAATTGCTATAGTAATGGTCTGCAAGAGCTACGTTCTAAAAATTAGGCCACTGTTAGAGGCAATCGAAAAATACGTTTAGATGGCGTAAAAACAGTGGTGATAGGTGACTATCAGATTGTCGTCGATGTGATAGTTGGACAAAGTGGTTCCTACGTGCTGAGATTTCCATTTATATGCTGTTCAAGTGGGACATGATATAAAGGGCTAATCGAGTTTGTGGAGGGCTTCTAAGAAGGGTGTTCTAGTTCATCCTGAGTCGTTACTTACGTGACTATATTGTATTGATTATTGGTTTATTTACTCTATCATTTCAAATTTATCATTTCTAGTGTTTTTATTTATCTAATTTTATTTTATATATGTGTAACGCTACACCCTCACCCCCACCACATTATCTCAGTCTTCTAACCATTCCACTTCTTAGCCGGCCGGTGATCAACTAGTGGCTGAGGGGGTAACGCACATTTCTTTACCGCTACAAAAATATGATCGAGGGAGACAGGAGAAAATAAAACAGACGAACAAACACGAACAAAGCTTGGGGTTAACCAAGAGCAAAAAGGAGGTATTGCAACACTACATGCATGTGTGGACTATCGCTAGCGTGGGTTACCAGCGAAAATTCCACAAGCAACTCGAATGCAGACATCTTGAGTCGATTTTCTTCACTGGACCCCATCTTGTCTGCCACTGGTCTCCGGAGTTGGGTGTTGACTGCCCCTGTCCGTGGTTCCACGCCAACTCTTTGTTGTCCAGTCGCCCTGCCGTCCAGCCGCCAACTGATCTCCCAGCTCCTTTGTCCAGCCAACTCTCATTCGCGTCCCCTTCCCACTTCCGGATACGGCGAGATTTCATGTCCAAGAATCCTTTGTCTGGTTTCGCGCCAAAACAGACAAAGGAATCGTCTGCTTTGGCGGCCCACCCACATAGTGCTACATATGCTTTATCATCGATATTGCGTCTTATTTATTGACAAATGTAGCAGATCATATATATGATGTCTACATGCTGTAAAAATCATTGGATTCTGTAAGTGTACAGCAGCAATATGCCTTAGATCAGAATACACTGTATGCACAATCACGGAGCAAAACTTATCACTGAAATAGTAAGGCTGGGATTTTCTGTATGTTTTTCTTTGGTGTAGGGGGTATGAATAAGAATCTAATTTACAATTTCAATAAAAAAAAGATAGAAAAGTATATAAATCTATGAAAATTATCATTTCATCATAGGATTTCGAAATGATAAATTTAGAGCAAAACCAATGATAGAGAAAAAGAAAAATGTTGAATATTCTTGTATTGATCTTTGGTCCACATTATGACAGTTTTGAAGCTGAAAATGAAGGTTTTTGCAATTTACTCTACAGTTTGGTCTCACTACTAATCCTGTTTGTATCAGGAGTCCAGTTTCCTGCTATGAGTAAAATACATTTTTCAAAATGATTCTTATCCAAAAGGATTGTGCAAAAAATCTTTTAATGGTAAAGTCAGTAGGAAAGTGATTTATTAACCTCTTGGCCTAAGATATCTCAAGACGGATTGACATGTTAAAGTCAATTAAAACAATTAAATACAACCAGAATGGGATACAAAGTCGATTGTTAAGCGACGTTCAGTTGGTTTGAAAATAGTCGGGTCAAGATTTTGAACTTTGATTGCCGAGTAAATTTTCAAAGACGATAACCGTTATGCCAGGCGCCTCACTTTGTTTAATGAATTTAGAAATGTGGGTAATTTCTATTGTATTATATGCATTTTTATAGTGTTCAAGTTGGCAAAGGAGGCGCACTTAGCATAACAGTTATAATTATAGGAAGTGTAATCAGTGACCCAAGTTCAAACCCTGAACGAGTTTGCGTCTCCAAGTGCGCAAATTCACTTGGGAAAGATACGGATCAATCTCTTCTTTCTCCTGCTATAGGTAAAGAGTTGGGCAGACAAAGTTCTTTTACCATAGACAACCGGTTTAAGATAAGGAAAACTCTGTAGTCAAACTAGCTGTATTCAGTTTAAATTTGACCTTTACTCAAATCCTTTCCTTGTCGCGGGTATTAGGTAAATCCATAGGAGTTTGCAGTAGATTCTCGCCTTTTATTTATTCAAGCACTTAGAACTTAGAAGAAAGTTGGAAGTGATGAAGAAAGAAATCCGCTCTTGTCATGGCGCCCAAAATAGCTCACTTGTCCTAATCATCGGATTGAACACTTTGAGGCTCTCCGTTTCTGTGCATCTTATCTATTGTCCTTTTTTCCAAGGACGTGATTCTGCGAAATTGTTTCCTTATTAGACCTTGTTGATTCGCCTCTTTCAAAATCATTTGATATAATTATCTCCATGGTGGTCTATCCGATTACTGCCTCTTCTAGCCACCTCATTCTTACAGGAAAGCGTTTTATTGCAAAGCGCGCTTCTCAGAGTGGAAGGAAATGAAGCGCTACAAGCATTTCACATGAAACAATGGAAGGAAAAGATAATGCGCTTGTCAATGTTTTTGCAAATTAAGGAACTTTCTGCTATCGAGTTTACCTCTTGCTTTTCCTCTTCTTACTCTTTCATCTGCTAAAAAAAATTATTTTAATGTCTTATCGTCTCTTCTCACCCTATTGTGTCAAGCAGAATTAGGATATTCTGAAGGGATTATCTGGAATAGTCGTAAAGGGAAGTTTTAGAAATTAAGTTTAATAAATGAAGAGCTAGGAGAAAAAAAAAACACTTTTATATATAGTATATACTCATAAGAATATTTTTAAAACCTTATTTTCGAGTTATAAAAGTGGTGCTAATCAATATCTCACTCGTCCTGTCACTTGATTTATTAGTGGAAGTGCTACTATGTAGCGAGTCTTGAGCATGACTGGACCCATCCCTCTCCAGGTCTAAACATGTTTGTATTCAGTTTTTCTTTTCCAGAACCAGTTGTCATTAAAAGAGCTTAGTCTGACCTACAGTTTACCCATAGATGGAGGTAGAGTAGTTGGATTAATATCTTTCCAAAGAGTATTGTCGCCATGTGAAATGCAGCTAGCCTCATTCAGAATTTGAATTCGGTAGCCGAGTCCCCTTCCTACGATGATTACCGTTGCATCACAAGCGCTTCCTATATATTTAAATTCTAATATTCTAAGTTTGAAATTCAGACAATGTTAGGCTAAGTGTTGCTTATCGTTCTTGAGTGTTGAAGTCCATAAATCAATTATTTCCTGACCATAGATTAAGGGTTAACATTCAAGAGTATATACTTTAAGGGCAAGTAGAAAAATGTTGATCTACTATGAAGAGACAAGCAAGATGATAACGAATCTTGCAAAGTGTCTGGCTTAATGAACATTATGCTTTTCGATACTTCACGATCATATCCTACTCTCCATTCTGTTCTCGATTCACCTCACTTCAGATGTGCTCACGCAACGAAATTCCCTGCATAAATGTTTCCATTGCTAAGTATGTTGTAATCATTCAGATAAAGATTTTTTTTTAATTATCAACATTTTGACAATAATTAAGACCTTAAATCGCCTGCTCTATAAAATTCTTTGTTAATTTCTGTGATCATTTTTTGTTCAAGAGTAGTTGGCAAAAATTAAAGAAATTGACAAAGACTTTCAAAGAGCAGCTGATTAAAAAAAAATGTATAGTTTCGAGAGAGAGAGAGACGGATGTTTATCAAAAAAAAACAAACCCCAAAACAAAAACAGCACGAATTTGACAAGTTCTTTGCGTTATCAAAAAGGTGAGAGGGAATGTGGTGAATATATTTACTCACCTCTTCTGCCAAGAGTATGATACAGCACAAGGACATTTTAAAAGTGGTGTACTGATGGTTTAAATTCCAAAACTTCCTTCTCTTCGATGGGTTGCCTTAACAAAAGTAAAGAACAGTCTGCTTTTCTAGTTACCTATAGCCGGAAGAAGAACAGATGGCTTCACACCTTTGCCAAAGGTATTAGGATGAAGTGAAAGACAAACAGCTACGTCCAGGATTTGAAGTCAATAACAGACTAATGGAATGCTGTATAGTTGGAATTAAATGGTGATGTGTTTGCGAAGACAGTCAAAGAATCAAAAAATAATTATTCATGCGAGAAAAAGTAATAGAGAAAAATGACCGAAGAAGAAAAATATAAAAAGAAATACTGTAATTTTAAAGTATAAGAAAATACTAGCAGTGAAATTTACGTTCTCATTACGAGACAATTATGGAAAGAAAATAAAGAAAATGATCGCTTAACAAAAAAGGAAGGGAAAAAAAGACCTAGAGGAGCGGGAGTTTGAGATGTAGCAGCTACAGATCTATTTCCTTTCGCGAATCAATGCCCCCACCAAGCAATTCAGCTATAACCGACCAATCGACAGGCAGAGCGCATTGATTCCTTCTTCCTCTAGAACTATTTTTTTCTAGTCCCTTTTGGTTGAGCGGACAACCTTAGTGAGCAATTAGCCAGCAACCCGAACAGACATCACTCATATCCACTGCAACTGATTCCACTTGGAAACCCATCACTGAAGAATACGCTGCTGCTAGCTTCTCAAACGTTTCCTACAAACTAAGGACCAACATGGTGACCAGTGACACCAAAAGGGACACTTTCTCACTCTCACTCCTTTACGCCTGCAACGATAATAAACATTTCTTTGTTGTGCTGTTTAAAAGAAGTTTTGTTTTTCATTTGTATTGCCAAAGAGATAAAAAGATGTGAATGTCAGAAACACAGAAAGGAGAGACGCACACAGGAGAAGTCTATACTAGTAAAAGGAACGATTTTTCTCTATATCCCGACGACATATCGGTCACATGAGACTAGTACATCCCTTTTTACCTAAGAAAACAACCCATAATATTCGTAAACTTCCTCAACTTGTCAAACTTTGACAAACTTCCTGTACCGTTAAACGCATTCTAATAGAATTTAGGGATTTTGCTGTAATCAGGAAAAGCTTTTACAAAACAAATAACATGGGGCCCAGTAAGCTGAGACTGTAGAATACATTGACAGGACCTCTGCAGAGGGGTAAGATTCACCACAAAGAGTGTCCTGTGTATGACACTCACCAATCTGATGGTGAGTTTCCAGTATTGCTGGAGCTTTAGGGATTGCGGAGTTCCTCTTCATTGCTATCACTCCCAGGTCCACTCTAGCCTGGAGTGGTAGCGCATGATAGGGCCCTATCTATAGGTCAAATAGAACTAAACTGCGTACTCATGCTAAACTGAATTGTTTGACATAGAGCTGTTTTGAGATTCAACTGTGTGTAAACAAAAACTATACTTAAACTAAACAAAATTGTCTGAATCAGAACTGTTTTACTAAACTAAATAGCTCGAAATAGAAATATTTTTGACAATTCAACTGTGTACTTATGCTAAAGTGAATTGTTTGAAATAGAACTGTTTATTTGTATAAAAATGGATTTTGTATTTAATAACCTACAAGAGTTGATATGCCATAAAACCCAAACAAATAACATGAGACACATTTAAAAAATACCAGTCTAGATCTCATTTTATCCCTCCCTCCCGAAAAAAAATTATACAAAAATATAACAGTAAACTTGATCCCCAAATCCACTTAGCAACAAACAATTGCTGACAATTGACTCACAAAATCAAAAAAGACCCGTGAAAAAACATTAAAGTAAATATGACCGTCCCCATCTCTTGGCATAAAATAGCCCATGACAGTTCAACATGCCATCAGTCAATCAGCTTAGTGGCTTGATTTGGTTTATTTTTTTAACGGCATATCAAGTCATGATGGGTTATTTGATGTCGAATCTGATTAATTTGTGAATGTTTTATTGTAATCATAATTACTTTTAATGTTTAAAAATTTTTTTTTCTATGATCACGTTTGCACAAAGTTTAATCGTTTCCAATTTTCCTATTTGACGTTTAATACTTTATACACAAATATCTGGTTCCAAGTAATTATTCCTTTTTAATAATGAACATTTGTGTGCATCCAGTTAGGATATCAAGTATACCAATCTAACACAAATAATTAGCTAGCAACTATTTGATTTCAAGTGACTAATTATAATAATAGTCCTTAGTAATTAAACATAGCTTCAAGTAGGTATAATTTGTCCACGGTTTAATGGTATCAAGTATTCTTATGTAATAGTATTAATTCATTTCAATAATAATTTGTTTGCAGTTATGGAGGTTCAAGTATTTCAACCCCATTCCAATAATTTACAAAAAAATCGACTTGATCGATAGATGGGACCTTAACTGGTACTACTATTTGGACACAGTGTATCTAGCCGTAATGTCAATAAATGTTTATGCCACGTAGAAGTTCTCAAGGACTAGAACTTTACCATTTGCAGTTTAGTGCCGTTCACAAGATGTCAAAGAGTTAAATGCGAAGCTATCAAATTTAGTATGAATATTTTTTGGTGGGATCCAGCGGCAAATTTTTAGCTTAAAAGGATACTTTCACATTAAATAAGTGAGAAGCGATGTGGCAAGAAGTATCTCATCTTAGAGATTTTAAATTTCCAATCATTAACAGGAAGGCATGTCTTGATAAAAAAAAAAACATTTTCATTTAATTAAACATGGCTAATTACGTTTGAGATGTGAAACTGTTTAAATCGATAAATTTAAGGACCCGTAATTAAAAAAATTCTACAAATCTCCAAAAGAATTTCACAAAAAATACTTTTAGAATAATTTTTTTCTCTTTTAAATCTCTGAGATTTTTAATAATCCCTATTTACTTAGGTGTTGGGACTAATTTTTTCGACTAATTTGAACCAATCAAATAGCTCCTGCAATTCAAGTGTCCTTCATTTTTCAAGACACTCTTGAAACTGGTAATAATCAACCGCTGTTGGTAGAATTTTTTTGTGGTGGAGGGTATATATTTATATGAACATTATTTTGAGCGAGTTTCAGCTTGTAAGGTCAATAAAGAAAACTCAAGGATTTGTTCAGCTGAATGAACTTTTATTAAACGTAATTGGTGGTTTGCCTTCATCTAAAACAATGTAGCGTATATACAGAGAAAACAAACCAGAAGTAATAAATCTGGTTGTTTTTGCCACAAGGGTGTAAATATATTGATATTCTAGTGGTTTTAGGTTTTATTCCGCCAAAAAAATTAAAGGCAACATTTTAAAAATTTATGAGTAAATTCGGCAACGGAAATGATTATCACAATATTTTGTATATGACAATAAATGATTATGAAAATATTCTATATACCACAACAAATTATTTTTGTATTATTTTACATGCTAATCTGGGTTCCTTTACATTCGATAACTTTTATCAGTCTTTCTTCCATTGATCTTATCAACTTTGATACTGTTTTAGTTTTACTTGCATCATTTGTTATTGCTTCCCAAATATCTATTTACATTGAATATTATTTTTCCATCCTCATATACATCTCGTTTAATGGTGAACCAACATTTTCTATTGGATTAATATATGGAGAGGCTCGAGGCCATATCATTGATTTGCTGTCTTTGAAAACATTTTGGGCAAGTTAGGCAATATTCAGCTTTGTTTTGCATAAATATCCTCTTGAGCTTAGGGATATTGTATTTATCCTATATTCTTCCTTACAATATATTTTTTGAATTTATGAATCAAAAATGATGTTGACACTTAGTTTATTTACATACGAAAATCCAACACCCATGATACAAATTATTGGTATTTTTATGAAAGATATTATTAGCTAAAATTCACACGATATAAAATGCCTTGTCGGTAAGGCTTGGAATATTCTAACTGTATCTCCTGCAAAGAGGTAAGACCCCATCAAAACGGATATGAAACTAAACTTCATTTAATGGTAAGGTTCTTGTTTTGGGGCTTTTGGGAATGTAAAGTACTCCTTCATTGCAATTACTCTCAGGCCCACTCTGACCCGGAATGGTAGTACTTGATAAGGTTTTAGGTGTGGGTCAAATAGATCTATTTGCTAATTATTTGTATTAGGAATACCTGCTGTCTAAAAAAATAAACTATACAAATATCTAAATATAAACGTGCAATTTAGACAATAAAATAACCCCAGATGGGTTGACATGCCGTTAAAGTAAATCATTATATATATATATATATAGTCATGTGTATTTACTGAAAGTTTTAGTGACATCATTCATTTTATCCCAGTTTTATTCAGAAACCATCAACTTGCGTGATAAAATCAGAGGGTATAACGCTCCTGTTAGTACATAGAATCCGATATAGTAGTCATATGAAGCAAGTTATTCTCGGAGTAGATTCCTAGTCTAATATTTTTATCTTCATTATTACATTTTATCCAATAAAACTTTGATTCACGGAGGTATTCATGTCGGGGAAAGAAGTAGATGAAAGAATTATACAAATCCGTACTTGGACTTTTATGAAGATTTGATCTTGGTTGTTGTATAACAGGGAATAGATGAAAGTGAGGCTGAAAATAAGAAAGCAGGCTGATATTAATTTTGGTGATAAACTGCAATGACTTATTACCAGGTGGTGGGAAAATAGGTCAATTTATAAGGGCAAAAAAGAAACAGAATTAGGCAGTTTAAATTATAAATAAGCGGTGAAGAGGACAGGAATTAAAATGGTATTGATCAACGCAGAAAAAAAATAGTGTAAGTTAGCAATGAATAACACTTGAGAAATAAGTGAGAATTTGGAAATAAATTAATGAGGAGGAGGAGGAGGAGGAGGAGGAGGAGGAGGAAGACCAAATTAGAGTGACGAATGAAAAAGAATTATTGGAAAAAACGAGAGAAATGGCGACAGTAAGAGAAGGTTCGCTAAATATGAGTGGGCGTCACTAATAAATGAAGAGACGCGAAAAAAAATAAGCATGAAAATACAAACAGAAGAACGAAAATAAACAGACAGACAATGTATTTAGAAGACAGTAAAAATGGTCACGACAGAAACTAAAGACATTAAAAGAATATTATTCTAAAACGAAGAGAGTTTTAAAAAATGTATTTCAGGCCAATAATTCTAGACATTAGGTTCTCAATAAATCAGTTCTGAAAAAGGAATGAATGCAAAATAAAAGACCCGGATGAGGGGAACGGTGTCAATGAAGGGGTGCTCGATAATTACGGGGAATTAGAGGAATTAATGATTTTTTTAACACACCGTACTTCAAAAACGAACCGTTAGCTAATTGTGAATCGTAATTAGTAAGAATGTTGACGACAAAAATTATTCCGAGAAAATTTGATGGTTATTCAACCTCTTTCGACTAAATTGGCGAGACGCTTTCTTTCATCTCCCTCGAAAAAGTTGTATAATTTCATTTCATATTTCAAAGAATGACGAGATCCAGTTCAACGGGGAATATCCTGACAGCTTGTTTCATTAAGTTGGGGCCTGTTTGTAGTTGTAATATTTTTTTTAGTTTAAAAATGCTTTCGTATATATATTCATTTTTTCCGAATGATACTCTGGCTCTATTTACAAAAAAGCCAAAAACAAACAAAAAGATTAAATGTCAAGAAACGCTTCCACTGGACCTGGTTTTTTCCTTTATGTACAAATATTAACTGTTTTGTTTGGTTTTATGGCATATCAACCATAGTAGGTTATTTAATGCCAAATTCTTTTTATACATATATATCAAATATGATTTCTAAACACATTTTGTAGATAGATTTTCAAAACAAGCCTGAGTTAATTTTTTTTTCACACAGTTAAATGGTTTCACTTATTTCTATCTAATAGGAATAATTCTATTTGCTATTTATTAATGATTTGTTTGCACACAGTTTAATGTTTTCCAAGTATTGCTATGTATCACTAACAATTCAATTAAACACCATTCATTTGTTTACACAGTTAAATTATCAAACATTTCATTTGAGCATAAGTATAAAGTTTTTGTTTACACAAAGTTGAATGTAAAAACAGTTCTATTTCAAACAATTCAGTTTAGTATAAGTACAGAGTTTAAATATCAATCAATTCTATTTGACCCAATGATAGGGCCCTATCTAGTGCAACCACTCCGGATCAGACTGGACCTGGGAGCGATGGCAATAAAGGGGTAATCTGCATTCCCCAAAGCTCCTGCATTACTGAAGCCTCACCATCAGATTATTTAGTGTCATATCAAAGATGCTCGTTGGGGAAGGGGAGTCTTACCCCTCTACAGAGATGCAGTTGGTGTATTCTGCAACCCAAATTCTTACAATTTGAAAAAATAATTTCTGGTTTAGACCGGCATAATCCTAGATAAGTGAGCTCATTTTTATAAACGGTATGAAAAATTATCTAACAACGATTAACCCCTTCACTTTCAAGTCAAATTGAAATTGTTTATCACCCATTTCTTTGAAAATAGTCTGTGGTGCTAGCCTTTTACAAATGAGCTTCATTTTAACCCCTTCACTACAAAGTTTTTTTAAACATCTTATTTAAAGCATAATTTGGAATAGCTAAACTTCTTAAGGGTTAAAATGAAATTTGACCCTGATACTGATATCCCAGTTTGAGTGAAAGATTTAATTCAATGATAAAGCAAATGAAGGACTGACAAAATTGCTGACCAATGGAGGAAAAATGGCATTGATGTAACATATTGACCTTCGACCAAGCCGTCAATCAAGAAACAGGTACATCCGGTCTAAGATATTGGAATATCACCTTGACCTGTGGACGGTTTGAATTCGGTGCAGATGCGACGCCCACAGGAAGCGGGTGAATGTCAAACAATTATATAACCAGGTGCCACAGACGGTTTTGAGTTTGAGTTGCAGTTCGAGGCTGGTAGATTTCAGTTCGAGTTGCAGTCACAGTTGGGGATAAGATGCCGTAGTAAGAGCCAGCGCCAGACAGAGGGCTTGGGCCCTCAGGACTCCGGTTGAGCAGCCCAGCAGAATGAGGAAGAAGTGCTGCTATAATACACAGGAACTTGGGGTCAATATGTGGCAGTCTGTTCCGTCTCCAACTCACCTCTCACACATAACCAACATCAACCCTTTCGAGAATAAAGTGTGAGAGGTATATTTTTCTAAAGAAGTGTGTTCGTTCGTCATTATTGTTGACTATGTTTCCGCGTGTATAGTTGTATATGTATTATGTGGCTGGCAATACAACATTGATGGAATTTTATAAAAAGTTAAGCAACAAGACAAACTGACTTTTAATACTGAAACTTTAAAACAAATTTTAAAACAGAAATAATAAATTATTTTTAAAAGACGAATAAAATAAAACTGTAGACGTTTTACTAATTTGATCAGCATGGAACCCGTAATAAAAAAATATATCGGCAAATTAATGAAACAATAAATAAAATATGCATATCAAAATAAAACAACCTCAGAAAAATGTGATAAGAGGTTGTAAGGAAGCTATTTTATATATTGATTTGCAAAAATTATTGGTATCTCACTGACCAAGTTTGTAATAATCCGCCATTTCTTTTTTAATTAAAAAAAATCTTATCCGGTGGTGCCGTAAAATACTTGTATGTCGCTCTGGATTGATGGCAATATTACGTTGGCTGCAAAATGATCACCAGAAGAAAGTTTTGTTGGCGGAACAGCTAATTATTTTCAAGAGTTTGTTGAACGTTTAAATACTATATACACACACTTTATTTGTTCTCATTATGGATAACAGGATTAGATCACTATGAAACGTCGTCAGGACATACTATTTTTAGGTAAATACGAGTAATTCCGAGAATGATGTATATATGTAAAATTGTATTCTTTATAAAAATTTCCTTAAAATAGATAATTTATACACATACAAAGTAAAATACAGAAACCGAAACAGTTTGGTTTGTAATTTCAGGTTTAAACAATCATCAGATCACTCTGTTTTGAATACTCCGACTATATCTCCTACAAAAGGGTTGAGAACCATTCAGAAAAGGGGTGTTGTGGGTATGATAGTAAACTGTATCTGGTGTTGATGGTCCAATTCTAGAGATCTAAGGAGTATCTTTTCA
The DNA here is from genome assembly GCA_963585895.1 of Sepioteuthis lessoniana. Taxonomy (NCBI): domain Eukaryota; kingdom Metazoa; phylum Mollusca; class Cephalopoda; order Myopsida; family Loliginidae; genus Sepioteuthis; species Sepioteuthis lessoniana. Next base: position 36,375 of record CAUZXS010005581.1, on the reverse strand, counting down.
TTGCCATTACTCTCCGGTCTATTCTGCAGTATTTTATGAATGAAGAATAGCCATTAGAAGATAAAATTGTTTACTAAGCATTATAATTAGTTATTTGAAACCATATAACAGTAGGTGGGTGTCCTTGTGGTGTAATGGTTAAAGCGATTGACTGCGGAATCGTAGTACGTGAGTTCGTACTCCAGTGGCGCTATTATGTTCACTTTCGGGCAAAGGAAAAGGTATGAACCCACTTATCCTCCCAGCTATGGGTTAAATTGTACCACTACTGTTCTTCTAGGAGAAAGGCTTTGGCATTAAATATCCTACAAAGGTTGATATGCCATTAAACAAAGAAACCAAACCATATAACTGCAAACAAATCCTTATTATCAAATAGAAATAACTATTTGATAACATACACTTGTATATAAATGATCAGCATTAGATAGGAATACTTGAAACCATACAACACAAAAAGAGCTTGTCTTTATTGGGAATCCTTTTTGAGACGAGGCTTCTTAATCTGAGTATTAATTTTTATTGCGGACCTTTGCCCATGGCGCAGCGGATAGAGGCGTTGAGTCTCTACGGTTCCAGGTGAGCATTGTCAGAAGATAGCGGTTTCAATTCCTACCCAAGCCAGCTAGAGGGTTACTTCGTCAAAAATGTGGTGCGATAGACAACAACTATGGAAGGCAGTAATTACTGGGGATACGGTTACAAGACTCAGCATTCCTATCCGAGGTCGCGGTAAATCACCTGAAAATGGCCAGAGGTGAAATTTGGCCGAAACGTAGTGAGAAAAACAACAAAAACTACCAAGATGAGGACAAAAGTCCGCAATAAAATTAATACCCACAAAAAGAGTTCTTAATATGTTAAAATAAACATGCAATGTACGTGATTCTCTTATTTCAAGTTTTAAAATAAACCAAGACGGGTCAAAGTGCAATTAAAAATAATAGAATAAAATAATTATCAAGCAATACTAGATTTTGATAAACTTCTACCTCATATGTAGGACGAAAGAATAGCAAAAAAAAAAAAAAAATGAAATATAACCAGAGGTACATTACAAAAAAATGGAAAGAATTCTATGAAAGAATTTCCTTGTTCTATCCTCGAGATCGAACCCTTGGAATGATTATTAATCACCGTCAAGGTATGAGCACGTATTTACTCTATCAGCCGTAGCGAGAATATCTTGCTCGTCTTATTTGGATGGCTTGTGAGATGGGAGGTAAGTATCCATACAGCTGCTGTTTTGTTGAGTGTTGTTTCTAGGTTTTTTCAAAGGAGCACGCAGCGTCCTTGTGTAGTTTCCACTTAGCTTTTTTCAGGCGTTCCCTTAAAGTCCAGGGGTGGGGTAACAATACAATAATACTGACGCAGTTAGAATTCGGAAGGATTCCAGTTTTATTCTAATTTCAGAGATATTAGATTTTAATGTATTGGTTAACTTGTTGATAGCAGTCCTTGCTTTAAATACGTGTATGTAGACATCTCTTTCTGTAGGGGAGATACTGTTACCGAGGTATCTGAATTGGTTTACTAATTTCAGACGCTTGCCATTTAATAAAAAAAAACTTGAACTCTGTTTAATCTAAGTTCACGTTGAGATCAGTGTCTAATGCAGCTTTGACTCAGCAAAAATACTTGAAAATTTTGTTGAGAACTTTACTGGGTACAGAAAAGAACAGACTTGAGCTGATAAAAAATGTTGAAGATGGTATTTGATAATAGCAGTTAGCAAACACATTGTCTTTTGATATATTAAAACCGGCAGCAGTTATCTTTTTAAAGGAAAGAGAGAAAGCATTTTATCGTCTAAGATCTTCACTGATAGGAATAATGCACAATTTTAAAATTAGAAGATACATTTCCTTATTTCTGCTCTTTAAAAGATTTTCTTGATAAAATACGAAATTATTAAAAAAGGTGATATGGGTGCTACTCATGGTTTGGAAGCAGCATATTACGAAACAGCAGCTGTACGGCCATTTAACTCCCATCTCACATACCATCCAAGACGAATAAGATATGCTGGGCACTGCTGATGAAATAAAGACGGACATATAAACAATGTTCACTCATGGACTACTACGCAGGGACATAATAGTTATCCGACCTGTAAAAACTTGGATTTATCAGTTCTATGTGGTCACTGATTGCCATATTAAAGTATTGGTTCTCACTAGAACATTGAAATTATACATTGATGATTCCGTTCAGCACTTCGATGTGCGATTAATTTGAAACTGTCGGTACCATAATCAATTTGACGTATGTGTGCAAGATTAAGCAAATCTTTGCAATTATTTTTGATTCAATTAGTGGTGCGATAGCCAAATGTTCACTTAGATAAGCTACTATCAATTAGTGAGTCTGATTCTCACTGTGTATGCCTCATACTGCAAGCTTGTACAAATCTACACTTGGCTAAGGCTAGCAGGAATTGTTTGTCCGTTCGATTCTAACTTGAATGCCTCATATTAAGGTTTTGCGCTAAACTTAAGCTGCATAAAGCATTGATAACGAATTCGATTCTCACTGGGTGTATCTTCTAGATTTATACTATATAAATGACAACTGTCCTAAGATCTTGCATGATTGTCAATGTGAAAACTATTTACATTTTCTGGTTAACTTTTATAATAGAAAGTGTTAAGAGATTCACAATACCATTAGATAAAAATGCCAGAAGTAAAAACATTGTGACGATCTTAATAGTAAAAATAATTATTCTGGGTGTTGTTCTTATGGCATTAATATTTAGTCAGTTTTCTTAAGCCTTTATTTTGTTTATTGACATTTGATGTTTTTAACCTACTGCCTTTTCATCGTTACTCTATTATTTTGACCTCTATAGAGAAGGACCATTAAACTTTTTTTTGTTTAAGATGTTCTGATAAACCTGATTTATACAAGTCGTTCTCCTGACCAATTGTGCATTTTAGAAGGTATGAATTTTAGCGTTGTAGGTAATAGAATCAGCGACTCGAGTTCACATCATGGTCGTGGTTAATTGGGGTTCATATGAGAAAGGTATGAATTCATCTTTTCTATTTCGATCAATTGCCCAGTCGGCTGGGGCTGTAGAATACACCGACTGCTTCTCTGAAGAGGGGCAAGAACCCCCCAATGAGTGTCCTGGATATGACACTAAACAATCTGATGGTGAGGTTCCAGCAATGCTGGAGCTTTGGCGAATGCGGAGTACTCCTTCATTGCCATCGCTCCCTGGTCCACTGTGGCCCGGAGTGGTAGCACTTGATAAGGGTCCTATCTATGGGTTAAATAGAACTAAACTGTGCTTCTTTCACTATACTAATTTTTGCATTTAAACTGCGTAATTATGCTAAACTGAATTGTTTAAAATAGAACTATTTTTTAGAACTGCTTAGTTGTGCTGAACTAAATTGCTCAGAATAGAACTGTTTTTGATATCTAAACTGTTTACTTATGCTGAACTGAAATATCTGAAATAAAACTGTTGGACATTTAACTCTGTGTATTGCCCAGTCAGCTGGGGCTGTAGAATACCCTGACTGCACCTCTGCAGAGGGGTAAGACTCCCCTAACGAGTGTCCTGGATATGTCACTAAACAATCTGATGGTGAGGTTCCAGCAGTGCTGGAGCTTTGAGGAATGCAGAGTACCCCTTCATTGCCATTGCTCCCAGGTCCACTCTGGCCCAGAGTGGTAGCACCTGATGGGGCCCTATCTATGGGTTAAATAGAACTATCGGCATACTTATGCTAAACGGAATTGTTTGAGTAAACTGAATAGCTTAAAATAGAAATGTTTTTGACAATGAAACCGTACTTACATTTGAACTGCATGCTTCTGCTTAGCTGAATTGTTTGAAATAGAACTGTTTTTTCGACATTAAAATTGTATTTACACTTAACTGAATTGTTACATATAACTGCAACTGTTTTTTGACATTGAAACTGTATTTACACTAAACTAAATTGTTTAACATAGAACTGTTCTGACATATAACTGTGTATAAACAAAATCTGTACTTTTACAAAACTGAATTAGCTGAAGTAGAATTGCTTGACTAAACTGAATAGCTCGAAATAGAAATGTTTTTTTTTACAATGAAACTGTACTTACATTTAAACAGCGTGCTTTTGCTTAACTTAATTCTTTGAAATTGAACTAATTTTGACACTGAATCTGTACTTACCCTAAACTGAATTGTTATATATAACTGAATAGTTTGAAATAGAAATATTTTTGACAATTAAACTGTGTACTCATGCTAAAGCGAATTGTTTTAAATAGAACTGATTTACATAAAAATGGATTTGGCGTTAAATAACCTACAAAGGTTGATATGCCATAAAACCAAACCAAACCTATTTCGATCAATAAATTTTAGAGAAGATTTGTCTTTTTAACCTTTGTTAGCTAACTAGTGTAGGAGAAGGAAAACTCTGAATTCTGTTTTCCCTGGGTGACTATCCATAATGATTGAGGGCAGGATCGTGTTGCAGTGCTGTCTGTTTGGTTTCTTTGTTTCATAGCATATCAGCCTTTGTGGTTTATTTAGTGCGAAAGCCATCCTTGTAGGGACAAAAGATTCGTAATTTTCCCTTAGAGTATTAATCCGAAAGTGGACGTTATTACTCAACTGGATGAGCAGTCTATGATTCGTCAGGTAAAGTGGTCACGTAACCAGCAACACTCCACTTTGGCTTTTATTGGGCTAGATGGGCGATCGGAGAGGCCCGATCCGATCAGTTGGCTGGTCATGTCAAGCCCTACCACCTAAATGCTTGTCCTGATCATCTTTCTTTAAATTGCTCTATCTTAAAGGAGCTGGAAGGCGGTGGTTGAGTGCCAATTGCGCTGAGATAGTTTAAATACTTTCAAGAATTGCTGAGCGCAAATGATTGATATTACATAGGATTATTAGTATTAGCAATACTTGAATCAATTCCACTATGTGCAAACAAAATGAGCTCTAACTCGTCTTAAAATGTTACCTTAAAATTATTCATTTACAAATCATATATGTCCGTGTGTGATTTAGCATTAAATAACCCACGAGGTTTGATATACCACAAAACACCAGCCAACCAATTCAAGTCAGCTTTACTACGGTTAAGATTGATCTTGTGTCACATCCAGCTCGTAGTGTAGGGTTCGAGCAAGTACATATTACGTTTAGCCTTGCTAAGACAACCAGTCTAGGAGAAGGACAATTCAAACGACTTATGAGTTGCGGTGGTTATCTACGATCAGACGTGTCCTTAGACTGCAAATAAAGGAACGACCACTTAAGAGTTTTGCTTCAATTCCTGATTCTTCTTTCAGAGCGAAATCAACCGAGTAAAAAATAATCTTCTGAACATTTGTGTATTTTAGTAGAAATACATCTCAACCCGTTCACTCTACCCGATTTACTGCATTTTAGGTGCGACTTAAAATACTCTGTGTACCCTACAGAGGGATAAGACCTTTTTCACACACAAAAAAAGGGCAATTCTATTAAATTGCATCTGATGGTAGGGGGCTCTGGTTATAGAGATCTGCGATGTATGGAGTGCCTCTTCCTTGTCATGGCTCTCAGGTTCACTCTGTCCTGGAGTGGTGATTTCTGTTGCGGACTCATCTGTGGGTTTCGGGGGATCGACTTTAGGATTAGTGGTGACGGATGGGGGTACTTCATATCATATAACTAAATTGTTTGTTTTAAGGAAAGTTACTTACAGCTGTAATTGTTTACTGATTATTTTTATTAGTTACTTAGAACAAACAAACAAACGACTATTAAATAGAAATAATTATTTAAAACAATATAATCAAAAATTAGATCGAAATAATTTAAACCATAAAATTGGTAAAATCATTTCTATTTGACAGAAATACTTGAATAACTGTACAAAAAAAAAAAAAATAACAACAAAAAAATTCAATTTAAATGTACCGTGAACGTGATTCTCTAAGCTTAAAATAACCCAAAACAATTTAACATGCTATCAAAATCAATCATCCAGATTTATCCCTTTTGTAAAATAGGTAAGATTAACATGTTTAAGCATACAAATAATCAATGATGTACTTTATTGATAAAAAACAACTTGGTGAGGAACGAAATCATTAATATCAGAGAATAGAGTATGAATAATTTTTGAGTAAAACATGTCATCATTCGGATTTTTAACTGTGTAAAAAAGACTGAGAAACTTATGCAGAAATATTTTTTTTCGCATCTTAATAGATTGCCGGAAGTAGTTTTTGTTTATCTTAGTTCCTTTTTCCTTTCGATGTATACATTGCAAAATTGTATTGTAACCTCTAAATTTTTGAGGTCGATATTTTTGGCAGGGAAGACTTTTATACCAAATAAACTCCATGAATTCATTATGTGCAAAACATTTTTCCCATGAATCTTAGTTCAAGGTTCTAACCCTTATTTAATGATATATTTGTTTCCTCGATTCTTGGCAAAAGATGCAAAAGAAACGAATTGGAATTTTGGCTATTGACGCAATGACATTTGTATTTAGTCACGAAAGAAACGTTACATTCCTGATTCGTGCCTGACTGCATCATTTTTACAGAAGACGTGCCGTTTTTTTTTCTTTTGCAGTGAAAAGAAACATACTTTTATATCTATTTTGTAAAGTTGGTATCAACCTTAAATAAAGACGGTTCTTTCTTATATGTAGTTTTTGACATATCTGTGCATACAGGGATTTCAAGACAGGGTGTTTTAGAACAAAGACTACAAGATTATTTAACAAAAACAAACTTGTCTTTCTTGGGAATCCTTTTTTTGAGATGAGGCTTCTTAATCTGAGTATTAATTTTTTTTATTGCGGACTTTTGTGCTCATCTTAGTAGTTTTTTTGTTGTTTTTTCTCACTACGTTTCGGCCAACTTCACACCTAAAGACGGCCAGATGTGAAGTTGGCCAAAACGGAATGAGAAAAACAACAAAAAACTGCCAAGATGAGCACAAAAGTCGTCAACCTCACAAACAAACTTGTATTTAAATCATTTTAATTTTTTTATCCTTCACTCTGTTGGTGGAGCTTAGAATACAATGACTGTATCCCATCTGCAGAGAAGACTCCAACTCTCCGAAAGAGGTATCTTTGGTATGACACTAAACTGAATCTGATGGTGAGGCTCCTGTTCTAGAGAGTGTGGAGTACTTTTCATTACTATCTCAGTTGGCTGGCACTGTAGAATAGTCAGTCAACTTTTTTACAAATATTAAAACTTTTCTCCTGACGAAGAAGTAAGATTGAATCTAGTTAAGGACAATCAAAAGGTAAAAAAAAAAATTCTTAATCGTTGTGTTACTTTCATTTATATACGTGTGTGTGTGTGTGTGTGTATACGCGCGCACACACTCAATGCCATAAAACCTGTTCTCACTACTCTATACTGAAAATGGTCCAGTCGGCTGGAGTTGTAGAATACACCGACTGCATCTTTGCAGAGGGGTAAAACTCCCCAAACGAGTGTCACTAAACAATCTGATGGTTAGGCTTCAGTAATGCTTGAACATTGTAGAAAGCGGAGTACCCCTTCATTGCCATTGCTCCCTAATAGAACTGTTTGACATTTAAACCGAGTGCGAACAAATGATTCACGCTAAATGGAAAAAGAACTATTTAATCATTCAACTGCGCGTAAAGAAATCTCTTGATGTTGAATTGAATAATTAGTAACACAAAGCAATAATTGGAATCGTTTGACTGTGTGCAAACAATTGTAAAATGTTGAATTGAATTATAAATGTTAATAATTTACCTGTTTGATAGAATAGAAATACTAATGTGCAAACAAATTTGTTCTAAATCATTTAAAAATCAAATCACCGACAAATTAATCTCTTGTATATCCATTTAATTGTATGGAAACAAATGACTGATGTCAAATTGTTACCGTTGTATAGGAATACTTGAAACTATTTAGCTGAGTGTAAACGAGTGATAAATAGTAAATCAAAATATTCATATTAGAAAGTAAAACTTGAAAGCATTTAACTGTGCACAAAAAAGAGCACAGGCTCGTTTAAAAATGTATCTACAGAATGGTTACAAATCATATTTGATATATATGAAATATGATTGGTAAACATAAATAGGATTTGACATTAAATAACCTAAAATGGTTGAACAAACAAACAAACCAAACCAAATTATACATTTAATATATATATATATATATATATATATATATATATATGTGTGTGTGTCATGAGGATTTTGCATTAAATAACCTACAGAGGTTGATATACCATAAAACGAAACCAAACCATTGCCATTACTCCTTGGTCACTCTCACCCGGAGTAGTTGTTGCGGAGTCAGCTGGGGCCGTAGAATACTCCGACTGCTTCTCTGCAGATGGGTAAGACTCCCCCAACGAGTGTCCTGGATATGACAATAAAGATTCATATAGTGAAGTTCCAGTAATTCTGGTGCTTTGGAGTACCTCTTCATTGCTATCGCCCCAGATCTACCCTGACTCGGAGTGGTAGTACCTGATAGGGTCCTAACTATGAGTCAAATATGATTAAACTACTTACTTATCCTAAACTGAATTGCTCAAAATAAAACTGTTTTGAAATTACAACTACGTACTTAAGCTAAACTGAATTGTTTGAAATGAAACTGTATTTGAATGCTAAACTGAACTGTTTGAATTAGAACTGCTTAACAAAACTGAACAGCTTGTTTTTGACAATGACACTCTGTACTTATGCTAAACTGAATTGTATGAACGTTTTATCAATGTTATTTAATTCGGTGTTAAATGATCCGAAAAGGATTGATACACCGAAAAACAAAACAACCAACCAACCAACCAACCTGAGTAGTTGTATATGTTAGTCTGTCATCAATCTGGGGAATAAATCTGTTAAAAATAATTCGTATTCGACCGGAATACGTGTGTAAGATAATTGTAAATTATACTAACAATACTTACTTGAAGCTGTATGACCCAGTCGGCTGGGGTTGCAGAATACACAGATTGCTTCTCTGCAGATGGGTAAGACTCGTCCAAGGAGTGTCCTGGATATAACACTAAACAATCTGATAGTGAGGTTCCAGTAATGCTGGAGCTTTGGGGAATGCACAGTACTCCTTCATTGCTATCGCTCCTTGGTCCTCTATAGCCCGGAGTGGTAGCACCTGATAGGGTCCTATCTATGGGTCAAATAGAACTAAACAGTGTAATTATTCTAAACTGAATTGTTTGAAATAGAACTCTCTTGACGTTTAACTGTGTATTAACAAAATACTATACTTTTACAAAACTGAATTGTTTGAAACTTATCAAAATGACTTAATTCAGCGTTAAATGAACCTAAAAAGGTAGGTTGATATGCCGTAAAACAACCAATCAACCTTGAAGCTGTAATGCTTTACTCTGGATAATAATTAAATACTTGAAACTATATAATTGTCAGCAAACATATTTTTATAAATAGAAATTGCTCGAAAACAATCATTAGTATCTGCAATACTTAAAACCATTTAATTGTGTCAGTTATTTAATAGAAATACTTAAAATCATATAACTGTGTGTAAAACTTAAGAAACAACAATACAAAAAAAATAAAAGCGCAATGTACACGATTCCCTAACCTCTTCGTATAAAATAACTCGAGACATGTTGACATGATCTGAAAATCAATCTTACGAGTTAGCATTAATTACTAGTTTGATAAACTTTTGATACGATCTACTAGAGTAATTATACATATAAAACTATGAATCTATTGCAACAGTCTTTCAACTGTCTACAACGTTTTGAAAAATAAAGTAGATATTTTTCTTGTGTTTGTTTCAGGACTTTGACAACAGTTGAGGTGTTCTGTTGTAAAACTCATGCTCGATATCATATGGAAAAATGTTTGAAGTTTGACTTGCCGGTCGGTGTTGATCAGAAGAGAATTCATGTTGATTTAATCCCTGGCGGATTAAAGCCATCGTTCAGGTAGGTGATGAGATTTTTAAAAAAAGTTTTATTCTTCATGTTGATTTGATCCCTGATGAATTAAACCCATCGTTTTGGTAGGTTAAGAGATTAAAAAAAAGGTTTTATTCTTTATTTATGGTGTTTGCGTTTTTCAACATTTCAGGATGTGATATTGTGTTGGTTATTTTTATCGGAATATATCTCTATGGCATTAATGTTTCATTCAGTTCGTTTTGTGAAGTTAATTATGATTCATTTTGATATATCCAATTGCAAACACTGATATAATTTTCAGTTAAGATAATACTTATCACTAAATTGCTTTGAATTTTTCTATTAATTGCTTGATTGAGAACACATTTGAATTGGGTGTATATGTAGCTATTATGTGTGTATGTATCGAACGAAGGACTTCTAAAAATCGTTGGAAATTTTTTCTTTCATTTTTCTATCTAATATATGTTTTAGGGTTTTGAATATGTGATATGACTACCTTATTGATTTATATTATATCCACTTGTTTATAACAGATGTGAAAACCGTAAAGAGCGTTGAATTAGTGTCATAAGCAAGACTGGTGCATATATAACATTTTGAAATCTAAAATTCATTCTACCTTTCTGGGAATCTAAATAAATACAGAAAATCTATTACCCAATATATTTCACTGACCAGAAATATCAAAAACTTTTCTGAATCTTGCTGGAGAATCCTTGTGGGAAAGGTATGTGAACCCCTTATCCCGCCTCGATATGGTTTAAATAGCATCACTGCTGTTCTACTACAAGGATGGCTATGGCATTAAATAACCCATGAATGTTGATATGCCGAAACCGGCTAAGAATTTGACAATTTTTATAATCAACTCATTTTTTATCTAAATAATTTGATATTTTTTCTGTTTCAAGAGAACGGCATTTAAATATTAGTCAATGTTAGTCTTCACAAGTTCATTATATATATATGTGTGTGTTTGGGTGTGTGTATATACAGAAGTGTGCGTAAGTTTTTACCAGATTATATTTTCAATTAATAATAAAATTTCATTTTTACATTTTACATTGCTAAAAAATAAATCAATAAAAAGGGTTAACAAGAGTTCGAATTGAAGTACCATATAGGCATGCAATTATCGAAATTTAAAAAAAAATTAATCTTTTATTCAAATCAGATCTGTGGAAATGTTTTCGCCTAAATCAAAGTCATTACAGAAATTAACCACCTAGTCCTCCTTTAACCTTTAGCAATGCAATAACCCACTTGGGAATCAATTCTACCAATTTTTTATATCATTTTGAGACCTAAGTAAGTTTTTATTGTTTCAACGCTTAAGCGTTTAGCGTTGAAAATTTGTCTGCTATGAGTCCTTTTTTACAATCTCGATGGGGTTTTAATCAGCTAAATTAGGAGGTGATTATATCATTTTTATTTTTTATGACTGAAACTAATTTTTACTTGTACTGTATTCGTGGTAAGGAGTATTATCTTGCTTGAAAACGTTACCAGTTTCCGATAATCTGCACATGCGCAATGTTTGAGGAAGATATTTATCGTGTATTTCTATGTATTTTTCACTGCTTATCGATCCTCTTGAACCTTCTAATGCCCTCAAAACTAAACTTACTTCCATAGTTATTGATAAAGGATGTTTTATTTTTATTTGAACCATCATCAGCGGATTTTCCAAATTAGCCTTTGAAAGTGTTTTAAGTCATTTCCGTCAAGAAGGTCAGTTTTTGACTCGTCTGTCGATTAGACTTTTTTTCCAGGCTTTAATGGACCAATTTTGATGATGTGCGCATTGCAATCTTTTCTTTATTGTACATGTTAGAAGCATTTTTTGGTTTCATCTTTGATTGATAAAATAATCTAATTAAAATGCGTCCAACAGATGCAGAATGAATATCTGTGAAAATATTACTCGATTTCATTTGCAAATCCTTTACTTGTTAAATTACAAATTTTGTTGACTTCGAACGATGCAGACCATTTGATTTTGAAAGCTTTTGAAGCCTTCCAGAATTTCTTTTTGAGAGATCTATTCGACATTACAAATTGAACTTTAACGCAATTTCTTTTATTTATCATACTACATTGATGGAAGCAAATTATGGCAAAATATGTTTCTATCTGTGCTACAATCAAATCTTATTGTGGGCGGGTAAAAATGCCTTGATTTTTATACCAAATTAATTTTAAGTGTGGAATTTTAAACAATTTTAGAAAAGATTTAAACTTGAAGGAACGGGTTTAAATTAGTTAATTTTAATCATAAAACCTCTTTTTTGATTTAATAAATAATATTTCATTTCAAAAGTTGTAAAAAAATAATAAACAAAATGACGAAAACTTATCTACACCTTATTTTACTCGTTTCATTAAAATATATCATTTAATTTCTATCTTAAATATTTTTCATGTTATTTTAAAGAAAATATCTAAAAATTTCGGTTGCATAAAATTAAAATAACATTGAATTAATGGTTTGTTCAAAGTATGGCTAAAACATTTGCACGGCACTGTGTGCACATGCGTATATATATATATGTGTGTGTGATAGATATTAACACTTTCGTATCGGTAATATTTATGCATTATCAAGCTTTAAAGCTGCACTAAGAAAAAAGACTGCATTATGCACATTAATAACTGTTTCTGCGACTTTTCTGATTTTTTTAATGTTCACTTTAGCACATCTAGACCAATGAATAATCTTATGGCCAACGAATATATTTGTAACCAACGTTTTATACAAAATAAAAAATCAAGGTCAATTCAATTCGTCGTTTTAGTCGACAGCATGCTAAAGTGTCTCATTGGTACGTTTATTTTTAAAAGTTGGTTTACTTTTAGGCTTATCTTTCAAGAAATGATCATTAATTGAACTTTCTGGATTCTTTCTATTCTTTCACATCTACCTTCTACCAATTCTAATGAAAAGGAGATAATTGGGAGAAGAACCTGTTGGATTAAGTAAAATGATGGTCGCTCGGAGCAGAGTCAGTCAGTATGATGAACTCGCTAACATTAGTGTATGCACATCCTGTCAATGATTGATTTCATGAATATGGTGATCAAATCAGAAGATATTCAGCTATAGTGAAAAATCAGTGAAATATTAATGTAAAATACGGATGACTTCAGTTCATTAAATGGAGGGTATGTGTAGCAATATGGTCATGATTAATCTCTTTCTTTTAATTCTCTCTGCGTATGATTGGGTCGAGTTTTATATCCGAATTATATTCATGATATTTAACGCATGAATCTTATGTATGTGCGTAATATGGAGAATAATCCTACGTAATTTTTCATGCTCGCAAATATATTTTCAAAAATACGTACATACATTTAACGTGTTGCAAACGCTCGTGTGCACACCAGATAGATACTTGTGTATACATGCATAAAAAATGAATTGAGTTTAAAAGAATCGTACCTCTATCAAAACAATATTCACTGTAAAAGCAATAATCAGAGACGACCCTTGCCATTATTAATCTCCAGATGAGAACCATGATGTCTGAAACACATGTGAGGCACAAATATATAAAATCAAATCTAAAAAAAAAAAATACATATTCGTGTATTTTGAAGGGCTAATTTTTAACGAAGTTTTCACGTCGATTTATACATAAAAATTTGGAAACAATGAAGAGAGTGAGTTGCACTCCTTAGTTACATCAAAAGGAATTTCATAAATCAAAAGTGAATTAAACGTAAGTAAACACACACACACTCTCTCTCTACATCTCTCTCTCTCTTTATATATATATATATATATATACACTTCTGTAAATTTCTCTCCCACATGTTCTACCTGCTATTTTTGATATGAATTTATCAGAATCCTCATGGTGCTTGTCATTTCATCATTCATTACACAAAAAATTGCTCAGGTTGGGGCTGAAAGTTCTTGGGGTAAAATACAGTTCCTTCTCGAATTCATTTTATCCAGAAGTCAAACAACTTGTACAAAGACATGAATGGATCAACGACAAAATCGGCAGAAACTGTCCCATATAATCAATCATTGTTTAAAAGAGAAAATGATATGTCAGTCTGTATGTCTATCTCTCTCTCTATATATATATTCTCATGTATTGGTCGAATTTTGAAGGTTAATTTTGGGCAAACATTTGCCGTTGGTTATATATATAAATTTTGTATCGCGTCAATTCAACCATAATGAGAAGGGAAATTTGCAAACCTTAATTTTATGAAAATGTACTCCATAAATGGAATCAAAATTAAACACGAGTACACACACACACACACACACACATATATATATATATATATATATATATATATATATATAATTTCTGGGACGGACATTTTGTGTAGTGTTTGTTATAGTCTTGTGCAATATTTTTTAAACACGAAATATCTTGCTTTTATTAGTGGTAAATTCCTTGTCTTTTTTTTTGTTGCTAATCTGTTGATTTTTTAAATTGCACTAAAGTAGAAGATAGGTTCTTCATAAGTTTTCTAGCAATCATGAATAAAAATGAAAACGAAATACTCAAGAGAATAGGACGAAGATTTCAAATCAAGGGAAAAACTTGATGATCGAAATTTTGAAATAATTCTGTTTCAACGGACTGATCAAAAGAATACAGTCTAGATATTGTGAAGTTCCAGGAGGTTAGGATAGATGTAAACAAAGCTTCAAAATTGAGTAATATTAAAATTTTTGGATGATTTAAAAAAAAAAGTAAGAAAAGGACTTTTGGGATAATCAGCTACATATATTGTATTTTATGATCTTCATGATGATCACTGAAAACGTGATTTCTTTAGATAAGATAGAGATATTGGGAAGTATCTCTTCATTGTCATTACTCCCCGCTCCACTCTGACTTAGAAAAAATCTACAAAAAGTCTCTTTAAAAAAGGCTACGCAAAAATGAACATGATTCCTTTACCTCTTGGCAAAAAATAACCGTATATGGGTTGACTTACCGTTAAGATCAATCAGTTGCTGTACTCTCCGTAGATTTTTCAGGTAGAATGCTATCTTGATCTAATTTCTGGAACCACAGCTGTTTACTTGTGTACTTCGGTTGCAAGCATGGGGATTATTTTAATTTCTAAAACTTGGAATGAGAACAGAAAATCTTAAAATAATTAAAGTTGCAAGTGACGATGATGGTCATAAAATCGAACAACGCAGCACTCGCAAAGAAAACATTTTTATTAATTGATAATCAGAGAAACACCGTCCTGAATGAAGTCGCCAGAAGTAAACTTTCCATTTCAGACTGAACCCGTACCTATCGATCGAGGGAACAGCTGTTGATTTGACAGGATAGAGCTTTTCAAATCACTGGTCAGGGACACCATCTGTTATGGTAATGGTAATCTTCTTCCGTCAACCTTACGAGTGTATTTTCAGATTCGTTTGTTCTTTTTATTTCTTTGTGGATCACTCTGTTGGTGTGACTTAGAATATGCTCCACCGTAAGACCTCCCGGACCCGCAAAAATTGGTCTGATGGTGAAGTTTCACCTCTGACGAGTCTCTCAATTTATATTACACCCAGGTCCATTCTGATCTTGAGTTTTAGTCCTATCGATGGGTCAAGTATATCTTTTTTAAAAGGGATTCAATATGAATTATAACTGTAATTTATTTAAATCAAGAATAGTCATTTGAACCTATTATTGTTTACTTAGGATTATTATTAGTTACTTTCGGTATAATACCTTGGGCCAAGGTATGAACACTATTATCCTACCAATTATAGGTTAAATAGTATCAAAGCTGTTCTTCTACAAGGATGGCGTCAGCATTTAATAACCCATAAGGGTTGATATGCCATTAAACGAAGACACCAAATCAAACCTATTCGTGACTTGAAACCGTAAAGTTGTGTGCAACGAAATGACTATCAGTAAATAGAAATAATTGAAAACATTTATTGATAAGAATATTTGAAACCATGTAACTGTACTCAAATTATTTGTATTTAATAGGAATACTTATCATATAAGTGTGTGCCAAAGATCCAAAGACACAACGACAAAAATGTAGGTATAAACGTCAATAGACACAATTTCATTACTTCGAAGTATAAAATAAACTTGGATTTACAAAAATACCCCCCAAAACCCCCCCAAAAATAACGTTCGAGGAGAGGTATCAGTGAGACTATCACAATAATAATGAAGACTTAATTCCTTGTATTAATGAAATAAAACCCAATATTTTAATAGAATGCATGAAATTAGTGTTTAAATCCGGACAAAAGTCATAAATATTTGCTTTCTCGTTACAAAATAATAAATCATACTGGACCAACGGTGAGATAGAATTCCACTATTGGTTGAGGGCCGATTTTCATGTACGGATGTACATCATTGTACAAATTGATTCATTTCAAGACAACAGGCGTCTTTAGTGCTGAACACGCAGTTCTATACCAATTCGGATTAGTCGGCCTTGGGGTGAGCCACTTAAAGACAAATAAGTCTGTGCTACATCCGCCCAATCATAGCAGACGTGTCTTTACCTGGCAACGCTTTTGCATTTTACCACATAGACATCTTGAATCATGTGAAATTCAAACCAATAGTTTGCGTCACTAACCCCTCTGTCCAATCAGAGTACAGGGAAATTGATTTGGCAAGAAAGGGACATCGGAAGTGAAACGAACGGAAGTTTCGTTTGGATTTTATCGACCGGTCAAAAGGAAGTAAGGTCAATTGCTTGCCGAAATCCTCTCAGCTGCGTTTGATCTTGTTGAATGTTTTTGTGTTAGAAAGAAGCAAAGGAATAACAAGTACCTATTTATATAGCAGGCTTATGAGTCACTATCTCGGTTTGTTATCTATCTATCTCAGTCGGTTCATATCTATCTATCTAATGATCAGCAAAAGAATAAAAAAAGTACTTGATCCCTTTATTTTTCCTTTTAGTATTTCTTTTGGTCACACTTTTTTCTTTGTTCTTTTTTTTCTTCCTTCGTATTTTTTCTTTTCTCTCTTAGTCACTCTTTTTTCTTTGTTCTTTTTCCTTTGTTTTTTCTCTTGGTCATTCTTTTTCCTTTGTTCTTTATTTCTTTCTACGCATTTTTTTCTCTTCTCTCTTGGTCATTCTTTTTTCTTTATTCTTTTTTTCTTTCTTCGCATTTTTTTCTCTTCTGTCTTGGTCATTCTTTCTTTTTTCTTTATTTTTTATCTTTCCTCGCATTTTTTTCTCTTCTATCTTGGTCATTCTTTTTTCTTTCTTCGTATTTTTTTCTCTTCTCTCTTGGTCATTTTTTTTTTCTTTGTCCTTTTTTCTTTCTTCGCATTTTTTTCTCTTCTGTCTTCGTCATTATTTTTTCTTTGTTCTTTTTTTCTTTCTTTGCATTTTTTTCTCTTTTGTCTTGGTCATTATTTTTTTCTTTGTTGTTTTTTTCTTGCTTCGTATTTTTTTCTCTTCTCTTTTGGTCATTCTTTTTTCTTTATTCTTTCTTCACATTTTTTCTCTCCTCTCTTGGTCATTCTTTTTTCTTTTTTTTTTTCTTCGCATTTTTTCTCTTCTCTCTTGGTCACTCTTTATTCTTTTATTCTTTCTTTGTATTTTATTCTTTTCTATCATGGCCATTCTTTCTTTCTTTGTATTTTTTCTCTTCTCTCTTGGTCACTCTTTTTTTCTTTGTTCATTTTTTCTTTTTTTTTCTCTCTCTTTGTCATTCTTTTTTCTTTGCTGTTTTATTTTTTCTTCGTATTTTTTCTCTTCTCTCTTAGTCACTCGTTTTTCTTTGTTCTTTTTTTTCTTTTTTTGTATTTTTTTCTCTTCTTTCTTGGTCATTCTTTTTTTGTTTGTTCTTTTTTTCCTTTCTTCTTTTTTTCTTTTCTTTCTTGGTCATTCTTTTTTTCGTAGTACTTTTTTTTTCTCTTCTTTCTTGGTCACTCTTTTTTCTTCATTCTTTTTTTCCTTTCTTCGTATTTTTTTCTCTATTTTTTGGTCATTCTTTGTTCTTTTTTCTTTTTGTTTTTCTCTTCTCTCTCGGTCACTTTTTTCTTTCTTTTTTTTCTTCGTATATTTTTCTCTTCTCTCTTGGTCACACTTTTTTCATTCTTTCTTCGCATTTTTTTCCCTTCTGTCTTGATCATTCTTCGTTCTTTTTTCTTTGTTTCGTATTTTTTCTTTTCTGTCTTGGTCATTCTTTTTCATTGTTTTTTTTCCTCTTCTCTCTTGGTCCCTCTTTTTTTCCTTTGTTCGCATTTTTTTCTCTTCTGTCTTGGTCATTCTTTTTTTTCTTTATTCTTTTTTTCTTTGTTCTTTTTTCTTTTTTTCTTTGTTCTTTTTTTCTTTCTTCCCATTTTTTTCTTATCTCTGTTGGCCACTCTTTTTTCTTTGTTCTTTTTTCTTTCTTCGCATTTTTTTCTCTTCTGTCTTGGTCATTCTTTTTTCTTTGTTTTTTTTCTTCGCATTTTTTTCTCTTCTCTCTTGGTCACTCTTTATTCTTTTTTTCTTTCTTCCTATTTTCCTCTTCTCTCATGGCCATCCTTTTTTTCTTCGTTCTTTTTTTCTTTCTTCGTATTTTTTTCTCTTCTCTCATGGTTATTCTTTTTTCTTTGTTCATTTTTTTTCTTTGTATTTTTTTCTCTACTCTCTTGGTCATTTTTTTTTCTTTGATCATATTTTCTTTCTTTTTTTTCTCTCTTGATCATTCTTTTTTCTTTCTTTTTCTTTTTTTTTCTTTCTTCTCTCTTGGTCGTTCTTTTTTCTTTCTCCTTTTTTTTTCTCTTTGCGTTTGGTCATTCTTTTTTCTTCGTTTTTTTTCTTTCTATTTTTTTCTTCGTTTTTTTTCTTTCTATTTTTTTCTTCGTTTTTTTTCTCTTCTCTCTTAGTCACTTTTTTTCTTTGTTCTTTTTTCGTATTTTCTTCTCTTCTTTCTTGGTCATTCTTTTTTTCTTTTTTCTTTGTTCTTTTTTCTTTTCTCGCTTGGTCATTCTTTTTTCTTCGTTCTTTTTTTTTCTTCGTATTTTTTCTCTTCTTTCTTGGTCACTCTTTTTTCTTTGTTCTTTCTTTCTTTGTTCTTTTTTCTTTCTTCGTATTTTTTCTCTTCTCTCTTGGTTATGCTTTTTTCTTTGTTCTTTTTTCTTTCTTTCTTCGTATCTTTTTCTTTTCTCTCATTGTCATTATTTTTTCTTTGTTCTCATTTTTCTTTCATTTTTGTTTCTTTTTTCTCTCTCTCTGGGTCATTCTTTTTCTTTTGTTCTTTTTTTTTCTCTCTTCTCTCTTGGCCATTCTTTTTTCTTTCCTGTTTTTTTTTCCTCGTATTTTTTCTCTTCTTTTATGGTCACTCTTTTTTTATCTGCTTTTTTTTTCTTTGCTCTTGGTCATTCTTTTTTCTTCGTTTTTTTTCTTTCATTTTTTCTCTCTTCGTATATTTTTTCTCTTTTCTCCTAGTCACTCTTTTTTTTCTTTGTTCTTTTTTTTCTTTCTTCGTATTTTCTTCTCTTCTTTCTTAGTCATTCTTTTTTTTTCTTTGCTCTTTTTTTCTTTGCTCTTTTTTTCTTTGTTCTTATTTTCTTTTTTCTTGTTTTCTTTGTTCTTTTTTTTCTTTGTTCTTTTTTTTCTTTGTTCTTTTTTTTCTTTGTTCTTTTTTTTCTTTGTTCTTTTTTTTCTTTGTTCTTTTTTTTCTTTGTTTTTTTTTTTGTCTTTGTTCTTTTTTTCTTAATTCTTTTTTTCTGTATTCTTTTTTCGTATTTTTTCTTTTCTCTCATGGTCATTCTTTTTTCTTTCTTCTTTTTTTCTTTCTTTTTTTCTTGCTTCGTATTTTTTCTCTTCTCTCTTGGTCACTGTTTTTTTCTTCTTTTTTTTCTCTCTTTGCTCTTGGTCACTTTTTTTCTTTGTTGATTTTTTTCTTTCTTTTTTTTCTTTCTTCGTATTTTTTCCCTTCTCTCTTAGTCATTCTTTTTTCTTTGTTTTTTTTCTTTCTTCGTATTTTTTTCTCTTCTGTCTTGGTCATTCTTTGTTCTTTTTTCTTTGTTCTTTTTCTTTCTTCGTATTTTTTTCTCTTCTCTCTTGGCTATTCTTATTTCTTTGTTCATTTTTTTCTTAGTATTTTTTCTCTTGTTTCTTGGTCACTCTTTTTTCTTTTTTCTTTGTTCTTTTTTCTTTCTTCGTATTTTTTTTCTCTTCTCTCTTGGTCATTTTTTTTTTCTTTTTATTCTTTTTTTTCTCTCCTGGTCATTCTTTTTTTCTTTGCTGTTTTTTTTCTTCGTATTTTTTTTTCTCTTCTTTCGTGGTCACTCTTTTTTTTCTCCTTTTTTCTTTATTTTTTTCTATTTTTTTCTCTCTTCTCTCTTGGTCACTCTTTTTTCTTTGTTCTTTTTTTTCCTTTTTTCGTATTTTCTTCTCTTCTTTCTTGGTCATTCTTTTCTTCTTTGTTTATTCTCTTTTCTCTTGGCCATTCTTTTATCTTTGTTCTTTGTTTCTTTCTTCGTATTTTCTTCGTTCTTTTTTTCTTGCTTCTCTTTTTTCTCTTCTCTCTTGGTAACTCTTTTTTCTTTGTTCTTTTCCTTCGTATTTTTTTTTCTCTATTGTTCAATCTTTTTCTCTTGATTTTTTCCTTTGTCCTTCTTTTCTCTTTTTTCTCTTCATCCCGTTTTTTCTTTTTTCCTTTATCTTTTTCATACATTTAATTCATTTATCTTTGTCCCATTTTTCTTTCTTTATTCTCCATTTAGCTGTCATTTTTTCTTTGTTCCTTTTCTTCTCTTATTTTTTGTCTCTTGGATATTTTTACCTTTATTCTTCTATAAAGTCTTTTTATTTCTGTTTTATTTTGTTTACTTCCCTTTCACCTTCTTCTTCTTCTTCTTCTTTTTTACATTTATTTTCATTTTTCTTTGTCTCCGCCTCATGAATATATATCTTATCCTGTTTATACCTATTACTTTTATATTTCAAACATTATTGTTCACGGAGTATATGTACTTATTTTTTTAAAAATGTATTCTAGATAGTATTTAAGTATAACTGATCAAATAAACAGAAATATAATCCTGCAATTGCATAAGTTATTTTGAAGATGTAAGCAAGTGTTTTTCAGCCAAAAAAATACAGAAGAGTTGAATGAAAAAAGCTGTTTAATGAGAACCGTTTTTATATGGAATTCATGAAGCTTTACTGATTTTGTCGCTGAGGTCGTTGTTTGTTTAAAATGCCTGCTGTTCGTAAGATCACCATTTTGAATATATTAGAGTGTTTCGTTTGTATTCAGTTCAGCTTGGGTTATGCTTCTTATTGGATTTATATTTGGATTATGCGAGTTATCTGAATGTTTTGCGATGAAAAAGTTCTTTATAACTAAGTAGATATTATTTTGAATCAAAAAGAGAATAAATATTAAACATAGAAACATTAGTTGAATCAAACATTATGAGTAAAAAATTTAGTGTCCTAAACAAAGCTCGCACTTGGATACATAATGATCAAATGAAATGTCCCAGAGTAGCATCAGATTTACGTGAGGGTATTTATTTTATTAATAAAGGTTCTCATAAAAAAAAAAAAGACTCGTCTGAGTTCAAATCTTGGACCAGGCCGTTTGATTTTCACTATTCCTCTGTGTCTTCCAATTTGAGACACAACATTACGAACAGAAAAACTTGTAATCAAACTGCACAAATGGTCAATATTTTACGGATAAAGGATAAACACATTTTTGACTATTTAAAAAGCAACATTAAAGAAGATATTAAAAAATCTGAAAAATAAGAATTTTACACAAGCTAAAATGTATTAAATCCCATTTTCTTTGCTTAGACATAAAAAGAAACAGTGACTAAAAATTTATTATTTATTAGTTACGACATTCAAAGCGAATATGATTCATAGACTGACTGCCTTTGGAATAAAGATGAGTATTAATTCTGTAAATAAAAAAGCCAGATGAAGATTAAGTAAATATTGTTTGGTTTTTCTTGCATTTTTTGGTTTTTCTTGCATTGTTTGGTTTTTCTTGCATTCTTTAAAAAAAAGTTTGAAGTATGAACTAAAATAAAGTATCATTCTAAAATAGGAAATGAATTTTCTTAACTAAAGATATCAGGAGTCAAATCTTTCTAGTGGAATATAATAGAATCAAAACAGATCTCAAAAGACATCAGTTATTACCAAACTCTAAAGTATTGAGACGTAGCCAAAAATAAAGATTTAGGAAACCAAAAATGAAATTGCGTAAATATGAGATGTATACTTTTCTTTCGGTTGAGGCTTATTCATATTTTTGCTTGCTTTTTTCTTTAGCAATAAGCAAAACCTCATAATATCTGTTTTGATAGTATAATGTTCCCCGAGAATTAAAAAAAAATCCTAGTTTCTTTGGTTTTGAAGAAAATTATTTAGGAACAATATTTTTTCCGTGTATGGTATGATGTAATATCTTGTGAAAGAGTGGGAACAGATGTTTGACTTGGTTCCAAGACTTAAGGTAGGGGAGTTACCCCACCTCCGATTTTTAGCAGAGGGTACAGGTATTTCTTTTAGATTCAAGGCTAAAGTGCTGATCTTCATCTGAACAATCCTGTCCTTTGATTGCAAATAATAGTTTTTTTTTGTTTTTCTTTTTTCTTGGACAAGAGCACATTTTTTTTTTTGCAGTAGACCTATAAATAATTCATGTGAATCCGGCTTGAAAGCTTCTTTATGATTTTTATAAAAAGGCCTGTAGATACCAATTTGCTTTTGGAGATTTTAATTTCAGATAAATTTACTCTGGTTTTTCTGTTTATGATAAAACCGTTTAATGTAGACCCAATTTCATTTAACGCTATATTGAAAGGCTTATATGACAAAAGAAAAATTACCTAAGATAACTTATAGGAGTCTTTTCATCTAGTTGATGTTAAGTTGATGCAAAGATAAAGGTATACTCTTTTGCGCACACAGAAACATATAGCTTTAAGCATTTTCATCATGTGATGTGAGGCAGTGTTTTTTGAACATGATTTACGTCTATAAAAGTGAGTGTGCGTTATATAATGATAATAATACTAAACGTGATGATATTTCTGCAAATGGTAAATCATTTTAAAAATAGGTAGAAAAAATTATTACTAATTCCAGAACCATGATAGACCATTACGCAAATCTCCCAAATTGGATGGTATAAATTCCTCGTGAGAAAAATATTATCGTCGACTATTTTAAAACCGATACCAAGAAGTTAGCGTAGTAAGGGTTATAGGGAGAATATTTGAATTCATTGATATCAACAGAGTATGAACATGTAAAAAGCACACACGCCTGGGATGTAAACTAGAGTCATAGAGAAAATTACAGAAGATGGTAACCTTTACACAAAAGGCACATAGAGGGCATAATATATATATATATACAGGTGAAATGTACGTGTGAATACATATATGTATAGATTACCTTATTTATTTAAATATCTATATATGAATATATAGGTGTGTGTTATATATAGTCATCCACAGACATACTGTTTCGTTCTATCAGAACTCTTCAGTGTGGCTAGACAGGCTAGATTTCCGAAGCTGGCATCGAAACATAGCTGACTGAACCGCCAATCCAAGTTTTTACCACGACGAAACCGGCGCAAGCGAAGGAAATTTAAACGCTTATGTATAACATTTGTTTTGTTTACATATATCCGCTAAACGGCTACCGAGAGCTCAATTCATTTGAAGAGCCTTGCTTTACGCTAGTGACAACCATTACTTCCCTCGCTAGAGAGCTCAACCTCCACAGGGGTGGGGAGCATATATATATATATATATATATATATATATATTAACAGTGTTGGTTGTCAATAATTCACTTTGTGGGTTTGTGGCAAACCAAGTGCGATATAATTTAGAGAGTGCTCAATATCTAAGATAGAGCTATTATATAATAATAATAAAAAAATATACAATAGGTTTATATAATCAATGGCACGGAAGTTTGTCTGCGGAAACCAAAGGTGGCAGACAAACTTCCATACATAGATCGCCTCTCTCTATGTATACAGAGAAGCAGTCATACTTTACAAATATTGGGGGACGTTTTAAGTACTGGTGTGACATAGCTTTTTCATAATTTCAAAAATGCTATCAGGACCTAAGGACACTTTAGAAGAACGATATGCAATAAAATTCTATTTTAAACTTGGAAAAAATGATGCCACAGAAACGTATGGAATGCTTCAGACTGCTTTTCGACCATCTGGCATGAATGGAGCATCAGTTTTTGAGTGGCATAAGAGATTCAAGGAAGGCAGGGAGTCTGTGAGGGACGATGAGAGGTGTGGAAGGAGTAAGGAAGTCAATACACCATAGTTGATTGGCCAAAGGGTTAGAGTTAGGGTTACTATGTTGAGGTTTTAAGGGAGTTCAGGGAGAGATTCCTTGGGAAGAGGCCAGCACTCTTCAAATTGGGTCAGTGGCACTTCCACCAGGACAATGCACCAGTCCACAACTCCATCCTTGTTACAGACTATTTGACCAAGATGGGAATCAAGACAGTAGTTCAGCCTCCCTATAGTCCAAACCTTGCTCCCTGTGACTTTGGCTTATTCCCTAAGCTCAGAGGCTGTCATTATGAGAGAATTGAGATGAAAGAGGCTGTAACGAAGGTCATTGACACGCTCAAACAAGAGGACTTCCATGGGGCCTTCCAGAAGTTGTTGATCCGTTGGAGAAGCAGAACCTTCTAAGTCTTAGCAGCTACAGCAGTAAGATTCTTTAGTTCTTAGTAATTCCGAGGTTGCTTTGCCTGAGTAAGGGAAAGATGTAATGTTTTGTCCATTTCTCTATTGTTTTGTTCATAGACAATGTTGCATCATCGAAGAAGAACGTCATGAAATGTCCTTGTCTTCCTTCTGGATTGCCCAGTCGGCTGGGGCTGTAGAATACACCGACTGCTTCTCTGCAGAGGGATAAGATGCCCCCAACGAGTGTCCTGGATATGACACTAAACATTCTGATGGTGAGGTTCCAGTAATTCTGAAGGTTTGGGGAATGCGGGGTACTCCTTCATTGCCAACGCTCCCACGTCGACTCTGGCCCGGATTGGTTGCACCTGATAAGGGTCTTATCAATAGGTTGAATAGAACCAAACCGTAGTTTCTTGACTTTACTGGGGTTTTTTTCATTTAAACTGCGTATTTATGTTAAACCGAATTGTTTAAAATAGATCTGTGTACTTATGGTAAACTGAATTGTCTGATATAAGTGTTTTTACATTAACTCTGTGTATTGCCCAGTCGGCTGGGGTTGTAGAATACACCGACTGCACCGACGCAGACGGGTACGACCCCCTCCAATGAGTGTCCTAGATATGGCACTAAACGATCTGATGGTGAGGCTTCAGTGATGCTGAAGCTTTGGGGAATGCGGAGCACCCCTTAATTGCTATTACTCGCAGGTCAGCTTTGGCCCTTAATAGTAGCACCTGATAGGGCCCTATCTTTGGGTTAAATAGAACTAAACTGCATACTTATACTAACCTGAATTGTTTGAATTAGAACTGTTTGACTAAACTGAAAAATTTGAAATAGAAATGTTTTCGACAATTAAACTGTGTACTAATGTTAAACTGAAATGTTTGAAATAAAACTGATCATTTGCATAAAAACGAATTTGGCGTTAAATAACCTACAAAGGTTGATATGCCATAAAATCCACCCAACCAACCTTACCTCTGGAGGTATTTCGTCGAAGCTGGCAGCTTTTTCAGTTCAGTGTCAAGTTCTTCCTCTGTTAACTGTTTCATGTCTAGTCAGACAATATATTTTTTCTGTGACTTAGCGGGTGGGAGGCGTTCGTGTGGATTCTTGAAAATTTCTTTCCACTTTTTCATTGACTGGCACCTTTTTAATTTTTATCTCTCGCAGTGCTCTTCTGTTCACTCTGTTTAATGTCTTTCCTGCTAATCATGATTGTCAATCTTCTATTGAGTTTTTAATTTTCTTGATTTCGCTTTGAATAAATTTGAATTGTTCTTTTTGATATGTTTTAATTCTCTTTGGGTTTAAGTTTCTAGACATTGGCATATGTTGAGTTTATTTTTTAAGTGACAATGTTTTTTTTCATACAATCTCGTTTTTCCCAAATTGTTATTGCTTTCCATGAAACTTTTTGTTTGGTTTGTTGGTCTGCAATCGGCTGCTACTTGTTTATGGGCGCTTCCAAAGTTTTCATGTTTGTCATTCGGAGTATTCCTTTCAGATGGTCCTGAAGAAAATCAAAGTTGTTTTTTTTTTTATAGTTATCCTCTAATGATTTCTGATATCACTATTTGTGAGTGGGTGTAGTTATATCATGTACTTTTGTTTGTATGTTATTTCTACGTTAACTCAGGGGAATCTTTGTGGAGACGATTCTGTGATCGGAAGATAATCCTTCAAAAGAGGAGTTTGCCTCACACTTCAAAGCACTCTTAATCTACTTTCTGTTTATGAATATATAATCTCACTGTATTTTAGAGTCTTTTGAGGAAGTGTAAGTTCATAGTTTTCCCTCCCATTTTTTAGAATGTAGTGTTTACGTATAGAAGCCTATTCTGAAGTTAAAACCTGTTTGATATTTCTCGTTTCTTTTCGACGACATACTAGGTTTTGTTATTCCCAGTTTTGCTTATTTGAGCGTCATATCTCCACTGATAATTAAAAAGTTGTATTTTGGAATGTGTCAGACAAGAGAAGACAGCTTGTTGTAGGTGATAGTGTCTGTTTCATCACTAGCATTAGTGGAATCGTAGAAAATTGTTGTGCTGGGGCTGACATTATTAAAGCACACATAATTCCCGGTCGGATTCTCACAATACTATTTATTGTGGTCCAGTCGGCTGGGGCTGTAAAATACACCGACTGCATCTCTGTAGAGGGGTAAGACTCCTCCAACGACACTAAACAATCTGATGGTGAGGCTTCTGTAATGGTGGAGCTTTGGGGAATGTGGAGTACCCCTTTATTGCCATCGCTCCCAGGTCCACTGGCGTTAAATGACCCGAAAAGCATTTATACAGCGTAAAACAAAACAACCAACCAAATTATTTATTGATTTTAATGGACGAGGACTGAAAAGCGTTCCTACGCTTCTCATGACTGCATTGACAGAATGTTTTTATGCCGATGCAGTGACAAATATCCATTCATTACTCCTATTGTGGTATTTTATTTCTAGTTTGCTATGGTAGTATCTCTATTATTGTATGGATATAATGTCTATATTTTACTCCACTGCAGAGGCTATCAACCCAAGTAGCTGGTTTACTGTGTTTATAGTCCAAACGTTAAATGTCGGGATGTTAGCAATGTTTTGTAGTTTTGGTTTTGGTTTGAGCTTAGTTACTGATTTTTCGGACACTCGAGTCAGAGCTCAAACCTCAGTCGAACGCGGCCCTTGTTTACCTTTGCTAAGGGTGATACGATTTGGACATATGGTTTTAATTACTCATGGTCATTTTTCGTTGGCTGTTTTTTCCTCATCAATGGATGCCACCTTTCTAGATGATTAGCAGTAGTTTCCTGGCTGAACTATTTTATCTTGGCCATTGACCTAGCATCTGGTGAGACGAGCCGTTAGTCCAACTTTGGATTCCTCCACCTTACTTCAGATACACAATACTGCTACCGTTGATAGACGCTTGTATTTCATTCTGTTTTTTAAGGGGAGCGTTGGTATTACATTATTAGTTTTTCTTCCCTGGTTTCGCAGCTTCAAATTCCAGTTAGGCTTTTAAGCGAACATCATAATGCAAATTAAGATTTGTAAGTGACTATAAGCCCAACACTCCGTTTTTCTTTCATTCATTCTTTGTGGTTTGATTGTATTTACTTGAACAATTTATCTTCCATTTAGTTATTGCACTTATATACACACACACAAAACTTGAAAATTTCAAAGTTTTGACTTATTTTAGTTCAAACTGTCCCCTCGTATACATAAATCTGTATTGGGTTCTGCATACATATATATATATATATTTATACCTGAGGGTTTGTGTGTATATTTATGCATATACCTTTAACATATCTGTGTGTGTGTGTGTGTATATATATATAGTCATCCACAGACAGATCTGTTTCGTTCAATCAGAACTCATCAGTGTGGCTAGACATATTATATTCCCGTAGCTGGGATCGAAACCCGGTTGACTCAAACGCCAATCCAAGCTTCTAACCACTCAGCCACGAGGAGCTAGTAGCAAATACACAATTAAACACACACACACACACACACACACACACACACACACACACACACACACACACACACACACACACACACGCGCGTGTGTTTAATTGTGTATTTTTTTGTGTTCACAAGGGTTAATTTGGATTAGCGTTTGAGTCAACTGGGTTTCGATCCCAGCTACAGGAATCTAGCATGTCTAGCCACACTGATAAGTTCTGTCTGTGGATGACATATATATATATATATATGTATATTTATCTGTTTGCGTATGATTTGATATAGATGTGTGTGTGTATATATATATATATGTGTGTGTGTGTGAGTACATATATGCGTTTATATATATATATATATATTGATGTGTGTGTGTGTATATATGTATGCATGTGCACATATATGTATGAATGCATATATATGTGTGTATATGTATATATGAGTGTATATATACATATGAATATGAGTGATAACATGCATATGTATATATGTGTGTATGTATATATATATATATATATGTGTGTGTGTGTGTGTGTGTGTATGTACGTGTGTATATATATATATATATATATATGTTAGTGTATATATGTGTATGTATATATGTATGTGTATGTGTATGTTTTAATTCGGGCTAACAGTGCATAGTTCTTTCATTTAAAACCGTTTACTCTAGATGAACTCGACTCAGTACTTCAAAAAATTAAAAATAGAAAAGCCGCAGGGCATGATGAAATTGCCCCAGAAGTATGGAAGACCAGACAATTTGATGACATACTGCTCCGACACTCTAAT